>CM067321.1:34662340-34972340 GCA_034231615.1 Meghimatium bilineatum
ACTGCGAAATAGGATTGGGATATATAATATTATTTGTTATGGCATCTGTATATTTTATGTTAAGTGCTATATTCGTGTTCAAGATACGCAGGGCTCGCTAGTAGCAATTAATCAAAAAAAGTTTGCGTAGATTATGATCATTTGTCGTGCTGGTTATAAGAGTTTATCATATATATACATACATATACCAACAAACATCTGTTGGGATCTGTAGGAGCTCGGATGCCAACATGTTTACATCATATCACGTTAAGCTTACTTAGTTTACTTGCTCAGTTGTTATCTGCCACCACTCATTTGGGATTTTCTATGAGCTATCATGAATCATAAAGTTTTCTAGATCTACATTTTTGCATAAAGTGCTAAAGAATGATAAATATTAAATTCTGATATTATATGTCGAAACACGTATTTTTTCACTTTGTGTCGAACCTTTTTAGTACTTCCAGTTTGTATTTCTATAAAATATCTTTGGAATATTCTGCTCACACGGGCAGATATCGGTGTAGCCAATTCCTTTCAAATTTTCCACATATGTGTTGTTTAAGAATGTTGTGAGTATATGTCTTTTTAAGAACATATATATATATATATATATATTAAAATAACTACGTACATTCTTATGTGCCACTCACAAGTATTGTCCAGTTATGTTTATCCTTGACTATGTTCTCAACCTCATTCCATGTCATTTCAATCTCAAGCCCTTAACATTCTTCCTTAAAGGTAGTAAGAAATATACATTGGAAACAAACAGTTGTAAGAATGCCAAAAGTTAGAAATGGACGCCAGACAAGGATGTGTAATGTCACCTGATCTTTTCTCCCTGCATACAGAAGATTGCCCTTTGTCTATTGTTTTGTCCCAGGTGAATGATTGTTGATAGTATCCACACTTGCGGTTTAGCGTAGGAGTTAAGCGTATCTTCACTGCAGAAAATGTGCAAAATATAGAAAAACATACCAGCAATTGCAGTTGGATGTTACGAGCTCAATAATCTGAGCCATGCAGATACAATACTGTTGGGGGGGGGGGGGGGATCGAACAAGAACTTGAAACAATGTTTGGTAGTACAAGAAAGTAAAATCAAAGGGCTCAGTCTAACAAGAATAAAACAGAAGCAGTGGTTATATCAAAGAAATACACACCGCCAATGTGAAATATTAATATCAATGATGCAAAATTAAATCGAGTGGATAAAGTCAGGTATCATGGCACCAATTTAACATCAGATGTGTTGAAATGAGATAAAGAGCAGGATGGCAAAGTCCAAATCGACATATTTATTTTAAATGAGAAAATAATTATATCAATGGAATTTGATCAATGCCTATGCCAAGACAATTGCTATGATGTTATATTGCACCAGTTCTTCTGTATAGATGTAAAGCATGGACAGTGAACAAAGAGCTCAATGAGACGACTGAGATGTTATTTGTGAGAAGAATAATGAGAATTTCATGAATAACTAAGAAAGTTAATGGAAGTCTTTATAGATGATGGAATAAAAAGACAAATTATAGGAAACGTTAGAAGCAGACAGTGGCGATTTCAAGGCATGCGATGAGAAGAGCAAAACCTTAACATTTAATAACCATCGGAAAGGTTAAGGGGAGAAGAAGAAAAGGAAGAAAGTGGGAGAAATTTCTGGATGGGTTGTTACTGTGGCAAGAGATAATGACACCAACTAAACTTATTAACAAAACAAGAGACAGATAGTTGTGGAGAAACATGATCGCTTACGCCACTCGGCATGGCATGTGATTAATTGACCTCCCTACACACGCTCACACACACACACTCACACACACACACACTCTCACTCTCTCAAACAATCTCACTCTCTCACACACTCTCACTCTCTCTCACACACTCTCACTCTCTCTCACACACACACTCTCACTCTCTCTCACAAACACACTCTCTCACACACTCTCACTCTCTCACACACACACTCTCTCTCTTTCACACACTCTCACTCTCGCACACACTCTCACTCTCTCACACACTCTCACACGCACACTCTCTCTCACACACTCTCACTCTCTCACACACTCTCACTCTCTCTCACAAACACACACACTCTCATTCTCTCTCACACAAACACACTCTCTCACTCTCTCACACTCTCTCTCTCACTCTCTCACACACTCTCACTCTCTCACAAACACACACACTCTCACTCTCTCACAAACACACACACTCTCTCTCACACACTCTCACTCTCTCACACACTCTCACTCTCTCACACACACACACTCTCACTCTCTCAAACATTCTCACTCTCTCAAACATTCTCACTCTCTCACACACTCTCACTCTCTAAAACATTCTCACTCTCTCTCACACACACACTCTCTCTCTCTCACTCTCACACACTCTCTCTCACATACTCTAACTCTCTCACACTCTCAATCTCTCACACACTCTCACTCTCTCTCTCTCACACACACACACACACACTCTCTCTCACACACTCTCACTCTCTCACACACAAACGCAAACGCAATACTGAAGCAAGATCAATTCAGGTAATATATTCTTTCAATAGTTCGTATGAAAATCATTATGGAGTCTCTCAGTTCGAATGCAGCATTGCTCTCTGCCAGTGATTTATTAAGTACCCATGTTTCACAGCTGTAAATTGTACTGGAAATATAATTGATCTAATAAGATGTAGTTTTTTCCCGATAAAACGGCAACACAACGCATTTCCATTCTGTGGACTACATCCAACTGGAAATCTTGTAGGACCATTGTCCTGTTACAAGAGAGATCCAGTGGGCATTTGAGAATGAACGCTGAAGAAGAAGAAGAAAAAGATGTAGTTTAGCTTTACAACTGGTTCTTTGCCAAAGATGTTTCATTTTCACTAGTTTTGAAGCCGCTGCTACAATTACTCTCTTAATTTCTGCTGGGAAAAAAACACAACTGAACTTTATGTTTGCACCAAAATATTCTAAAATACTGACACCTTCCAGTCCACAGTTATCAATTAAGACTTGTGGTCGGATTTTGACTGTATCTATTGTCACGATTTGTGTTTTCTTTGTATTTAAGTGCAACTTCTAGGCTTCATTGTGTTTTTGTTGTTGATAGAATCAGTTGTTTCAGACCTTCCTCGCTAGTTATTAAAAAAAATGTGTCATCTGCATATTTAATCCATGTAATTTGATGTCCTCCGATATTAAAAGGATGGAACAAAATGAAATGCATCTAATAATGTCTTACATTTCGTATTATGTATTTTGTGTGAATGTTACATAATTTGGGAAGAAAGAGCATCAAAGTCTTAAATTGTATGCACAATGAACCAATCCAACGTTTCACTATCCAATATTACTGCTGCTTCTTGTTCGTGATACAACAGTGTGATTATGTGTATAAGGGGCTATTTTCCATTATCATCCATAGTTGATTTGTACAATGTTAAAATTGACAGAATACATTATACGAATCAAATTTTACTGAAATTTAATCATCATAACATTTAGAATCTTTAGGTTACATGTAGTCTGAGTCTGATACAACATTGGAATGCAGAGTCAATTATCATCATCCGGTACCGGCTGGCGTAAGCGATTACAGTCATCCACAACTCTTAACTCCATTATCGTTTATCAGGATCAGTGTAGACTCGTTACTGTTTCATGATTCTTAACTCTCTGCTACTTTCTCATGCTGTCACCCTCTATCTCCCTTGTCTTCTATCTTGCCCGCTGTAACTATGTTCTCCATACTTCCTTATAACTTGACCACAGTCTTTTTTCTATTCTTCGTCTTCTTCTTCTTCGGCGTTCGTTCTCAAACTCCTGCAGATTAGCAGGATGTAGTCCGGAGAACGTAATGAGCTGTGTCATAGTTTACATCATTGCTGCGATATCTGCGCTTTTAGGCCTGACACATCCGACTTCAGCATGCCTTTGGGTCACTGACCCTATATGGGATGGGACAGCCAACTCTATCCCATAACCTCCTTAGTCGCATGTTACGACATGCGTGAAAGGTAAACAGTGTTGCTATTCTTGGCTCCACTTTCTGGCCCCGACAACACACGGGCGTATTATTATTATTAAATAATCCCAGACTCGCATTTGACTCTTTCAACATCTCCATGTTTTTTTCTAACTGTCCGTTATACTCTATAGAAATCATAAGGCATCAAACGGCATTAGAACCTGGTCTATGGCACCTATTTGCCTCGCAACTTGAGTCAACACATTTTCCACTTTCGGCCACATTGAATCGCTAAAAAAGATGTGACTAGTAAAATCATTCAATGTGTATATTCTCAAGCTACTATGAATATTGACAGGTCACTCGACAAACAGACACAAACAACATGTATTCTTGCGAACCACAATTATTTAACATTAGTACACGCCATAGACCTCAGTACTACAAGGACCAGTGAAGCCTACTTATTAACATAAATAACACACAAACATAAACAAGGTTGTTTCAGATGTGACATGGGTAAATGAAGAATTTAATATAGAAACGTCGAATATTGATTATTATATAATACACATATATAATATGATTTGCTGCTCAACTCAAACATAGAAGTTAAGAACAGATTCAAGTCATGATCAAGGAACTATTAATACCAATCTATGTGCGATTCTAAGTCTGAAGAAGAAAAACATCGTATTATTCATTTATTCTGTATGTTTTCTTGCTATTATTTTGTTTACATAATATGTTCATCAAAGGCAATCAATGTCATCTTTAATGCATCCAAAGTATTGTTCTCAAATAAATAATATATTTTGTAAAATGTATATTGTGTTTCATGCCTTTGTTTGGAAAACTATATTTTGTAAGGCGCTTATATGTTGTAAAGACGTCACATTTCTATCGCTATGGAATAGAGACAATCATAAACAGTTTATTTATGTGCACATATAGATTACCGTACACTCTGAAGTTAATGTTAAAGTTAACTCTGAAGTTAAAGTTATATATATATATATATATATATATATATATATATATATATATATATATATATATATATATATATATATATATATATATATATATATATATATATATATATATATATATATATATATATATATATATATATATATATATATATATATATATGGGCTTTTTATTAATTATTATGTATTTAATTTTGCAGATTAATACAATCAAAACAAGGGAATGACTAGTTGAATACATTTCCATTTCCCGGGGAGTAAAGGGGGTAAATAGTAGCAACACTGAGTTGGCATGCATGTCGTATGATGCGACTAATCAGGTTGAAGTGAAATTGGCTGTCCAATTCTACATGTCACTATGAACCAAAGGCCTCTCTGAAATCGAATGTTTCAGGTCGAAAGGTACCCATGTGGCAAAATAGCTGTAAACCACGACAAAAGCCGCGGTTTTTGCTTTTTTTTAACACAAACAATAACCCCTGAACACGGCCAGAACAAGATGTGTCACACGACAACATAGCCCGTCATGTAGATAGGAGTAGCGCCGTGAGTGGTGCCGTTCTTAATGTGTAGCATGACTTAAATTGGTCAATGTATTTATACTTTCCGTCACAGCAAATAAAAAGCCCAAAAAGTATAAACGTAACGTCACCAATGAAAATGTATTCCGATTATTTAGACCAGAGTTTCCCAACCTAGGGCCCAGGCCCCACTTGGAGAATAAGCAAAGAAGAATAGAAGCCCAGGCCACACGGGGGGGGGGGGGGGTCAACAATTTGACTGTTCAGTGAGGGGGGAGGGGGATTCAAGAAATTAGACTTCATTTAAGAAATAGTTCAATTTTGAATGTGCGTGTGTGTGCGTGCGCATTTTATACATAAGGAGGCATCATAATTTTATAAAGACAAGTATGGTAAAAAAAAGTTTGGAAAATATTAATTTAGACAGTAATTTGCTGTCGGTAGATTCAGATGAATACTGTAAAATATCCTATTCGGCTGAGAGGTGGAGCATGTCTATAAGTTATAGAGAAAACGTGGTAAACTAATGACATGTTTAGAAAGACAAAAATTGTTTATAGCATCTGGGTGAATCAAAAGTTTCATTCTAGAGATTTCTGCGATCTAATATATAATTTCGCTGATATTCTCTTCCAACGGTGATTATCAATTTGTGGACAGACTAAATTCACTAAAATTATTACTATGTTCAATTTTTTGATTCGTTGATTTTCCTGGTGTGCAGTTAAAATCAACTTTGGTGTTCTTTGTGGCCGGATTATATTAACTGTGAAAAAAAAATTATCGTAATCTCCATTACACACTTAAATAACCAGTATAGTCTCGCATCAATTTTTGAAATTGTGGACCACCAATAATTGGCTTTAATCCCCAAAAACCCAAAATGCTTGTTCCACAGCTCCTAACATCGGACTTTATTTACGAAATTGATATATCATTCTATATGTCCATAATGAACCATTTAAAAACACCCCCTATACATTTTGACTGTTTTTATATAACAGTAACACAATGGTGAGCAAATATAAGGATTCAAAATATATAGACTGAACTAAATGTACTCAGATTCGCTATATATAGGTCTACCCGTCTCTTTCACAAGATCACTACGATGCCTGATATTAAAACCATTCCGAGCATTAACTCCGTATCCCAATCGATGATCCAAAGGGTTGTCCGGAAAATGCTTTTGCACACAACACATCACGTCCTGATTTTTAAGCCGTAATCTCTTGAACACATGGAACATGGCCTGAAACAACCTAAGAGACAGTCTACATTTTGTGGGCACATCAAGAGAAGAGGAAAGATGGAACGTATCATGACGGCCGGTAAGTTGAAGAGCAGTCCGGCAAGTTAAAGAGAAGATGCTTGACAGCCTGGCATTGTGGCATGGGTGAACGTCGATATGGGAAATGATTGACAGCTCACGAAACAGAAGACTGGAAAACCAGCGTCACACGACATGAATCATAAAAAGAAGAAACAGAATATCTTGAACACAAGGCACATGATGTGATCACTACATCTAGATCACCTTCAAACAATTTGATTAAATAAGTCATTAAAATGCCAATTTGACATTTATAATCGCGTCTTATTGGCATATCAAGTAACATATTCTTTTTTTCGAGCTTGCCATCGTCGTGGATACTCTGAACGATTCTGTGTTCCAGGCAAGCAGGCCAGCATTGGCCAGAGACATGTTCATACATTCTTCAATGTCGCTGGTCTATCGTCTTCTTGTTGTTGTTCTTCCTTCCCTTGACACTCTGCCTCCAGAATAAGTCTTTCGATACCATCTTGTCTCTTTAAGTACTCAAAATACTGTAGCTTCCTTCTTATGATATTTAGACGCCATCCTTCATTCAGTTTATAATTTCGAAGTTATTCTTTTTCTCTGTTCATGATATTCATAGAATTTTTCTTGTTTGTAGGCATGATTAATTGTAAAAAGGGTAGTCCACAGAAGTACTCATTCACAGTTACCTAGAAATAAATAATACTGGGTGTCTACAAAATAACGGTGTTGCTCTTTTATACATATATAGACTAGAAGGAATTCCCGGCGTTGTCCGGACGAGAATAAAGCAACAAATTAAAATAGATTAGATGCTAATATGTTTCTTATATAGTAGCGATGACTTTAATATGTTTCAGTTTTCGGATACGTTTTTTTTTAAAAAGCAATAAACACGAATATTTAAACTTATAATATAGCGACGACTGTGTTATTTTCTTAATACATGTTGACAAAAAAATATCAGCCTCAGACACGACAGTAAGTCACATCAAACCAATGGTTTCTTCGACAGCACCACGGCGACGATATATTTAAAAATTTGAATATATAGTAAACAATTTGATTGAAACAGTTTGAACGACGATTTATATTCAAATACAGTAATTGCTAGGCCTAGCCGTTACGGAAAAATGTTGACAGTATGTGTTCGAAATGTGTGACTCAGTCAGAGGTAAACCAATGGTATCATTTATACAATTGACAACAACATTTCTCCTTCTTGCGAATCAAACAAACAATATATAAGTAATAGGCCTAAAAGAACACATTATCCTATAATTTTACGGCCGACAACTTACAAAATGTCTTGAATTTATTCATAACAATAATGCATTTAATTCAATGTAATTTAAATTGAATTAACATTTTTTTTATGACCGACGCCCGTAGAATCGAATTGGGATTACCAGCAATTTTACAAAATTAAGAAGTCCAATTGTCTACCAACAGACTACAGACTTCCGAAATGATGTGAAATTCTGTACTTCTGTATGTTGTGTAATTCCCTATGCAAGAGATTCTTTGAATGAAATTTTCTGGTATCACTTTGAAACAGATGCGAAATATTCAGTTTTATGGAATCAATTACCAAACTAAATCGCAGAAACGATAGTAGACATCATATTTCATATGGAAATATATCCTCAATGTTAATTAAAGCGCAGCAAAAATAAATATTAAATAATCCGTGTGCAGTTACTGACAACTGTTGACATTATGCGAACTGTATGCCTTGATCAGATGGTCAAAGGTAAACCAAAGGTATCATTGGTCACGTTCAGACAGAGATATTGACATTAACGCCAAATTCTGATAGCCCTATTAACATCTTCGAATAATTTTCTAGAGGTTTGGCAATTTTTATTTGTCTGCACTACGAAATGGAGCAACGCATACAACATAAGAAAACAAAGAGCTGCTGGGATTATCCATTTATATATATATATATATATATATATATATATATATATATATATATATATATATATATATATATATATATATATATATATATATATATATATATATATATATATATATATATATATATATATATATATATATATATATATATATATATAATATATGTAGGGTCTGTTGACTTCCATTCTGGAAAGAATGCAGTGTGATTTATTAGTTTATAAAGCATATATGAAGAGAGGAGAAGCAGAAAGAAGAGCCAGGGATAGACCTAATGTACGCTGGATCGACAACATCGAAGAGACATTACACGAACACCAGATAACATTATCTAAAGTTGCCCAAAAAAAACGAGAACAAGAACACTGTATCTTTCTCGACATCCGTAAAGGGTAAAAGAGGAAGGAAACAAGAAGTTTATTCCAGTATAAACAGAGCGTATGTATATTTGAAACATATTTCTTTTGTTCGCATGTTAATTTGTCCGTACATATTTAGTAGTGTGCAATCATACGACAATAGGGCTAGTTCCCCCCCCCCCCCAATTCAATAATTTAGTTAAGACATATAGGTTTAATTTCCACAGAACAGAAAAACAATTTACAATAAGAGTATTGAATAAGCAATACTGTATTAGTATTTTTCACTCTTTCACTTTGCCCAACAATATCCTGTTATTGCGTTTAGAAATGAAGTCAAGCTGGTATTGGAAACGATCAAGATGTATCAACTATTCTATAAGGTTAGGGTTCGTTAAGCTATTCCTTTTATGCCAGTGAAAACATACTAATACTGGACTTTCAATTATAAGTAAGTACAATTTATCTTTACATCATGTATATGGTAGTTTTGGCGCCTGTGGTTGCGTCCCTGAGTCTCACAATGGCTCACTAGACAAACCAACCATGCAACATGATGATGATGATGTTCGTCCGTCGTAATCGACGATGACCAAAAACTCAACCATAATAATAATAACAATAAATAATAAAATAATAAAGTTAATAGTGCGTTTTTAAATGACTAGCAAGTCCAATGCGCGCACAAAATGTTCTTTTACAGAATTTACAACAATAGAAGGTATCTGTGTGAGGTTGAGATGTTTTTTCTTTTCTACGTGTCCGCTTCTGTCTTGCAGTTTCTTGTCTGAATTCTTCTGCCGCTAGTGCTCCCGTTCTAATGCTGTAACGCCAAGCCGTTCTATCCTGAGCGAGGCTCTCCCAAGCGCCTACGTCAATGTTAAGATGTTTCAAGGATGACTTGAGCGTGTGAATGGGTTGAGAAATGACTAGCGCTGAAGTTGATTTATAGTGTGGAAGAGTTGCGCTAATCGTCAACCACACTCTCTCTCCTGAGTTTTATCTTGGTCCAGTGGCAAGACAAAGTCGAGACAACTGGGAGAAAATCAGGTGCAGTGGATGGCCAGAGCGTACTATGTGTCTAACTGTGCCCTATGCTGTCCACACAGCTCTGCTGTTAGCGCCTATGTACCCGTTGAGTTACCTGCCAACTTCTTCCGAGTATTTCGCCGCAAACAGACTTTTTAAGCCTAGGTAGACAAAGCCTTTGTTAACAATGCTAGGTTGACTTATTTCTTAGCACTGTGAGTGTCCATAGTAGCTACAGTGTGTCGCCCAATATCACATCGACTGTAACAGGTTGACACCGTGTAAAAATAGGATGCAACATAAAACCTTGGTAGATGACATCCCTATATATTGAGATTGTTGTTGTTCGTCCATCACAAGTGATGATGACCATTTGTTACATCCACTTTGAAAATTCAATTTTAGTTATGTCCTTGATTATGAGTTCGTAGATGACTAATGAGCCCTATTCGAGCTGTAAATGTCCTTGGACAGTTTGGACATGGAATAACAACTGTAGACGGATCTTGGTCTATCCGTGACTTTCTAGCTGCTCTCCACTGTTGAGCTGCTGCATTTCTCTTCTTTTCACAAGATGATGCGCTCTTTTTTAATTTTAGAACGCCATGTAGATCTATTTTGTGCAAGTTCTTCCCATGTATCGTGGTCTATTTCAAAGGCTTTCAGTGAGTCCTTTAACGAGTCCTTGTAGCGCTTTCTTTGGCCATCTTGACATCGTATACCCTTCTCTAGCTCACAATAGAGACGTATCGTTGGCAGGCGATGGTCTGGCATACGCACCAAATGATATATTGAGGTAATCTTCTTATAGAAGCTTCATGGCACGTCATCTATAATCTATACAATCCTGTAGTCGTAACCTTCGATAACAGTTACCATGTTGTTCCGACAGGCCGACGTTGTGCTCGAACTAGTTACGGGCACGGCGTGGGTGGGCGGAACCAGTGGCGTAGCGAGGGGGGGGGCAGAAGTGCGGATCGCCCCGGGCGGCATCAATGGGAGGGCGGAAAATTTATTTTCGTCCAGTCTTTCACAATCACTGACATATTTTTTTAATGTCACGAGGGCGGAAAATTATGATTTCGCCCCTGGCGCCATTGACCCACGCTACGCCACTGGGTGGAACAACAAAGAAACCTGTCGAAATGGCCAGAGTTGTGCCCTGATGTCGACGTCTGTTTAGGTGGATTGGACTCGAAACACCATCGAGTCGAATGGCTGCTGGAACAGAGGGCGGAGCACTTATAGAAATGCCCCACGTGCTGTAAGGCCAGTTTCTAATCAAGAATGAAGTATGTAGTAGTGTTGTATTATGTTTATGCAATTTTTCTCTTTAATGAAATAAATCTAATAAAAAGTGAGTGTTAAATTGTAAATAGCTGCCAGCATTTCAAAGTGTCAATTTCGTGCTTTGGTCCGTATTTAAGTAATACAAACTTATTCTGTTCACAACAGATCGTCAAATTTCACTTCGTTTTGTAGAAAAACAAGTAGTAATGAAAGATAGACCAACTACTGACATTCAGATTAATCTGAAATGAACTATGTTATCTCAAAGAATAGTATTATATTTCCGTTGAAAAGGTTGAAAATGCGTAGGTATTAACTTCCTAGTACTCGGTTTACCCAATATGCACTTTGTCAATCTCAGAGAAACGGCACAACACATGCACAGAGTATCACTTATAACATGTAAGTCCACAGCTTTAAGCTATAATCCTGGGGAAAAAATTCCGAAAATTTCTCTTTATAAATTTCTCTGATGCACATATGAAATTTATTGGTACAGAGAGAGGGAGAAACTGCAATCGAACTAGTAGAACTGACTCAGTGATTCTATCGGACTCTCAAAGTACGCTGCGGAAGATATAGCAGTGTATAATCAGAACTGAATGGGTTACTCTTCTCGACAATGCACAGAGCATTACATGGATCTACTGTCCTGTCATGCTGGGGTCAGAAAATTTCTCTATGAGTCGCGAGAGTGAGCCGAATCCGCGGTCTCTTGGGTGCAAAGCATCATTTCAAAATGCGACGTGTTGATTCAAGTTGCGTGGCAAATAGGTGCCAGCTTAACAGACATGGTTTAAATCCCGTCTACTGCCTTCTGAACACAAAGGGAACGGAATAACGATTAATTTTTAAAATATCGATCCCTTGATTGTGAGATACATAATATCAGAAGATAGTGCCTTGTAAAGCTTACTGTGAGACTCTATTTTGATGGTCTGTAATATACTTAATTGCGAGAAACAACTGGCCAACTAATGCTGTCTTTCGCATAATTGATAACAGTTTAGTCAGAAGATGTCCAGTTGCAGTCTTAGTTGATGGAATGTGTTGGTTTATTTTTGTTGTTATATGTTGCATGATGTTGATATGTACAATATTTTTTTGTTAACTTTTCTTCATTGTTGTGTTGGTGCTGTTCATGTAACATAAATGCAATTATACAAGTGTTTACGTGCTGATTCACATATGACATTTATTGGTACAGAGAGGAAGAAGCTGCAATTTAACTAGTAGAACAGACTCAGTGATTCTATCGTACTCTCAAAGTATGCTGCGCAAGATAGAAAAGTGTATGATCAGAACTGAATGGGTTACTCTTCTCGACAATGCACAGAGCATTACATGGATCTACTGTCCTGGTCATGCTGGGGTCAGGGGAAACAAAAGAGCTGATATGTTGGCTGGTAAAGCTTTGGCAAACGGCACCAAGATAAGAAGAGATAGGATTGAAATGATTAGAGCAGTAATGGATACCCTAAGAGAAGACGAGGAGGAAGTCGAACGTGACAATGTACATATTCAGAGAATGATAGAAATTATAGTGACTAGAGGTGATGGGAGAAAGTGCTCCCTCTCCGGAAAGATCAGAAAAACGTGTAATCAGCAACTGACTGGGACACTGAGCTTATACACTTTTAGATGGCTGCGAAACGGCAAGCAGAGCATATATGGGAATGCCCCCAGTGATGTGACGCTTGTTCCTTATCAAGAACTAGTAGAATATAAAGGTAAAATCCTTTTCAAAATAAGTAATGATGGGAAAATAGACCTTGACAATAGGTAATTGATAGAGGATAATTCAGAGTGAGAGGATAGTTACATACTTAGACAGATCTGTTTGACATGGAGTGAAATCTGGATGGGGCTTCTCTGTTTAGGGTTGCCAGATATGTGGACAACAAAAGGACATTTTGAATGTTTCATTTTAGTCGTCATTAGATCTGCGCTATGTTGGATGCAGTTGTACAGAACGTGAGCCGGACATCCAACGCCTACTAATGGCTTGCTCAAGGCTTCCTTCAAATGCGAAAACAAATTTTACCTTCTCTTTTGTTAATGCCTCCAAAATTTACATAGGAATTGTCACCAGCAAAAGCAATACATTTGGAGTACAGATCATATTTTTAGAGTATTCTCAAAATGTACTGTGATATAGTTTCTGAGGTTTCAATTGGTGTGTTGTCTAAGTCGAGTATAGGACCTATAGTTTGGATTCCACCTGCCTTCCAGTCAAAGTATATTGAACAGCTATCGGAAATATTTTCTGCGAACAGTGATTGCTAGCATCTGTCGAAGGACCAAAATGTGAAATGTCACCTAAAGATTTACCCAATTGATCAACAGTGTGGGGGCCAATTACCTGATTTATTATTGCTTCTGTCTTTGTACAATCAATATTTTTTTTTAGCGATTTCCGAATCTTTAAATAATGTGTGCATCAAACCAGCTGTGCAGGTCATCGAGTTGTAAGATTGATGATGACAATCTGTATGAAATACCAAAGTTGCTTCCGCTGTATGTGCTTTCAGCAACACATTTGAATAATTAGGTTGAAAAAAGACGTCAATTTGTTCAATGACGTCGACACTTTGATTAGGTTTCTATGTCTCTCACTGTCAATATTGCGCTCCAAGTCAGTAGTTCCTTTGTTGGCACGGACAAGTAACTATCGCAAATCGTACACTGTGCCTCATTCTCAATGCGTCCTTCAACGAAGCAAGGAAACATATTTTTCATTGTGTTCGAGAATTAAAATTTTTTCTTTGTAGAAGCCATTTTCATAAACACAGACGGCAAAAATTACAAATTAAAAAAAAATAATTTCAATTTGCGTATTTGTTGTTGGAACCGGAAATAACATTATCATTTTGACCATAGATAATACAGTACAGAGCTAGATTGTTAGAATGACTAACATTGACATTCGCAGAAATGCATAGACCATGTACATTGTAGCAACGTAAAAATACAATGTAATAGTTGTAACAACGGTACATAAAAATTATAATATAAAATGTAAGAAAAGCCGGCCATTTTAAAAGACTTTAGCTTTTCCTGCCAGACGGAGAATATTGAGCTAAAAAGGAGGACATGTCCTCCTTTTGCCGGACGTCTGGGAACCCTATCTCTGTTAGAGTAAGAAGGAGAAATTGTATCCAAACTGGGTGGAGTTTACTTGACAACAATCTCCAGTATGAGAATGGAGGTAAAGGCAGTTATGGCTGCTTTATGAAAACAACATTGAACAGGAAAGTTTGTTGAGCAAGATGTTAATATTCTGAAATTGTATTTTGTGCAATTCAATGAATTCTGTATTACAGTTATTATCAGAGTTCACTTTATCCACCCAAGTCTAGAGATACGATCAGAACACCAACAGGGAAATTCTGCAATAATTATGATGCAGAAATTCAGGCAATTAGGGCAGCAACTGAAAAATTGATGGACTCCAATCATGGCCCACAGCCAGTGATATTCCTGACAGATGCAAGGTCAGTGCTTCAAGATCTCCAGTTTGGAAAACTAACAGACTTGCAAAAACTACTTAATGAACTGTCTTACCAGTATAGGGTAACCATGCAGTGGACACCCTCTCACTGTGGAATACCAGGAAATGAAAAAGCAGACCAAATGGCTAAGGAAAGTGCTGCCAAAGAAAAACCAGATGTACCAATTACCTACCATCAGAAAAAAACAGCTAATAAAAAAAGCCACAAACACCAGCACAAGATGACTTTCAAATTATGAATAAATCAGAACAAGTTGTAATTCTACGCCTCAGAACAGAACACAACCGACTCCGCAGCCACGTGTAAACAAAGATCAAGATTGGTAACACAGCCATGTGCACATATGGGTAGGCAGCACAGAGTACCAAGCATATATTTCAAGATTGTTCTGAGTATGAAACGCTGAGGCAGAAATATTGGTCAGAGGAAACAACACTGGAATCAAAGCTCTATGGGCCACTGTATGAACTACAAAAGACAGTGAGTTTTATTCAGGAGACAGATTTACAGATATAGACATGTTTCAAGTGAAAGAAGAAGAAGAAGAGGAGTTCACAGGGCTCATCTATTGTTTGATGTTATCTGAGTAATGGGCTGGGTGTTTTCTGTCAGAGGGAAAATGTTCCAAACCCACCTTGTATGTGCCGTGATGACAACAAAGGCATGCAGTCTTTATCACACAGCCACAAGTTGCTCCCTGCAACTCACTAATGGGGAAACATGGATACAATAAGTATTGACCTCAGCGCAGAGTTTTTTAAAAATCTATTTCATATTTTATTATAGCTCAACACTGTTTAATCTATTTCTGATATTATTAGAGCTCACAAGAGGGTTTACTTTTGATGTATGTAGGCGGCTGAATTTCTTGGCTAGAGCATTCATGCAGTTAACCAATGTGCAGTGATAACAGATTATTTTCTTCCCCTTCTTTGTCATTTCATGACTCCAAATTCACGTTTCATTTCATGCATAAAGCTTTTTCATATTTTTCTCAAAGTAATCTACCTACCTGTGTAACTTACATTTTATACTGAAAGTTCTGGGTTGTTTTGGGAACAAATGTTTCTTGAAGACTTAATACAATTCCTTTGTAGCTAAATGTCATTAAGGAATGTCATAAAAAATGTGCTAAATGTAACCTTAGCTAAATGTCATTCTGTTGATGGCTGGTTTAAAATGTACATACCTGGTTGCAGTCTTGAATGCACCATTTTTTCATGCAATAAAAAAACAAAACAGAGAGCAAATAAGTACATTTATTGAAAAGTTTATATCTGATCAATATTTTGCCAGTGGTGGGTTATCATAAAAAGCAATCTAATACAGTTTATGACATTTCTCAAAAGTAATTTCAAAAAATAAAAAAGCAGGAAAAAAGTCAAGTATGTAGCTAGATAACATTGCATACAAATATAAACTTCACCTGAAAATGTCAGTCATATTGGCCAGTGATGTAAATTTATATGCTGAAAACTGATTAATAAAAAGCCAAATGGGCAACTAAAAGTGAATTGATTGTGTACTGTAAAATGTACCCTGTGAGAAAAGTTCTCCAGTTTCATTGTTTTATGCAATTGTATACAACTTTAAACTGACAATTATAATATGTTTAAAATGTTGTTCTCTGGCATTATATGCAAATTAATTTACATGAGTGCTAAATAAAAACAGTGCAGTTATTGCAAATGGGCAGCAGTGCTAAAGTTGGCTTCTTGTACTTTGAGCATTGACAGTCAGCTACGACCACACAAAGCTGCAACAATTTTTGTGCACAACAAGGCTAACTTAGACCATAATATGACACAGCAGCTTATCAAGGCACAATATATCATAAAATGAATGTAGTGTCAGTTGCAATAATTAATACTTTGTATAGTGCCAAAAATTATTTATATTTGATTCTAGCATTAGCTCTAATACAACCAGATAAAGTGTTCTATTAGCTGTCTTATATTAGCTCTATTCTTCATGCCTGTCAACTCTACCAAGAAGTGAGGGAGAAAATATGGCCTACTGAGACGGCACTACTTCCAGACTTGAGAGGTTCCATGGATGACCTGAAGCGAATCGCACAATTGAAGCTATTGGTGCTATAACCTGATATCTAACCAAAGAACAATGAAGAAGATTATTAGCTCTAATACAACCAGAAAATGTTATATTAGCTGTCATATTAGCTCTAAAACAACCAGAAAATGTTATATTAGCTGTCATATTAGCTCTAATACAACCAGAAAATGTTATATTAGCTGTCATATTAGCTCTAAAACAACCAAATATGGTGTTCTATTAGTTGTCTTATATTAGCTCTAATACAACCAGAAAAAAGTGTTCTATTAGCTGTCTTATATTAGCTCTAAAACAACCAGAAAAAAGTGTTCTATTAGCTGTCTTATATTAGCTCTAAAACAACCAGAAAAAAGTGTTCTATTAGCTGTCTTATATTAGTTCTAAAACAACCAGAAAAAAAGTGTTCTATTAGTTCTATAACAATCAGAAAAAAGTGTTCTATTATCTGTCTTACTACAAGATATCACTATGTATCATAGGGCACAGTCCAATATCATTACAACAATAATACTAGAATCAACCACACCCATGGCTGTAATTCTCACTCTTAATAGTAGTCTAACACATATAGACTCTGGTTAGCATCAATATAAGCAATCACAATTCATATGTATAACCTTCAGTTATCATTAATATGGTAGACAATGAAAGCCACCATAGAAGCTTCAGTTAACAATAATATTGGTTAGACAGCTCATATTGAAGTTTCAGTTCAACACTCACATAGTTGGTCATGACAGCCGCGTCCCTACTGAAGCTTCAGTTAATATTAATATTGGTTAGACAGCCCATATTGAAGTTTCAGTTCAACACTCACATAGTTGGTCATGACAACCCCTACTGAAGCTTCAGCTAATAAGACAGCAATAATGACAGCCCCTACTGAAGCTTCAGCTAATAAGACATCAATTGATGACAGCCCCTACTGAAGCCTTAGCTAATAATACATCAATTGATAACAGCCCCTACTGAAGCCTTAGCTAATAAGACATCAATTGATGGCAGCCCCTACTGAGGTTCAGTTAACACTAACATAGCAAGTCATGACAGAATTAACCTTCAGTTAACACACATAAAGTAGACAATGACAGCCCTTACATAGGCCTCAGTTTACAATAATATTATAGGTAATAATAACCCATATATAGACTTCTATTAACACTAATACAGTAAATCTCAATGTGTATGAAAACTTGAGATGATAAAAACAATCCTAGTATTTACAGAAATTGCAACAGCTTCACATTAAAGACGAAGCAATATATAATATAATACACTTACACAAAGTTATAACATAAAGAAATTGGACAGTCAATGATATGACAAAGACTTGATCATATTACAGGTCTAAGATATCTAGAAAAAGTTCTTAAAACATTCAAAATAAATACACAGATTACAATTGTAATAAAAAAAATAGTGAGCATGCATCATTCAAAAAAGAAGGAACTAGGGTTTTGATTATGAAAATGTGGGCACACAAGTTGTGAGCAGTAATATTGATAAAAGATTACCACAAACAACATTACAAAATAATACAACTATGATTTTGATTGTTACATACATTATAGGGAAATTCTCTACCATAGTAACTTGTAGACAATATAGTTTGTACACAAGAGTATATTATTTTGCAAGTATACTTCCCTCAATGTACTGCAATTTCTAAATAAGTGTCTAGTACTCTAGTTTTTAACTATAACATTTCCAGCTTTCTTGGTTACCAATTAATTAAAAAGTTACAGAATTTTAAACTATAGCTAACAGCATATGTGTATTCCGGAGCATACTGATTGGGAAAAAACTGGAATTAGTATCAGTTTCATACCAACAAATGTTTTAGTTGAACTGGTTTTCTAGAGCAGTCATGATATGCACACCAGACAAACAGATGCAGGAATTTGATTGGACATGTCCCCAGAAGTGACCCAACCATCATCACCAAAACTTCATAAAACTCAACATGTATAGTAGATTTGGGATTAATAACACTAATATATGTTCCTGTGAGCAATCTTCAGAAATCATTGATCATATTTTGCAGAACAGCTCAATGTACCATATCACAAGATAAAAGTCTGGCCATCTGAAGAAGACATGTTTTATACCCGTCTCGGGGCTGGTGACAACAGTAGAGTTCATTGAAACAAAATATATCAACTAATAACTTCAGTGGCATTAGAAATAGGTGATGGTCGTTTTATTGTGATTAATATATATTCAGCACTCTGGAGAGCAATTCAGATAAGAACCATCTTGAGAAAACAAAGTGAGATGGGAAAAGATAAAAAAATTAGCAAAAATATCAGGTACAAGATATAAATAGGAAGAGAATACGTGTCAATGCTTCTTATTCCTTGAGAACAGACACGTGATGATGTTAAGCTTATAGCCAGATAACAGCAGCGATTTTATAAAACATAGTTGACATAGCATCAGAATAATACTCCTTAAAAAACAGTGTACAATTTCTTTTTTTTTTTAAACTGCAACACAGACAAGACTTGTTTCTAATGTAAGATCTCTAAAAAAAAAAAGACTGCCAACAGACAGTAATAACCATTAGTAAATAATCTAGAAGAACAAGCAATTACACACAATTTATCAACATTAGAAATGCTGTGCGAGTGTGAAACATTGACAAATACAATAATGCATAGCATAAACAAAAGTTATGCTCAACAATCTAAACTTTCGATTTATCTTCCAACTACACACACACATCATATACAGCTTAACAATCACCTGAACAGAATACAACCATAATATACTATGATGCTTGGCTGTGCACACATCATCACGGAACTGTTGACAATTTTTTTTAATGTCCAGTTTAGGATTATATTACAAGAGTTCTTCCCCCTCCAAGGCCAGATAAATGAAACAACAGCTCACAAACACATGAATATCACACTAGCATTGTGTCAAAGGGCATGAGTCCATGGACTATTGAATCAGCAACCAACCACCAGAGATTTAATATTAACCAGTCTTATTTGTATCATTAATATCTTTTGATATTAATATCATTGATATCTTTCTCAAACACTACTAAAATTACTGCCCCAAGAAAAGGAAACTGTGCTTCAATTTTATTGTTTCCACCCATGATGTGGCCATTTATTTCATTTTCTGCATTAAAGCATCATACACCTCATAGTACTATGTTTGAGCATCATACACCTCACAGTACTATGTTTGAGCATCATACACCTCACTGTACTATGTTTGAGCATCATACACCTCACAGTACTATGTTTGAGCATCATACACCTCACAGTACCATGTTTGAGCATCATACACCTCACAGTACCATGTTCGAGCATCATACACCTCACAGTACCATGTTCGAGCATCATACACCTCACAGTACCATGTTCGAGCATCACACACCTCACAGTACTATGCTACAACTTTTGGAGGTCAAATTTCAAGATGTCTTTCTTGTTACATTCACTATTCTTCAATAATGAGCTGGACTTACTATGATGTACAAAGCTACTCAGTAAGTCTCTAGATGTATTTTTTCCCTGGAAAACAGTAATATGTAGATAATTCTCATTTACTAGGTGAATGTGCTATGTATTTACGAAAAAACGGTGCATGTGCTTATGTATTTACGAAATCAGAAGTATGTAACTTCGCATATGCACTGCATGGATCCAAAGTTAAGGTACCCTAGTGCATCTTACTGCATTTAAAAAATAGATTTTAATAGCATTCTTAAGTAAAGTGCCAATGCAGAATTCTACAAAACAACCTGTAAAATCTCTGCTGCATTTTGTGCAGACATCACCCTGAGATGTGTCGCACGGGCAATTGGAATTGTGCATTATGACACTACCCCTGTCACCACAAACACATTTTTGGACAAAACGCAACATTCCATTGCTCCCACAACTACACACACACACTTTACACTCATCCGATCTTGCTCTGCGTTACATTTTTCTTGTTTCCATAATTTAAGAGAACAACAAAATCTGCAGATTCAATTACATTGACATTCAAGACAACGTAATGAGAAAAATTAAGGTTTTTCCAAAAAATGCCTATCAGGAGTGTTTCCTTCAGTGGCAGAAGTTCTAGAATATTTGTATACAATGACAAAGGGGCTACTTTGAAGAAGAAAGAACCAACTAGACTTAGTATAAATGTTTTCTGGAAAACGAGAAAGTTATGGACCTTATTAAACAACCCTCTGTTGTATCTACACTGGGAAACACAGCCAACCATTTTTAACTGCAAAGCAAATACAGTCCATCTATTAACTGAAAATCAATCACTGCAACTATCTGATAGCGCCAGCATAGTAGAAAACAAAGTATTTTTACTGCGATCATCTTATAATTCTCTGATATAATCTATTTCAAAGTTTTGGTTCTGTCATGTAGTTCCATTCGAAGCTGGTGTGTGTGTGTGAACATCTTTATTCTCTTATATGCATTGGCTGCAAAACCCAATACATGGTTATAGGTCATTTCATAAAACATTTGCTAAACCAAATTGCCAATGAACCTAAGAAATAAAAACTCCAAACTAATATGTACAAGCACAGTACAGTATCTGGTTATGATTTCTCTTCTGATATGATTTGTTGAAAAAATAATTTCCAAGATGGTTCTAATGAGATCATCATCATGTGCCATATTCTGTTCAGAACACTGTTTCCAATACAGCTGCTCTGAAAGAATAATTCTGTGAAAGTGACTCTTCCTTCCAGTTACATTAAGACATTCTTATGCGTATGGTTCTCAAATTCTTACTGTCCAGCAGGATATAGTCCAGAATATGGAATGTTTTGTCATTATTTACTTCTTGGCTGCAGTATATGTCTATGTTTCATAGCATACATTACAACAGTGAATGAGCTTGCTCTAGGCAGATGTTACTTGACTAAAAGCACTTAATCAATGTTTTTTCTTTCATGCTAATTTGATTGTTGCTATTGCAAACTCTTTGATTTCTGTTGCACATATCCCTGAACTGTTTATATTTTCTCTTAAATATTCATAATTTATGACTTTCAGTTCTTTGTCACACATTAACTGCGACAGCAAATTGTCACACAATATTTTCTGACAGATCAATAATTTAACATGGAAAACAAATATGTCTCTAAAATGTTACTTTTCTTCAAATTTGTTTAATGAATGTTTTGAAAAAAAAGGAACATTTTCTAATAAAATCAAGTTAACACACTTGGTAGTGGGAGACAAGAATACTCAAGTCTAGTAGTCTGCAAAAATATTCAGTCAAACAAGGTATAAACTATCATGAGATTAATACTTAACTTGTTACGCCTCTAAACAGGCTATATATGGTGTCTCCATTGCAAAACAATGATATCTAAAATGAACACAAAATTGGTTTTAATTTTGTATTAGAAATTGAATTCATTGTCAGCAAGATGGACTTATCTTTTTACTCTAAAACATAAATGCTAGTCAATGTATGAGGGTGATTTCAAAATTTTTACTTCTGAGGCACAAATATGAAAGACTCATAAAGGAAAAGTCATGAGGTGCTAGAGTGGGGTTGCATGATGGGTGCTAGAAAATGTCAACTTGTGATTGACCATCTGCTGTGAGCACGGTCATGCAGGTTCATCATGGTTGGATTGTCCACATTTACAGTCCCCGCCTACCTCCTGACACACGCGCAGGGGTAACCAAATATTGCAGTCATTCTTCTATGAGTATCTATCGGAGCACATTTCTCTGCCCTCAGAAATGTGCTCACAGCACATTGTGCAACATTTTCACTGCGATGAACAACTTTTGCCATTGAAAACAAAGTCCAATTCACTGTCACATACAACAGTGACAACTTTTTTTCAAGGAGAATTTTTCTCACTACACTAGTTTTATTCAGTGTTATTGGATTGATTTAATTGCAACAATTGAATATTTAATGATTTTACTGCAGTTTTTCAACGAATACTTCAAGATGGTCAATGCAGCTGTTCATACATGGTCAAAAGTGACCCTTCTGATTTTTTTTTAACCAAGTCATAAAACGGCATGGAATCAGATATAGAATTGCACTATGATTCAAGTAATGAAGGTTATAGGTTGACACACGATAGTTCTACTGGTCCAGTAGCAAGCGATGAAAGCCTGCTTAAAAAAAACAAGAACCTGGCACTGCTATCCTAGACAAAATGATTTATAAATTAATTGGACATGAAACATTCTTGATAAAAGCTTGAGATAAACGTTTTTAAAAAGCTTATTCTTGTCTGAATGTTTTCTGAAAGTTTCAAAGACAAACATTAATGTTCATTTTATGATTTCTTAAAACTATCACTCGCAAAACTCATACCTAAAAAATGGCAGTGGGAAACATTTGGATTAAATAGGCTTGACAACAAAACCATTTTTCCATAGACATTACAATTTTACCACTTCCTGTGCATGTACACCATATTTCAGGCTGAACCTATTGTATGTCCTGAAAAATCACTTGACTAGAGATTATCATATGGGTTTCACAATGTCGGGGCACGTTTGTTACAATACAGGAGACCAAACATCTCAAATCGCCCTCATACATACTTCTGTTCCTTCAAGAAAAGAAACAAAATGTCATCAATAGATAATAATTCATACTGAAACTGCTAAGAAATTTCCAAGAAGCAGAAATAGTGACATAGCAATGAGTACTGGCTTGTATATTCTATTCACTGGAAATGAATAATTATAATAAAGATTCAAGTATAAGAATGAAAACACAGAAGGTCTGACATAGTGATATTGAGAAATTACTGTGATATATTATTGTCACAGGAAGCTCAATGATTTGATCTACCACTATCCAAAGTTGATATTATCCACAGCAGGTGTTATCAGATAGTGTATCACCAATCTTTCTTCACACACAAGTTCCATTCCCAGGTAACAAACTTGTTCTTGTCATCATCAGTGAACTTAGATCTGATCTTGTAATCTCCCCGCATCAGCATGCCACATGGAGCTTCCTCTAGCTGTGTAGTAAACGACTGCAGTTCAGTCTTCGGACCATAGCTTCCCAACATCTGCTTCATACGGCTCACTATGTTGGAAAGGAAAGAGAAAATCAAATTCATCAATAATATGACTTCCTATTAAAAATGGCACAGTGGAAAGCTGATCTTTCATGGTGTGTGAATAATTATGGACTATTCAGTGAATCTAACCTGGATTTAGTAATATATTTTCATTAAATTCAGTGCTTGGTGACAGATTGTGGAGCGGTTACACTATGCTCAAATTTAATAATATATCACAGCGAGACTTCCTTAACCTTTAGCACGCCCATGGAGAATAAGTCACCAATGGTTTTCTATCCATAAACAACAGTTGGAGACTTGTGTTTCCCTTTGTTTTGCACTCGTGATGAAGAACTACATGATATTTAAAGTTCACAAGACCGGAATCAGCAACATCTAGCTAGCAATAATATTCTACTTCCTTTTCTGCGTATTGTTTGGAAGAGGGAACAATATCAGTTTTAATTTCTAAGAATCTGTCCCGATCAATGAGAGCAGCGTGAAGTGAATCGGGTTGAAATGGTAAGTCATTTTCAGTAAAATCATTATGGATTGTGATTCTGATGATGAGGAATTCTTGTGACACTAGACCTAGGCAAAAATGGATCTGACAAGGTTAGTGACACATTTATTTTTACAGACGACAGTATGATCATGTCAGTGAGGTTATGAAACAATAATATAAATACAATAGGCCTAGATACGTCAAAGAATTTTATCAGGGATGTCACACATTAGACAAGTATAGGTGACTTAAAAAAAAAAAATTCCTTCCATTTTTTTTCCAATTTTTGATCATTACCACCTTCTCACATATGACAAACACACCATTAGATTCAGTATGCAATTCTTATTTACATTTTAAATAATTATTTCAAAATCTCTAAGAACAAAGTTATTAAAGAGCAACCAGACCCAGTATGTGTGCCCAGTTTGTCAGGTAGCTCTGTGCCCTTACCAGATACTTCTACACACTACTCAATTATAAATTGACTGTATGCCTGAACTGCACAAGTAAATGGTAAGTTATTTATATTTTTTGTGCGTTTTTTTTAAAGACCTTTTCATCACTACCTCATACCTATAACATCACACATACATAAAATGTAACACATATTTGCAGTATGCAATTCCTTATATAAATGTGTACATATGATTTTAAAATCTCTAAGGACAAAAAAGTTGCTGCATTTTCCAAACACCAAAAATTATGTAAATTTTCAAAAGAGAATCTGGTGGTAAGGGATAGATTATTTTAATCCAGCTTGCTAAAGATTTGTCTTTCTCTTCTGCATTCTTTCTGTTTACCTCAAATGCATGTTGTGAGGCAGCTAAGGAGGTTATGGTATGGAATTGGCTGCCCCATCCCATATAGTGATTCAGAAGCCATGTTGAAGTCGGAAGTATACGGCTGAAAGGCGCAGATATTGCAGCAAAACTGTAAACTATGACACAATACATTTTTTCTTCAGACTACATTCTTCTAAATTGCAGGAGTTTGGGAATGAATGAAAAAGAAAATTACTGTTTCACATCTTCCATCTATGTTTGTTCTCAAACAGGATGTAATCCAGAAAATGGAATGTGTTGTGTTATGGTTTACAGATTAACTGTGATATCTGCACCTTTAGGACCACCACATTAGCTTTAAGTATAGCTTCTGAGTCACTTTGACCCTCCCATGAGATGAAACAGCCAATCCTCAACCCACAAAATCTCCTATAATATTCACAGATTGCAACAGTGTCACTATTTTTTGCTTCCCTTTCAGACCTGACATCTTCCATCAACAAGTACACTGTTTACTTACCCTTAATTCCTTTCCTGTAAACTTTCTGCTCATATCGAAGACCCACAACAATTTCTCTTTGCACATGAAAGTGTATCCTTATCTGGTACTTGCAGCCTTCCTTCAGAGTGAATGACTCATTCTTAAGCTCTTCTTCTGGCTCTGTTTACAAATAAAGTAAAATAGTGTTGTTGACGCAACATCAATATTGTGGACTTTTCTTATAATCTGAGATTCATATACAAAGTCACTATGGGTATATATAAATTGTTACAATTGCTAAAGTTTATGTTAGTTTCCTTTCAGCAACATTTCACTTGTTCTTTCATTCTTATAACAAGAATCCACAGTATAATCCACTGGTATTATTTTTTTATACTTCGATCCATACATGGGTTTCAGATTTTTTATAACTTTTTGGACATTCAAGTTGCATCCTGTTTATATACAGTTATTATTTGGAAATACACAGTAAGAGTTATTAAGAGATTGGAGAAGATTGGAATTGCCTGGGAAGATAGCACAAAGTGAATATTGAGGTGTAGGATGAGGAAGATATACAATCAGCGGAAATTATCAGCATGCGTATCTGTAGTGATCTGCTGAAAGAGACAGAGAACTCCAATAAGGCCAATAAGGGTGACTCTAATGTACCACTGTTGGTACATAGAATCACTGGGTAATGATTTCACAAATAACTAGAAACAACACAAATTTTAAATTTCAACCAAAACACTAACAAAATGTAAACCACAATGGTTATATAAAAGTCCTCTGCTTATGAACATAACACTGAGGATTAACAGCTTGGAGGAAATAAGCAACACATAGTTTGTACAAAAACTATGAAAGAATAGAAACAAAACAAACAGGAGATAGATTGCACAAATGGTATTTATGTGTAACAATGGAGGATGTTATGGTCAAGAGGCAGTAAGATTTTATGTATATAATGATTTTCAAGGGTATGGATCAGTTGTCCAGCACTTCCACAACTTACAGATAAAGAAGAGATTCACAAGAAAAGTGACATAATTACACACATACACCAAAAACTGCAACATGTCAATAGTATAAAGAAGACACATGAAAAATAAATATGGAGAAATAGAACTGGAAACAAAATATTAGTTTTAATTTGATGCTGATAATGTACTTTGGGCAAATCCATAGTGCTTGGTCTCTCCTACAACATGACAAAGAGTATCAATGTTAATGGTTTCAGATGTATGCTAGTTACACACTCACTTTAGATCCCATCTCAATGGCCCTGTTCTTTTCGCCCCAAGGGTAATTCCAGTTTTTAAGTCGCAATATATCTCCTTCCAACTAATGTCCTCATTTGGTCATTTAGAAAGTGTTCATGTAGAGATCTTAATATGTCATTCTTCTCCATAATTAATTCCCCTCACATTGGTGCTTTTAAAGCCAATGTGTCAACTCATATAGCTATTGTTGTGCACTCCCACCTGTCCAGGACAATAAATCTACAGAATTCTCTGAATAACTGAATATGCAATATACTTCATCCACTCATGTCTGAGCTATCCATTCTTGATTGTTCTAAGCACGGACTGAAAGTCTGTGTCTACTATGGCTCCCAATGTGCCGGAAATCCATTTTAGTGTTGCTGTGCTTTTACAAGCATTTAAAGATTTACTTAAAATAGAGAAATATATGGAAACACACTTACTTGTGAGGTCAAGTGTGAGTTCATCCCGGTCTTCAGCTAGTAGGCATAACTTCCTTACAATGACTTTATTGGGATTATTCTCATCTAATGCAAGAGACAGAAATAACAATTTTCAAACACACAGTTACTTTAGGGGTTAATAGTGTTTACAATAAATCTAACGCTAGTATATGTCCCACCCATGAGGGGGTGGATGAACAAACAAGTGTGTTCTTGCTATGGTCATTTATTACTTCCCCTCTTGTAAAATATAAATATCTAATTTACAAAGCTAATTATATCATTACAAAATCAGAAACCTCAATTCATACCAATTATGACATTTCCTGATAGTACGCCACCTAGTAAAACTTCCTTATATTTCTGAAGACTCTTATCATCTGCATCTTGTTTGACTATTTCTTCCAGTGGCTTTGGAGCTGGAGGTTTGTAATTGGGGTTATCATCCTCTTCATTTTCACAATCAGGTGTTTCCTCCGTGTGCTCTGCCATCTGAAAAACATTAAAAACTATATAATGGTCATGGCTGGTGGTACGAGATGTTTTACAAAGCAATAATAGGTAATATTATATATATATTAGCCATTTAAGAGGGACAGAATATTTGGCAGACCTGTTTGATGACCACCAAAACAATCAACAATACAAAGCAATGATGACCTTGTGATACTCAAATCCGAACTAGAAAAAGAAAAAGCAATAAAAACAGTAAAATGTGGAAAAGCTGCAGATGAGATATGAAAAAATGTAGATTAGATTCAAAAGATATTACCCATGTAGAATGATCAGAATTATATATTGGGATAAACTGCATCAATAATATGCAAGAGTAGTTACTCACAATACATAAAACAAAAAGAGTAAAACAAGGATGTAATTTATCACCCAGACTATTTAACATCTAAAACAGAAATTATATTTTTTAAACAGATAAAGACAGCAGAAGACGGATGTGTCGGGCCATTGGCGTAAATAAAACGGCGACACAACGCATTTCCATTCTCTGGACTACATCCTGCTGGAAATCTAGTAGGACCATGGTCATGCTACAAGGGAGATCAAGCAGGAGTTTGAGAATGAACGCTGAAGAAGAAGAAGAAACAGATAAAGAAATACCAGTGCTCAAGATAAATGGAAAAATAATACACAATTTGTGACTTGCAGATGATGCAGTCCTCTTAGCAGAAAATGAACTGGAGCTACAATAACAAATAGACCTATAAAAAATAGTAGACAAATAAAGCAGAGATTATGGACTAGGCATTAACATACAGAAAACAAAAACTATAATAATCAGCAAGATCAAAGAGGAACAAACACTAAACATGAAATACATGTAGAGATCTTGCAGCAAGTAGATCATTACTAATATCTTGGACACATAATCACAAATAATGGTGGATGAGAAACTAGAGGTTAAAAGAAGAATAAATCAATTAAGAGTCATGCCAAGTGGTGTAGGTAATCATGTTTCTCCACAACCCTGTCTCTTGTGTTGTTAATATGTTCAGTTGGTGACATCTTTTTTGCCATAGTAACAACCCATCCAAGAAATTTCTGGATCCCTTGATCTACCAAATTATTACTACATGTTCAAGTGTTGCTTTTCTCATCACATGCCCTAACAATCTTGAGTGCTTCTAATTTTTGCTACAATGTGTCTTTTTACTCCAGCATCTGAGAACATTTACATTAGTTTTCATAGTCCATGAAATGTTCATAATTATTCTCAAAAACCACATGTCAGTTGTCTCCAGCTTATTTTGAGTTCTTTTGTTACAGTCAATGATTCGCATCCATAAAGAACATTTTTTTCCTTCTATTTTTTTATTCCTAATTCCCCCCCCCCCCCACTTTTTCTATAAATTTCTTTTTAGTGACCATTCGTCAATCTGCCAGAGATGCCATAAATGTCAATCACGTGCCACTTGGAAGAAGCTTCAGATCACGTGACCCTAGGAAAGGTTGGGAAACACCTCGAAACCAGAGCAACGGTCACAGTGTACACTTGAATGTAAAATCTGCCAAATCTAAATATACTACCAAAGACTAACTATGACTTCTCACAGTAAGGGACATTTATCAAGGAGCGTTGACGTTGTCACAATGTCAGTGTTGATGAACTATTTTTCATGGGTTAACTGGACAATATATGTATTTGTGCATAACAAATCCTTCTCCAAAATAGTTCTGCATGTTGATCTCACACAATGTAGCTTATTTTTGCTTGCCCTATGCTACGTCTTTGAACATAGGTCCTTAATTTCCTAAGAGTAAACTGTAACTGTTGTATAAGTAAGCAGTTTGAGTAAGGTAATTATTATTAATATTAATTTAATTTTAGGCCTATATGCTACATTCACATATGATTGCGCTATTTTAAGTTTTTATATGTAGGCCTATATATTATAGGTTAATGTATAACTTATTATAAGATGACTATAACCATAGCGGTCTGAGTAGAATAATTAAAATTATTCAGTCATGATTCATCCATCTGGAATAGTGAATGTAATTTAAAAGAAGGCTGCTGATGTAGGCCGATTATACAATATAACGAATCAAATGATGAACAATGTATGATGCAGTTCGAATCACTGATTAATAATTAATACTGCAATTAACTTATTAAAATGTTTGGGAATCAAAATCAAAACCAGTGTCGTAATAATATCAAAGTAAACTGTTATCGTACTTCTGCTAAGAATTAGGACAAGAAAAGACTTCCTTGTAATGGCGGTACAACGGGATTTCCGGTTTGTACAGATGAAGATCAACATGTAAGAATATTTAAAGTTCGTGTGCTGTAACAATAAGAAAATATAAATAGTTGTATTTATAGATTTCTCATACTAAAAGGATAAATATTTACTGATTATTGCGGTTATTATATCCTGATATTGTAATTACTTTGGAACTATATTTTTGATCTCATAACCTTTGACCTTTTGTGGAACAAAAGATTTGCGATTTGCACTTTGACATCACAGTATTTATCCGGGACCGAACTATATAGAGACTATAAAGAAATCATAAAACAGTGGCTAAGAGATTAACATAATTTGAATTAAAGTGCTATAGCAGAGCTCTGAGAATAACATGGACAACAAAGAAAACAAACCAGGAGGTGTTAAAACTTGAAACCAATTAACGTCCAGGAAGGCTGGCGTCTGAACACCAATATATAGGCCTATATCAAGTGACATATTCTTTCCAGAACGTTGTCTTCGTCGTGGATACTCTGAACGCCTCTCTGTTCCGAGAAATTAGGCCTGCATTGGCCAGACTTTGGCATACATTCTTCGATGTCTCTGATCCATCGTCTTCTTGGACTTCCTTCTCTTCTCCTCCCGGTACTTTGCCCTCTAGAATCAGCATTTGGATACCATCATGTCGCTTTAAGTGTCCAAAATACTGTAGCTTCCTTCTTATTATGGTATTTAGAAGCCGTCCTTCGTTTAGTTTCAGTAATTTCAAAACTTCAATGTTCTTCTTTTTCTCTGTCCATGATATCCAAATGGTCGGAGGGTGTCCGATAAAGTTGAGGGTGCTGCAGTAACCGAACGAACAAATGGTAAAGCAAAATAAATCCTGTTTAATTTATTTTGCTTTACCTTCTGAACACCATATTAAAGAAACGGATATTTTTTCTGTCACACGACGGCAAAGAGAGAGTGTTACTGGAATGGATAATAGAAGGCAAAATGGGCAAAGGCCGCCCAAGACGCCGTTGGACAAAAGATGTTCAAGAATGCCTGCGCATGTCACTAAAAATGGCAGGACAACTTGCTCAAGACCGCAGAGAGCTCAAGGGATCCATAGGGAAGACTACATTCTGGAAAGAATATGTCACCTGATGATAAAGAATCTTTTGCTTTTTTCCCCTCACATCTGTGCTCTTTCGAACAGACCTTGGGATCTTAATTTATTTTCTATGAATCTGGGCTTTTTGTGTAATTATTTTTTTAATAACCTTATCGATCAATGTTTCCTTAACTGTTGATAAATCTTTCACAAGACTAGCAATATCATACAAGTCAACTGCATGGAGTTTGAGATAATTAGAGCTACTCCAAAATGTCACTATGTGACTGTTTACTACGGCTTTGGTTGGTCAGACTCTAATTACATGCTTCGAAGTATCCAAGATGAACGGTAGGCCACCTATCGATATGAGTTAGGTCATATATAGCAAATTTTAACTTCATGAGTAGCGCTTATTTTTATTGACATGCATGCCTGTGCGGTAACGAAAAACAGACTATCTTGCATCTAGACAGATGGTTTCACAAACGTGCTTAATAATATTAAGACCCATAACCTGTCAGGGTCGTAAGGGTGCCACATTGGCGACATCAGTACAAAAGCCATCCAAATATACGGAACGCTCCGAAGGCACTTATCTACGAACATGCCGATGATACAGATGTGATTTAGCTGCATATATTTATCTGTCATCCCGCCAGAAGTGTACATATGCATTTACAGTCAGAACACACGGAAGAACAATAGATTACACGAAGTCGGTCAGGACTTTGTCGCAACATCGAGCAGTCTAATGACGGGAATGTTTGCCGTAAAACAGGAACTAAACTGGCTGGAATCACAAGTCTATTCCCATGCGTGCGTATTGAGTGACTCGAAGAATATGATTGAGTCCACGCGATCAAAGGATTTTGAGCTATATAGACCTACATGGTCATGAGTTAATATCGAGATACTTCAGTTCCAATTTCCATTTGCCGTTTCCCTGTTCTATTTGCACTTGGCGCCGTCCATTGGTACTGTGCTACCTTCTCAATGTAGCATAGTATGATATCCGTACGAAGAACTTTTCTTTCTGTTTCTTTTCGTCCCACCACATTTGTCTACCCATTTCGACACATTTGCATTGACCACATTTGCATAGAGTTACAAATCACCATTTCAAGATGATTGATGTTATCGTCAGCATTATATTAGGAAAGAATAGTAGACGAGATGAGAAACAAAGAGAGACCTAGTTGTGCTGCCAAGAATCCCCCACCCACCAGAAAACTATGTGGAAACGGAAGTTACCTCTAGAAGGTATTGCTATGGACATGTCCCCCCCCCCCCTCTAGATGCCATATGCTAGAAACTTACTATCAACGCGAATAGTAGCTTCCAATTCGACCATCTGGACCTGAATGCGAGAGGATAGTGATTCAAGTCAACATCTTCTTCTTCTGCGTTCAGCATCTGTGGTCCTGCTATACCGACAGGCCCGTCGTCAAGACGAAGTCCACTGTCTTCTCTAGGTCCGAGCGGCTGCCCCATAGCTTTTGCCTCAAGTTTGTATCCTCTGGCCAAGTCTGCTGTCTCTTTGTATGTTGGGCAGTCCTGAAGTGTGTTCCGGGGTCTGGGTTCCGGATCCACGTGGTCATTCATCTGTGTATGAGATCCTTAATCGGTAAAGGTGACCTAACAGTCTGCAGTGGCCTGTTCTAAGGTCATTGCGAAATATTGTGGTCTGTTGATATCTTTAAGTCGACATCTACTTTTGCAGAAGCCGTGCTGCTCCTGTCCTCATTTTGTGCCTGTGTTCTTTTGTCATGATGGAAGGCTTTAGTAGAAAAGTCTATCACTGTCTCGTTGCTAGGATGTTTTATTGACTTATTTTGGTAACATGCATATTTATTTCTGTTCATTTTGATATTTGCCTTGCTTTACCCCAGCCACTTATTTCCAATTTTGGGTTGTTACCCGACACCTGAACTTTTATCACTTTGTAGAAGGTGCTTTATGACCAAAACCTATATGAGACTATCAAAATATGTGTTGAAGTTTGAAACTCGAAATTAGACTGGCTGTTGGTGAACAAAACCTCGTCTAAGAGAGTGAGCAACGGTCGAACGTTTTCTATGCCGAAACCAGACCATCAGATAATAACGGGTTTCGGTCCGGCGGAGCAATATTGCCTTCTAATCACAATCATACAATTGATTAATTTTTCATGCTGGACTCATCAAAGCCTCGCTGTAATCTATGAAGCAAATATAGATACTTTTTGGACTTCTATATATTTATCTATCATTAAAAGGATACTAAGTACAGCTTCTGTGGTTCCTATTGTTCCTTTCTAAAACCGAACCATATAGGCCTAACCAAAATACTATTCAAGAAAATACATGAAAGAATTAAAAACAAGACAGACACTGACGTCAGTAAAAAGCAATTCGGGTTTAGGAAAAACAAAGGAACCAGAGAAGCTATACTTAGTATCCGACTATTGATAGATAAATATATAGAAATCCAAAAAAGTATCTGCATTTGCTTTATAGTATACAGCAAGGCCTTTGACAGAGTTCAACATGACAAATTAATCGAGAAATGGGCATAGATGGAAAATACATCAGACTGATTAGAAATATATATTAGGAACAGACGACTTCATCAATAAGGTATGAAAACAGCTACAAATCATACATAGAAATAAGAAGAGGTGTAAGAAAAAGATATATTTTATCACCCAGCCTATTTAATATTTTCACAGAACATACAGAAGGAATGCCAGGACTCAAGAGCACTGGGAAAATAATACAGAACATTAGATATGCAGATGATACTGTTCTTTTAGCAGATAGTGAACATGAACTACAAAGACTAATAGATCGGTACATTGGGTTATAAATTATCATGGTATTAGTCTTAAGAGTTAATCCACATGCCAGCTTATAAATAGATTGAAAGGTCTGAACAGGTTAGGGAAGACCAAAGGAATCAAATGCATGCTATACTAGACTTTTACTGTGTAACTAAAACCATATCATAGCTGTGACCTTTGACAACACTATAAGACAGCTGTACAGAATGAATCAGGACTTCATTTGTTACATTTTTTATTATTGTCGTGATTTTCGTTTGTAACCTGTGTATATACTTAGAAGAAGAGGGAAATGTAATTCTAGCAGGTTTTAAAGTGTTTGTACTTGCGGCAATGAGGTTTTCCAATTTTCTTTTTAAATACCACAACTGGTTCAATGTGTTTATATAATGATAAAATCAAATCACAAGCATATAATCATATGTTTAGAATAAACTACTTATCAAATTGTCGTACCAGTATAGGGTAACCATGCAGTGAATACCCTCTCACTGTGGAATACCAGGAAATGAAAAAGCAGACCAACTGGCTAAGGAAGGTTCTGCCGAAGACCAATCAGATATACCAATCACCTACCATCAGAAAAAACAGATGATAAAATCAACAAGAAAGCCACAAACACCAACACAAGATGACTATCATATTATGAACAGATCAGAACAAGTTATAATTCTACATCTCAGAACAGGACACAACCGACTCCGCAGTCACATGTATACAAAGTTCAAGATTGGCAACACCTCCATGTGTACATGTGGACATGCAGCACAGAGTGCCAAACATATACTTCAAGAGTGTTCTGAGCATGAAACGCTGAGGCAGACATATTGGCCAGAGGAAACAACACTGGAATCAAAGCTCTATGGGACACTGTATGAACTACAAAAGACAGTGAGTTTTATTAAGGAGACAGAATTACAGATATAGACATGTTTCAAGTGAACGAAAGAAGAAGAAGAATATGTTTAGAATAAACTTTGCTGTGACTGACAACTAGAAGACAACATTGTTGTGACTGAGCACTAGCGGAGAACTTTGTTGTGACTGAGCAATAGAGGAGAACTTTGTTGTAACTCACTACTAGAAGGTGATATTGTTGTGAGACACTACTGGAAGAGAACTTTGTTGTGACTCACTACTAGAAGGTGATATTGTTGTGACTCACTACTAGAAGGTGATATTGTTGTGACTCACTACCAGAAGGGGACATTATTGTGACTCACTACTAGAAGGGAACATTGTTGTGACTCACTACTAGAAGGGAACATTGTTGTGACTCACTACTAGAAGGGGATATTGTTGTGACTCACTACCAGAAGGGAACATTGTTGTGACTCACTACTAGAAGGGAACATTGTTGTGACTCACTACTAGAAGGGAACATTGTTGTGACTCACTACTAGAAGGGAACATTGTTGTGACACACTACTAGCAGTGAATATAACATACCAGAACTATATAACTAACATATACATGACAAGCAGAACAGGACACTTGTGGTTAAGTGCTTATATTTATTGTGAAACTTGTGATATTATTTATGTATAAGTAAGATTCAAACACAGAAGAAAACAATCTTCTGACAATGATAATTATGAGTATTCAAATTAGAATACATTGAAATAATACAATGAAAGAGTTGAGAGAATAAATGCAAGAAAGTATGCATTATAATTGGCATGGATTCCTTTTCTTCAGTGGTCAGCATTTGCTATGCATAAATTCAGGTATTCATTGTGAAGAGGACTGTGTGCTGGAGGTTTTCACTGGTCAAGTGTGTTTTGAAGAGCTGATATTGTAGGCTTGATTTCTATTTTATTTCTGACAAGGTGGGGGCAGTCTTGTAAAATGTGCTCTGGAGACTGATCTGGTGCTCCAAGATGTGACAGGGTCTGTAAGGCCTATTTGGTTGATGTGTACTCTGAGGTCACAGTATCCTGTTTTGTGCCTGTTTAGTCTACTTTGGTTGATGTGTACTCTGAGGCCACAGTATCCTGTTTTGTGCCTGTTTAGTCTACTCATTCATCATCATCATGCTCTGTCTCTGCATTAAAGGTTGGCTGCAATGGACTTCCAAATCTTCTGTCTCTTTGGCAAGACTGTTTGGCAAGACTGTATTTTACTCATTTCATGATGTTTCCCTTCCATTTGTATCTATGTCTCATCCTTCTCACTGCTTCTTTATTTTACCTTCATCAAAGTGTCATACATTTTTATTGGTTAAAAATTGTTTGATGTTATTTTTCTTTAAAAGTACCTGTTTAATCTCTAGTTATCCTAGAACTTCTTTGTTGTCTTCTCTTTCCACTACAGCTCACTGGTATCAATTATGTCTTCTAACTCGGTGGCTCTCAATGTAGGTCATATGGTCCATCAGGTGGCCACAGTGATTTCTAGGGAAGCTACAGAGAACAATTGTGAAATCTGGATGGGCCGAGGGGGGGGGGGGGGGGGGGGCGGGGATTAAAGGGGCACAGAAAGCTGAGTATTGAAATAATCAAACTATATTTCAAGAGACAAGTCAACAACAAGTTTCTTGTAGAAATTGAACATGCTCTTTAAGGCTATGGGAGACCAGGGCAAAAAGAAGTTAAGAACAACTGTTCTAGCTGTTTTACAAAATTTTCAACATATGAATTTGTTAATAAAGACATGATAATCCATTGTTCAATAGAGATGATTCTGTCATATAGATAGATATGAAACAGTAAACAAACATGAGGAAATAATGTAAATATGTGGTTTTACAAGTATAATAATAATATAGATTTCTTAACAATGAACAATAAAGTTGTGATTCGTACTAATGTGTAAAAGGTTTATGGACTTCACAAGAAAATTAATACATCATTTGAAAAAAAAAAATCATGTTTTATTATAGTAGTGAATAGTATAATTTTGAATTTGGCTCTGTTCAGAATGCCTGTAAACATGCTCAGTTCTTTTAACTTTAACTTAAGCTAAGCTGACATTAAGTCATACAAGAAGACTGGCTTAAGTTAAAAATTTCTACATCAAATCTCTACAAAAATGCAAGTTAATATATTTTGGACATATACAAAGACACAAAGGTTTAGAAAGAACAATCATAAAGGGAAAAGTTCCAGGTAGGGAGAACGCGGCAGGCCAAGACTATGATGGACACAGGATATCAAAGACCTTCTGAACATGACACTACTGGAAGAGGCTGGACAGCTTGCACAGAGGCATACAGAGTGGCAGTGAGGACAACATTCTGTAAATGACATGTTACATTCATATATAGTAGAAAGTTAATGTAAATTGAAGTGGCATTTTGATAGATGACACATGTTTAGGCTGCAATCAGTGGCAATTTAGTATTAAAACTTTACTGAACAGCAATGTGGAGTATTCTTCACTTCTATTACTGCTGACCAGCAATGTGGAGTATTCTTCACTTCTATTACTGCTGACCAGCAATGTGGAGTATTCTTCACTTCTATTACTGCTGACCAGCAATGCGGAGTATTCTACACTTCTATTACTGCTGACCAGCAATGCGGAGTATTCTTCACTTCTATTACTGCTGACCAGCAATGTGGAGTATTCTACACTTCTATTACTGCTGACCAGCAATGCGGAGTATTCTTCACTTCTATTACTGCTGACCAGCAATGTGGAGTATTCTACACTTCTATTACTGCTGACCAGCAATGTGGAGTATTCTACACTTCTATTACTGCTGACCAGCAATGTGGAGTATTCTTAACTTCTATTACTGCTGACCAGCAATGTGGAGTATTCTACACTTCTATTACTGCTGACCAGCAATGTGGAGTATTCTTCACTTCTATTACTGCTAACCAGCAATGTGGAGTATTCTTAACTTCTATTACTGCTGACCAGCAATGTGGAGTATTCTACACTTCTATTACTGCTGACCAGCAATGTGGAGTATTCTTCACTTCTATTACTGCTGACCAGCAATGCGGAGTATTCTACACTTCTATTACTGCTGACCAGCAATGTGGAGTATTCTACACTTCTATTACTGCTGACCAGCAATGCGGAGTATTCTTCACTTCTATTACTGCTGACCAGCAATGTGGAGTATTCTACACTTCTATTACTGCTGACCAGCAATGTGGAGTATTCTTCACTTCTATTACTGCTGACCAGCAATGTGGAGTATTCTTCACTTCTATTACTGCTGACCAGCAATGTGGAGTATTCTTCACTTCTATTACTGCTGACCAGCAATGTGGAGTATTCTACACTTCTATTACTGCTGACCAGCAATGTGGAGTATTCTACACTTCTATTACTGCTGACCAGCAATGCGGAGTATTCTTCACTTCTATTACTGCTGACCAGCAATGTGGAGTATTCTACACTTCTATTACTGAAGGTGTGTGTACATTTGAGAACAAAATTAAGTGTTGTCCTAGAAAATTCATTTAAGAAATGACATTGTTCTTTGAAGTTTTTAGAATACCATGATAAAAGGTTGCTTTATCTGAAATCACTTTCATATTTCAGATCCAACGACTAGAGTATGCACTGGCGATTTTAACACTGAGTCAGACTCAAACAGAAAGATTGGTTAGAATCCAGAATGAGGCCATGTGAATCATTTTTAGGTGTACGAGCGATACGTCGGCACGGGTTATGCGATACTTTTTTGATTGCCCAAATGCAGAGCAAATACAAATCTGCAGGGTGCGGGACTACCTACAAATCACCGCTGATAAAGAACATCCTCTACACCCTGAAATTCTCAAAGTGAAAGGCAGTTGACTTAAGAGATGAAAGTCGTGGATGAGTCGTGGATAATATCCTCTGCAGAGGATATTATAGCACCCTGCAGATGTATCCTCTGCAGAGGATATTACAGAGGGTGTGTAGATTGGAAGATGTGCTACCTGGTGCGGAATGGAGTCATGTGCCCTTAGATTGTCCGACAACCTTCACAGTAACACTCAATAGAGAATGCAGGGAATGGTGTCAGGCAGTGGTGGAGTCGGAGGTACTCGCTCTAATTGGTGAAAATTCCAGGGAAGGTGATATGATTGTATATACAGATGGGTCGGTTGAGAGACACATCAGAAGTGCTGGGCATTCACGGCTCAAAGGTGGGGGGAAACCATCAGAGAGGAAAGTGGTGCATTCGCTCAGTCAACATGCAACATGACAATGGAGGTTTTGGTAGTAGCCAAAGCTTTGCAATGGGTCTATGAAATGTGTATAAGATATCACCACCAAATGTTACTAATCTATAGATTCCATGGACACAATCATTCTTTAATGACAAAATACCTGGGTAAAATATACTTATTATTACAATCATTAAATTACAGATGGCAGTGTTACTGCTACACTATAAATGTTTCTTGTTCGGTGTTTGTGTGTTTCTTGAGAAAGGTCCCAGTTGGACAGGACCGTGGAAAAAAGTTCTAGTTCTTTTATTTATTGCAAGTTATTTATTTTTAACATTGATTAATAGGCTATAATAGTAACCTTTGTACTTTATGTTAGTATTTAACACTACTACATTATTACAAGTGTAACAATTTGTCTAAGTTGGTCATTAAGGGCATATATCAGAAATTTAAAGATTATTGAATTTGGTAATCACAATGTTCAGTGGTACGAATAGGAATGGGCGATGTAGTGTAGAATAAGGGGTGTTTTTAACCAGCAAACTATAGGAGTTATTGGTATGCAGATTCTTGTACACATGCTCGGGAAGATTGTGCACCTATGGGTTTTCCAAAACTAATGAGTCATGAGTTATATGTAAAGGTCATCAGCTCACACTGGACATGTCAATAGATGATCTGATCCCTGCTTCAGTAAATTCATCAGAGAGTGAAAGCTTACAGTTTCAGTTCAGTGTCAGTCAGTATCTTCTATATTTATCATGTCCTCTTTCTGGGTTATTCAAATTTATCATGTCTTTTTTCTGATAATGAACCATAACCAACTACCGGCAAGAACATATAACATATGAAGATCTGGGTACAAGGCCAGAGGTAGACCTTGAAAAAGATGGATAGATAATATCAAGACAACCCTGAGCAAATACAGATTCAAAGCAGTCAAGATGACACATCTGGCTTTGGATAGACAACTAAAGCTCCCAGTCACCAGCCCTATGCTTAATGATGTGTGTGGATATTCTTACCATCATCCACCTGGGATCATTTCTGGGTCATTCCAACGTTTATACCAATCTATCATGTTCTCTTTCTGGGTCATTCCAACCTTTATACCAATCTATCATGTTCTCTTTCTGGGTCATTCCAACGTTTATACCAATCTATCATGTTCTCTTTCTGGGTCATTCCAACATTTATACCAATCTATCATGTTCTCTTTCTGGGTCATTCCAACCTTTATACCAATCTATCATGTTCTCTTTCTGGGTCATTTGAACATCCATCTTAAAAATAATATGTCTTCGTTTGTTTGCCTGGAATGTGCTTAAACCTGAAGTTTTGTCTCTTCTATAAAATGACTGTTTTCAACTCGTCCAGAGGGCCATAGAATTTTTCTTCCACTGTTGTTTCTCTGCTCAGTTTATTTGCCACATTATTTCATTACCAATCATGATTCATAATTTTGAAACTCCTCTAAATGGACAAAGTCCCTCTCCGAATTGACTATGTCATCATGGTTCATTGACCGCCCATACAGTGATACAGTAGCTATGCTAACAACCAATGAAAAATGCATAATACCCTGATAATAATGGAGCATCAGAGGCAAAGGAAATACTCTCTGCCAGATGGACATGGTGAGAAAAGAGAATTTCTAGTACATTAAGCAGAAAAATTGAAAATTTAGTAACTCAATATCAAAAGGAACAGGAAAATTATTATCTGTAACTAATATACCACTCAGTGGGAAAAACTAATAGGACCCAATCCATCAACTCATACAAAATACAAACCACCTTCTTCATACAAATGGAGCAGTTAAAACAAGGTCAGCTATGCCACCTCTGAGACTCCTACTGAGACAAATACCCATGTTGATCAGGAATATATAACTGCTGAATACATCCTTTAAGAATGTCCAACCTATACAGATCTCCATTGTCAGATGTGGTCACAGGGTGCAGAGTTGAATCTACAGATATGCTGCACTGACTTGGAGAGATTGGACTGCATCCTGCCAACAGGATTGTAGGTATATATCATAAATAAAACTAAATGCTTTTAAATATGCACAAAGAACATTGAGTATAAAAATATACAAATATTTTCTTTAAAACTAAAATTAAAACATGTTTAAAAGTATTAATATGCATAAGTAACTCAAAATATGCAGATGACTTGGTCTTGAAAATAAAAAACGAATAGAATTTTCAAAACTAGTTAATATCATGTGTCGGGAATATAATAAAAAATAATACAGTGGTTGAAATTTAAAAAAAAAATCGACGCCCAATAGTAAGAGGACAGGAGCTATGCTCCCCTTAGAAAAGCAGATTTCACTTAAATAAATACACAGTCCTATCAAATTGGCTATTGTAAGTCTAACTTCATCAATTAAAAACATCTTGGAATCCTGTATCCGGTGGTGGATTTATCAGATCAAGAATGGAATAGGTCAGGAATCACTACTAAAGGAAACTAGCGAACAATGATGGAGTCGGAAGTGTCGGCTCATTGTCGCAACTAAAATGGTGCCACTGCTTTTCACCAGTCTCTAAACTACATCTTGCTGGAAATCTAGTAGGACCATTGCCCTTATATGAGAGATATCCAGTAGGAGTTTGAGAATGAATACTGCAAAAAAAAAAAGTCGGCACTGACATTTGGTTAAGACAATGTTACAGAGGGAGGGGGGAAAGGATAGAGTTTGTGGGCAACTTGATGGCACTGAAAAATATCAACATCTCTACTGTCACAAAAATAATGTTAATGTTCAGACTGATAACATTCAGCGTAGAAGTTTGTAGAGGTCCATGACTAGCTATTCCAGCTGAATGGCACATGATGATGACATACAAATTTAATTGAAAAAAATCTAGATTAGATATCTGAGGTGTATAATAATAATAATAATAATAATAAATACTCATAGCTTGGTCAGGTCGTTGGGGTGCCACACTGAAGACATCAGCACAGAAAGCCCTCCAAACACTTCTGTCATCTGCCATTCAGATGAGTGTAGAAAAAACATGCCATTCCTGGATGTTGTTTATCCAGAATTTTCTCTCACTGCCTTTTCTCCTTCAACCCTCGAATATTTCCTTGCAAAATAATTTTAGAAAATGAGTCATGTCTAATTACATGTCCAAACCAAGTTTACATCATTTCACCAATATTGTGCAAAATAGCATGCTTAATGCTGGGATCTTTAGTATGGTCACACCCTTACTGGTGGAATGGTAGTAAGGACACACCCTTAATGGTGGAATCTTTAGTACTGTATGCATGCTCAATGGTGGTATCTTTAGTTCTGTATACACAAGATGTGTATTATATTACTGTTAATGGATGACAAATGACTTAACACAATCTGTGGTTGTAGATTCAGATTCAAGCTTGCTGTGTCCTCAAAACTCACCAACATTGATCGTCTTCTTCTTCTTCTGCTGGTTCAGAGTTTAACATGTTTACACATCAAGTATGGTTTTGTTATAAATGCTGCTGTATTTGAAAGTTTTTCAAGGCACCCATACAGCTTTCTGTCTCTGTGGGGCAGTACTATCCTCTCATTTGGTTTAGTGTAATACAGTCTTGCAGAATATGTTCTGCAGACTGTTCTGCCTGCCCACATTAAGACAGCGGTGACGGAACCAGTCTTAAATTTTAAGTGATTAATCTATTTTAACCTGTTCTTGTGGGGATGATAACTTGTTCAGCTCTGTTGAGTTAGTGATAGTTGTCATTAGTCCATCCAGACCAGCTCCTTAACGTGGAGATGAGGCTTAGTTCAGCCAACAGAGGATGGAAACTAAGACTAGCCAGGCCATCCCTCACATTAAGCAAGACCCCTGTCCTGCCTAAGCAAGAACAGGTGCTGAAGTCAGAGATACCGGGCCAAGAGGTCCACCAGCAACCACGACACTATGCAACCTACGAAGATAACATTTCCATGACCAACATCAATACCACCAAATGGAAAAAAGTTTGTATGTGATTGGATATCTGTATACAAACTAGTGTCTTCAATTTACACACAAAGATTCCCATTCTGATTAGATGACTCCTCATAGCATTGCATATCTCTGAGAGTTGAAGTTATGGAAACCCTCCCTCATTGTACACAAATTGAGAGAAAGTGATACTGCTGTAAAACTATGTACCATATGGTAAGTAAATACGGTATTAAAAAAATGTATAAAACATGTTAATTAGCAGTTATACATTGAAAAGTGTTTGTTCCTATCTTGATAAAGACCATTTAGTTGAAACATCGATCTTGTGTATTGTTCAACATAAAACTGCTATTTAACCCTTCTTATAAATTTTCCAATATTTATTTATCATGGTACATAGGAAAACAATGAAGATCTAAAGCAAATTGCATTGAAACGAGAGACATGGAAATCTATGACATCCGCCCTATGTGCCGTCTTCGGCCCTAGAGGAATAACTAACAAACATAGGAAATAAGAGTTTCATCGACCATAATTTATAGGGATAGAAACAAACAATACAACAGCATTAATATTTTTAAACAAATATTTTCAATTGAAGTAATATAAGACGTCAAATTGTTTTGTGAGAACAACAAGCTATCTGAAATACTTGGTCAGAATTGTGTACCATGCTATATTCTGAAAATAGCAACATTCCTGCTGTTCCACTATTTGTTCTGGCCGACGATCTGTAATCCCAAATTACGGTAAAAGGGTTAAAAAAGCACAGTGAAATGACCTCATTGTACTCAGGTTACTTCATATATAAGCAGTATGCCGCTTGCTGCGAGTACCCCTCATAGCATGCACTCTGTAGCTTCAAGCGATAATCCCCAGGGATCTCAGAAAAAACCCACTTTATAAACAAATTCACACAAGCTGGATTCAAACCTGCAGACTCTTTACCACAAAGCGAATGCATTAACCACTACACAGGGAGACCTCCAAATGACCTTAAGGCAAGTTAAGAAATATGCTAACATTATCTAAACTACTAGCAGTATCTTCCATGCTGAAGTGTAGGATTTAGACCAACAGACATTTAACAAACATCTTACAGATAGCCAAAGGTCATGAAAGGTAAACATGACAGAACACATTTGCTGAAAATCATAGGCCTATCACAATAGTGCAATAGCTTGCAATCTCACATAAATCTCTTTAAATGGCCACAATTCAAACAGAATCTGCGTTTGTTTTCATACTTAGTATGTTTTACATTACCGTAACTTCAAACATGACTGCTATTTTGAAATATTAATCACATAATTCATTTATGAGTGAAATATCTGTTAAATTATTGTCATAATTAAATGTGTAAATTTTAGTATGAAAATCTGCAATACACAATTCTGCTATTTTAGTTAAGTATTTTTAGTGCTTAATGGTTGAATCTTTAACACACAACTTTAATGGTGGGATAGTTAGTACTGTATGCATGCTTAATGGTGGGATCTTTAGTATGGCGCACATCATTAATGGTTGAATATTTTGTATGAGTAATGGTACAAACATGATTTGATTTCTTTAACAAAATAACACCAATTTGATATAATAGATGACATGGTAAGAAGAATAAATGTAATAAGCACAACACATGCATAAAAAAAAACCAGCTCATATATCTTGCGATGCAAGAAATAATAACAAAAAATAAACTATAGTTTGAGACTGCAGAAATAAACTAGTTTGAAAGCCAATATTGAACTTCTGCTGTCAATTTTCAAAAGGGGAGCAAAGAATAACAGTGTTGTATGTCATAAGAGATGCCTAAGGGGATCAAGTTGGATTTATCTGTCTCTTCTCATATACCCAAAAGTCATGCTGAAGCCAGAGTTATCAGGCAGAAACACTAAATATTGCAGTAAAAAATGACTTTCTGTTAATCAATAGAAGTTTGAGAATGGAAGCAGTAGAAGCAAAACATTTTTGGTGAGAAAATCATACATGTCAACTTCTAGAATGATCATTCTGTATGTCATACAACGATGCCCCCAAATGCTGTATAAATAGTACTTATTAAATGTAAATACTGAAGGTTAATCTGTCAATACTAAATTCTCTTAGAGAGTTGGAGGGAGGTTGAGAGTGTCTTCTGTGTTAAAGACCGCATAACCTTGCTGATGCCATATCATGTTCAGAATGGGTTTAAAAATTTTTACCATGCATCAGATAAGAACCCTGTCCTTACCAAAGGTCAAACTCTTGAACTCATGGTTGTCAGGTCAATGCTCTAACCTGTCGGCTATGTGCCACACATGCTGAAGATTAATATGGACATATTCAATGTAACGTGTATAATCTGGACAAGGTTAGAAGTTCCAAAAACATTGCATTGTTATTTATAGCAAACCCTTGAGGTCTCATGAGTAAAACAATAATTGAGATATTCTTCTGCATTCATTCTCAAATTCATGCAGATTAGCAGGATGTAGTTGAGAGAATGGAATGCATTCATTCTCAAATTCATGCAGATTAGCAGGATGTAGTTGAGAGAATGGAATGCATTCATTCATGGTTTACATCTTTGCTGTGATATTTGCACTTTTTGATCTGACACCTTACGACCTCAGCAATAACATCTGAGCCACTTCAAACCGCTATGGGTGGGAGAGCCAACTCCGCCCCACAACTTCATTAGTTACCTCTTACTTGCAGCTCTTACTTGCATGGCAAGTAAGTCTTACTACTTTTTGCCCCCCTTTTGGGTCCTTACAATGGTCTGGCATAATTCAGAACAATATGTAATAAAAGAAAAGAAATATAACTGCGATGAAATTTTAAATATGCATTTTTAACATGAAACAAATAAACCATGCTATAACTCATTATATACAAGCAACGAGTAATAAAATGTACATGACAATAGTATGAAAATTACAAAGTTAAGAACAATCTGGTACCTGAAGCTACATAATTTTGGGGATGGTATAAATAGATCACACAGCCTGCTATCATCATCTACTGCCCTGGACATGCTGGTTTTTGCAGTGAGAGAGACAGATTTGCATTCAATTATCTAAGGTATAATCAGCGAAATAAAGAAGGACAAGGACATACTAAAGTTTCTTCGTGAATGCCCGCTAGATGTGGTCAGTGCAATAAACAACAAATCTAGACTTTGATTTTGAAGAATTTGGTGTTAGAAGTGATATGATTGGGAATCAAAATCTGTAGGTCATAGAAAGGAATAGTTTAAAAAAAAAGAGCCACAAAAACTGTCAGCAAGCATACACTTTAAAATCACCTGGGGGGGGGGGGAACTCAGCACTTATGGGATTGCACGGAGTGTGATAAATGCAGATTCATACTTTCATAATCAATAACCAGTTTGAATGCTAGTGATAAAGTTGTCTAATCATGTCACTCCACTGCACTACATTCTTATAACTACAACACAGTTTGAGGACCGCTGATAAAATCATTTGATCATCTGTACACTATTTCTTGGCCAATAGCTTGCTTTTTGTCAAGATTAGTCTTGCCTCAATATCTCTACATGAATGGAAAAGGATAAATGCCACTGCATATTCCCCTTTAATTATCATGTGTGATACTTCTTGTATATTCTTTAGCATAGTTTATTGTCTCATATTGTGACCAAGCCCAGACAACTACATCTGTGCGTAACTTTCCGCAGTTGTCTGTGAAAGGAGTGTTTTTAAATCAGTGTCATAGAAACTATTAGCATGCATGCCTTTGACATCTGCTTGGGATATATGAGCATATTATGGATTTGCCAGAAGTGTTTTCATGGCAGTTAATAACCAATAATAACAAATAACAGCTGTCCAGCTCATTCCCAACATTCTGTGACAGGCACATTTCAAGCGATTATAAGTGTTTCACAAGAAGTAAAATGGTACAGAAAATACAAACATTAGAGATGTATGCTTAAAAAAGCTAGAGTACAGTAAAGAAACACATAATGATCAGCCATGTTTGGATTGATACAACAACAATTTTTCTAAGTCTAAGAATTTAAAGGCATAGGTTTATACATTAACAGATAATAGGTAACCACTGCAGCAAAACTGTAATCAAACAGGCAAAACTTGGAGCAAGTTAATGAAGTCGTGTTCTTGATAAAGGCCTTTTGGTCGAAACGTCAATTTGTGTGTGTTATTATGTGTGTTCCCAGTGATATACTGTAACAGAGAACTTCAAGGAATATGTTTATACAGTAATGGAGAACTTCAAGGGATATATTTATACAGCAACAACTTAAAGGGATATGTTTACACAGTAATAAATTGAAACAATAAAAATGAAATCTAGCACTGCTGAGCTGGTCACTTCTTCGATTATAAGTTATAAAAATGTGAGTTTTCTAGTATTTCTCCTGTGTAGGCAATCATATCAGATTTTTTACTAAATTTTCCAAATGTGCGGAGTTTTGACGCAATCTGTTCGCAATGGAGGATATTGTTCATATGTACACTGATAACACAGCCATAGTTATGATGGAAATATGCACGATATAGGTGTTTTTCGTACCAAATATAACGTGGAAAGTGACATTGAGGTTCCTTTGTTAGATAGGCCTAATGTTTCTGACAACGAGGAGGAAATTTGTGGTACTAATTATGATATTACGAATTTTGCCAGAGTGATGTCGTTTTTCGAGTAGAAGTTGAAAATACGAGTAGAAGTTGAAAATATTGTAGAAAACGTAGGACCTATACATAATCTGATGAGATTGGCACACATTATGAATACTTTAGCCTCATTGTCAACAATGAATTTTATCAATTTACAGCTGATCAGATAAATTTGTATGTAACATAACACAAAGAAGAAGCAAGGAAAGAAGACACGCTGGACATCTGTAACTGCCAGTGAAATAAAACATCTTTTTTATATTTATATTATGATGAACCTGCATATTCTGCCAGAGAATGGCATGTATTGGAGTACAGATTCTGCCAGAGTATGGCATGTATTGGAGTACAGATTCTGCCAGAGAATGGCATGCATTGGAGTACAGATTCTGCCAGAGTATGGCATGTATTGGAGTACAGATGACAAGTTCAATGTTTCAGGAATATCAACATGTTAGAGAAAAAGGAAATTTGAGAAAATATCTCAATATTTTCATCTCAATATGACTCCACTAAGCAGCAACCCCAAGGTAAAATAAAATGTTTTCTAGCATTATATTGAGTTTGACAGTTTATTTTTAAAAATAAATAAGACTTTTACCAAAATGGCAGATGAAAATGAATGTGTTTTTCTTACAGCATCAAATTAGCAGATTTTTCCTCCTGAAAGAAACGGCAACCCATGGGAGTAAAGTGTCTAGAAATTCAGAATGGATAACCTTTTCAAGATTATGTTTTTTCCCAGTGCAATATATGGATGTGAGACTTGGACTTTAAACAAGACAATATCCAAAAGAATAAATTCATTTGAAATGAAGTGCTACAGAAAGAACCTACGAATATCATGGACATAGAAAAAGAAGAACAGTAAAATTTTGAAATTACTGAAACTAAATGAAGGGTGGCTTCTAAATACCATCATAAGAGGAAGTTACAGTATTCTGGACACAAAGCGACATGATGGTATCGAAAAAGGCTGATCCTAGAGGGCTGAGTGCCAGGCGAGAGAAGAAAAAGACCAAGAAGATGATGGACGAGCGACATTGAAGAATGTATGAACATGTTTCTGGCCAATGCACGCCTGTTTTCCCAGGACAGAGAGACGTTTAGAGTATCCATGATGAAGACAAAGTTCTGGAAAGAATATTCACTTGATGTATAAAAGTATTAAACTATTTTTTGATATAATCTAATGAGGCTTCATTTTTCTGTTAATCTAAGTGTGATAAAACATTTTAAAGAAAATGCATTAAAAAAATGATCATATCAACAATTTGTAGTTGATCCACTTGTCATAGTGATGGTGGAGTGACAATAGGGAAATCTCATGGTGAAATTGTTAAAGAAATTCATAACATAAGCACATACTAGAACAAATGGAAGAGATAAAGAAACTTGGCAGTAGTTATTTGAAGATACACTGAAGATACACTGGTCAAGTGTGATAGGCCTATAAGGTTGGTTTCATGAAATACATTAGTCTGGCTTTTCTTCATCATCAAACAAAATAGGCCTATATGTGGAAATATGATGCAACACTATGTTTAACATAGCAAGTTATAAATAAAAACAATACACGACCCTTCCTCTTAAAATGTTGCATGAATTACATTAACATAAACATTCACCATGATAGTCCCGTCATTATGCTTGATGGTTCTATGAAATACACTAAGAGCCAAAGGTAAGCATAAATTAGATTACCTAAATAGCACTCCTTAAGTACGATGGAAATGTAACTCTCTTTGTCTTATGTACTATACTAATGTTAAATTCAGGAAAATAGTAGTTCATAAGTCCAGAAAATGTGAACTGGAAACAGAAGGCTTGACACATAACCTGAAATATATAAGATTGTTATGACTTCTATAAAACAGTGTCAATTTGGTTTTATCTGTTTATATGCATCTAACTGTATCTATAAACCCACAGTGCATCAGTGTCATAGGAGTACCACATTGAATACATCTACATACAGGGACCTTCAGCGATTTCTATTTTCAGTAACGTGGATGAGTAAGGAAAGGTCTTGACCTGTCCTGTCTTTGATGTTGTCTGAATATAATTTTCTTTGAACCCTACCTGCTTCTTCCACTTTCAACTGTTCTCTGTAAGATTGTTTAAGACAAGGAATCATGTCAGCATACATATCCACATCATGCAAGTTGTTTTGTCATTTCACTATTGAAAGCAGCAATTCTTGTGAACTTGTATACATCTTTAATTTACTTCTTACATACATATTTGTCTTATGTTCTCTAAAGGAGATGTACAGAATTTATCTGTAATATTTGTATTCAAAGCTTCTCCATGTTTGTCTGCAGTGAATATTCATTTATATATATGTATATACAAAAGTATGAATCTACGAACCTGTATTATACATCATATCTGTCTCAAAGTAACCATTCTCTAAAATACTTTATTACATTTCAAATTCCACTCAGAATCAATGACAAAAGACCGTACAATCACTCTCCCATCAACACCGAAAGGTACATGAGGACAGAAAGAAGAAGAAAAAGAAGAGGACTCAGAATCAATCTAATTGTTACAGTTATACTGCAATACAACTTTAAATAGTTGGTCAAATACTGTTACAATATTGGAATGTGCCTACAGTGTAGCTCAAAACATTTCTCAATAATAAAATCAGTTGTTTTTAACTTGCAACAAATTTTTTCTATATTTCAGATTTACTTAAAAGTCTCTTTTCTGAAGGTCTTATTTAAACCTTAGGATTCAATTCAAATAATTACATACAATTTCTAATATCATTTTTCAGACTAAGCGATAAGTTCCCAAAATTATCTATATGGACCCTCAAGGATTGATTTCAGTTTGTAGAGGGTCCATTGTAGCGAGAATATAAATTGGGGTTGTACGAGATGTTCTTTTTGATAAAGTCATGGACAGAAATTTTACATACTCTTGCCTTTTTTTTTTTTACAATTGTTCACTCTACTACAAAAAACCTGATCACAGTGAGCAGCAATATGTCAGCTGTCAAAAACATATTTAAAGCTAATATGTTTAGGAAAATCAATATTAGGTAGGCAAAATAAAAATTTGGGATTAACTGGACTAAACTGTCAGATGGGTAGGTACAGATATTTCAGTTGAGCTGTCCAATAATATACAGTGAAACATTGAAAATCAACAATAAAATTACCTTTGGAATTGAAATCAACATTGAAAACTGAATAGATTTGATGTTTATAAAACTCTACACTGTAGGTGCTAAGTCATTTTTTATCTACTGCTCACTTATCTTCACACTTTTAGTTTACAGATACCCCTAATACTTATTTCATGAAAAAAATAATTTCATGAAATATTGTCGAAAAAATTATCATTCAACCATGATGATTACAGCTTCCAAGAAATTGAATAGACTGTTTCAGTTTGGTTCAGAGTAGGACATTTTTGTTATTAATCTTATATATCTTTATCAATTAATTCATGCTAATTATGAGGCATAATCAAATTAAACACTGAAATGCTGCGTCACCTACACCATAAGGCAAGGAGCATGAAGATGTCATAACAGTATGTCATCAAAATCACAAATCAATGAATATGAGATAAAGTAGCAATTCTCCGTATAAGTATAGTGTCTGCCAGTGTGATAATAATCCATCACTCAATTGTCTTTGTGGCTTGACTGAACAAAACAAGTTTGCTGGCTTATTAGTTCTCTGTGTCACTACAGAACAGCTCAAAGGGTGGTTTGGAGGAAATTCAAGTATTAGAAGGTGCGTTCTGTGGGTTTCATGGTTGTTGACTGTCTACCATAAGAAAGACTGAATGGGGTTAAACCATTTACTTTGTCACAATGCTGAGGGTTATGTAATACATAGTAAGAGATGAAGAATCGTGACACCTCCACTTTGAGCCATACAGGAAAGCTGCCACACCAAGCCAACAGCCCAACCTGCTGCCACATGACTTCTATTTGTTTCAACCCTTAAAAACAGTTTTAAAGGTACAATGATTTCATCTTGATGGCGATGACAATGAAGTAATTCTTTCAGCTGTGAGTGGGTAGCTCTTAATAGCTCACAGCCTTTCTGACAAAAGCATAGATGCTTCTCATTTTAGTAACTGAGGTGACACTAAAATGCATAAGGTTCACTGTTTGAAAGGCATGGTTCTATTAGGAGGGTTTATTGATGTATGTTTAATTCCCAAAGGGAGGAAAACTAGTGCAGTAGTGTCCCAGGATCATCAAGTCCTGCCAGAAGTGCAACATATATGTCTGGGTCAACCAGTTCAATATTCTTCCATCAGTTATATTGACCCTTCTGCAGTGATAGCACACCTAGAAAGAAAATGATTAGAAAAATGGATAACAAACAGTTGGATTGTGCTGCATGACAATGTTCAGGCACATTGATCCCTACTCGTAGAATGGTATCTCACAAAGCAAATGTGATTCCTTTGGAAAAGACTCCATATTCTCTTAATCTTGCACCAGCTGATTTGTTCTTGTTGCTTCAACTGAAATTAGCACTGGAAGGACAGTGATTCAAAGATGCAGATGAAATTATCACCAAAACAGCTGAGAGGCATCAAAGAATAGGTTCTATGAATGTTTCCAGCAGCTGCATGCATGTTGACAAAAGTGTGTAGTTGCAGAAGGGAACTACTTTGAAAGAAATGTAGTGTAGATAATTCTATTATTACTTATTTCTATATAATCCACTAATTCCTGGAACATTTTGAAGCTACCTCATATAACATAAAAGCTGATGTACCTTTCATAATCCTATAAGAAAACTATTTGGATATGTATTATTTGATCACACCTCGCAATTTAGTGGGGTTATTATTTCATCCAATATTATTCTTATTAGCATTACTTTTACTATTACTATTGCAACATAAATTGAACCTGCTTCCACGGCATCAGTGAGATTCACCCCAATATTTACAAATATTTAATAGCACTTGTGTTTATACTTACTTCAGGATGAAACAAATTTACAGATAAACTGTAAATTTACTGATTACATGCGATTCCAGCGAGCAATGTGTTGGTGACAGTTGGGGCAAGTGTGGATAACATCCTGGCAACTCTCCACGCAGAAAGGAATCAGACAGCAGCCAAGATCACACCTGAAAGGATATGGTATGAGATGAAGTAGTATGGACTAAACTCGTCATAACATTTACAGGTATCAATCACATGTGGAAAGTGTCCAGCAATCTGTAAGTATTGATGATAATAGAAACCCCAAGAGAGTACAAGTTTATCACACATACTGCCTATGCCAGGCATTGGAGTGTTACTGTCAGCTCTAGATAAGTGCATTTCTTGGCACTTTTCTTGACAGGGAATTTCCGGAACTTTTTTCATATCACTGATAACTATTTAATCCATTGTGGTTGCAAGGTGTAATGCACTTTAAAAAAACCTGTGTACGGATCTTTGTGTCGTGACTCTTGCAGCCCTGGGGCATGCTGCAGATAAAAGTCTTGGGTTTTGGTTTGGAATGCATACTCCCGATGTCATTATTAACCCTAACCCTAAGTAAATTTATATTAAAATTAATAAAGCATAACATAAACACATAAATCAAACTGACAGAAGTTGCCACGGGAAATAATCACATTGAAAAGGGGGGGGGGGGTACGCATTCCAAACAAGAACCCAGTCTTATTCCATACACACACAAAATTGATACATGCAATTTTTTACAAGTCTGTACACAAATGTTTTTATTTTGTGTGTGTTTATCCTAATCGCTTTGTTACCATGTGTTACCTTTTAGGAAGTATACAGTAATAAATATGAGAGAGCATTGTGAAATTAACCTACAGGTATCAATTACGGCAGAATGATATGTTGGGAATTAGAACCACTTTTCAAAAGCGGCGCACAGAGAAGATGTGCTTCACTATTAATTTTGATTGCTATCCCTCCCTCCAACACAGGTTTTAAAAATATCACGACTGCCTAAGTGGGTGACCCAAAGTGGCATGTGTGTGAAACCGTCGTGTGTAGAAGACCTCTGGACAGAATTAATTAAGAATTCATTCGTTACATATTTTATTATTATTGTTGGCCACTATTTATATATTTGACGTCACATGCCAAAAATATCCAAGGTCAACCAATGAAATGTAAGGAACTAATCAAAATCGGCCTTTGAGATCATATTTACATTTTCTGTACACAGATCTTATAGTACAGTAGACAATCACGGTTTGTACATACTGTTCGATCATTATCAAACTCTCGCTGGTTAGTAGGATGCAGTCCAGAGAACATGTTTGTTGTTCATCACAAGTGATGACTATTTGTTACATTCACTTTTGAAAATTCAGTTACAATTATGTGCTTTATGAGTTCGCAAATGCCCTATTCAGGCTGAAAATGTCCTTGTACATTTTGGGCATGGAATGACCACTGTAGAAGGTTTTATTTTTGTCTACCCATGACTTTCTAGCAACTCTTCACTAATGAGCTGCTGCATTTCTCAATTTTTCACAAGATGCTGTGCCTGTTTTGACTAGATCGCCAGGTAGCTCTATTTTGTGCAAATTCTACCCATGTATCTTGGTCTATTTCAAAAGCTTTCAGAGAGGTCTTTAGAGTCCTTGTAATGCTTCTTTTGGCCATCTTGAAATCCAGAGAACAAAATGTGTTATGTCATGATTTGCAGATTGGTTGCATTGTCTGTGCCTTTCAGTCAGATACATCCAACTTCAGTATGCTTTTTTAGGTCACGACCTTCCATGAGATGGGATCTCTTTAGTCACCTCTTACAAAATGCAAGACAAGTTATAGTGTTGCTATTCTTTGCTTCCCTTTTGGGCCACAGCAATACACAAGTATTGAATATGTTGAGTCCATAAGAACCTGATTATAACTTATCTAGATATTCCAATCTTTTGTTTCCATGAAATATCTAGATTTTTATTTTTATCCATATATGCATGATCCAATTGATTGTAATACTGAAAAGCATTGGTGACATATCACAACCTTATTTAACTTCTGTTTCCACTAAAAACTAGTAAGAATTGCCTGCCGTTGTTCTTACACAAGCTGTGTCCATTGCAGTTCATGATTGATGAGGTTGGTAATAGAAACTTGACAAGTTGATTGACTAGGTACTTCTTTTCTTGCAATAGTTTGTTGATTGGTGGCTTAAAAAGTCATCTTTTTAAAACATCTATTGTTTAAAAAAAAAACAGAAGCAATTATTTCTATGCAATGACGTGTCATTTCATTCCAACTTGCTAAATTGTGTACATATATTCAAAATTGGATATTGGAATGTTCAAACTATGAATTAAACAGATTGCATTCATGATGACTAAAAATTAAATAAATTACATAGTCTATACATCAATTATTATTATAATAAATAAATACTTACCCAACCAAACAAAGAACAACACAAATTATCCAAGAGAAAGTCCCACTCTCAAAGTGTGTTGCTGTTATGATGTCTGCCCTGCAATGAGGACAAACTGTGCGGACCGGCACAGATCCAAATGTTTGCACAAGAGTGATTGGAGGTTGTGCAACAACTACTGTTGTGTTTTGGTGTCCGCTTTGAGCCTGAGGATAGCCATATTGGTGTGGAGGATAACCAGCCTGTGGTGGATAACCACCAGCCTGAGGTGGGTAGCCTCCAGCCTGTGATGTTGGAGGGTAGCCTGGGGGTGCAGCATAACCCCCCTGTGGAGCTGGATAACCAGCTTGTGGAGGAGGGTAGCCACCCACTTTGTAACCTTCTTGAGGCGGATATGGGGCACCTTGAGCTTGGTTTCCTAAATGTAGATAGAACATTTTATAACAATCATTTTAATTATCAAGTAAATATAACATTTATAATATAAAAAATTAACCTACAAATAACAAATTTTAATAGTTGCATTATATTTTATATTTCTAGGTTACTGTGGCAAGATTATCAGAATTTCAACTGACATTTTTTTTTATTGATCATACATCTTAATAAACTAAAAATTAACTCACTTTTATGGTTACAAAAAAAGATGTGCATCACACAAGTGCATCACATAATTTAATGTCTTATCCACCAACCTTTAATTGTTGTATGCTTTCAAAGTCTTAATGATACAAGAAACGAACTTATATCAGAGTGTAGCTATATAGTGTCCAGACTTTAAATGTTACTCCAATCACAGTGAATCCTGCATTCAAAGGGGCAGATTATCGAAGTGACGAATGATATTCTTCACATGCAGACATGCCTTAATGCAGAATTCTTTGTAACTGTGTGGTCTGTATTTTCAGAGGATCCAGGTTTTTGATTTATGATCAGGTGTGGCAAATATATAAATTGTGTAGTCATGTAGACACCTTGATGCAATAACTGGAGGAACTGTTGGATATTTTTACTGTCTTAGTGCAGAGGAGTACAATTATTTATTTTCAATCCGCTAGAAAATGACAAATTTAATTTATCTCCCTTCTGTATTTTAAAACATATTCGTCTGCAATAGATTTGTGCAGTGTGTAAATTGTGTAAAATTCTTTATGAACTTTCATGATGTGTTAAACCAACTTCAGGGAGAATAAAATCAGTGGCACATTTTTTCATTGAAATGTTTTTCTTCTGTAATTCATATGGAATATGCCTATAGTTTTGTCTCTTCTATAACCTGACTGCATTTTGTAATTCGTAGAGGTCTGTAGTTTTCCTTCCAGTGCTGTTTGTGTGGACCAGTGTATTTGTCTCAGCATTTTATATTTGGGATGTGCCCACACATTGGTGTCCTGAAAGGTTAGCACAGAATAGCAACACTATTACCTGCCAAGCATGTCTTAAGAGGTGACTGAGGAGGTTTTGAGGGTGACATTGGCTGTCTCATTCCATAAATGGTTAAGGTGACCCAAAAGCCATACTGAAGTCAGATGTGTCAGGCCAAAAGACATACCATGACACAGAGCATTTCATTTTCCTGACTACATCCTGCTGGTCGGAAGGAATTCGTGAACAAATGCAGGAGAAGAATATTTGGGGTATTCTTAAAGTATGTGCTCTGCAGTCTGATGTCTGTCCACATGGCTATATTGCCAATATTGAACTTCATATAAATGTAGCTGTGAAGTCTTTTGTGCTGTGTTCTGAGGTGTAAATTGACAGCTTGTTCTGGTCTGTTAATAATTTGATAGTCATCTTGTGTTGATGGTTTTCTAACTGATTTTATCATCTGTTTTTTCTGATGGTAAGCTATTGGCACATCTGGTTGATCATAAGCAGCATCCCTTTAGCCAATCAATCTTCTTTCTCATTTCCAGATATTCCACAATGCGATAGTATCCACTGCATGGATACATTATGCTGACTGTCTAGTTTGGTTAGGAGTATTTGCAGGTCTGATAGTTTTAAGGACTGGAGCGCTTGGAATAGTGATCTTGTATCTGTCAGGAATACTAAAAGCTGTATGTCAAGATTGCCACTTGGTAGTTTTTCGGTTGTGACAATGAATGCCTCGATTTCTGCATCATAATTATAACGAAGTGTTTTAAAATGACATCACGAAAAATAAATGTATTACAGACATTGGTGATCACTTTCTTAAACTATAACACACTCAACAAAATACCTTCAATACAAGCCTGAAGATTGTGATTGGGGAGGGGTTTCCACTTGCCAGCAATGTGTCAGTGTTTTTACTAATTCTTCTGGAGAAGATCCACTCCCCCCCCCAGCAAAAACTGTGTGTCAGTCATATTTTATAATTTTTTTAACATGCTGCTGGTGGTTTGGTGCCTAATTGATACATCAGATTTGAGTATTATGTGAAACCTTGTGATTTTTACCATAATTCCATGACACTTCCTACTTATCCGGTATTATTTTTCTTTTTCTTCGGTGAACAGCGGTTAAACATTGATTCTTGATTAGGAACAAGCGTCACAGCACTGGGGGCATTCCTATATATGCTCTGCTTGCCATTCTGTCAGCCATATAGCTGTTAAAACAGCTTGAAGGCTTGAACTGTAACAGCTTGCCATCTAGCTTGACCATTATTATACGAGATGTTTAACAGCTATTATCATTGCTATTAATAACTACTGCTATAATAATAATAATAATAATAATAATAATAGCTGTTAAACATCTAGTCTAATAATGGTCAAGTATAGATGATTGTGTTTTAGGTCATCTTGGGTTCTCCACAACTTGTTTTGCAGAGATTCTGTGGGTCAGATGTCAACAGTTTTGGTCATTTCTATGATGAAGTTGCTTTTCTTTGCTCCAAACAGTATTAGAAATCCCATGTTTTGAATTCTGTCGAGTTTTTCTATGTTCCTTTTGGCTGCAGAAGTCCTAATTATTATATTTAAGTGGCAGGGAGGTACAGAAGGTCTCGGACTAACAAGGTATTAGGTTTAATATTTGTCGCAGGCAATTGTGCACTGTAACTGTTTCAAAAGCAATAGAAATCTACTGAACATAAAATATTGTCTAGAAAATCACCAAAGACAAAAAATATGCTGGGTTGATTACTGCATCCTGAGTAGGATATGCCAATATTTCTACTTATTATTCATATAGGCCTATGTCCTAACATACAAATGCATATACATTCAACAAATGAATTACAAACCTTTATAGTCCTCATTTCCAGGATATGGTGGTGGTGGTCCTGAAGACATTTTGCTCCTGAAAATTATTAAAGAAATGTGATAATATAAGAAATACAGATAAATGAATCTTCTTTCCCTCTAAGTTCCTTGGTGGTATGGACACATGAAGATAAGTGGGAACATCAGATTCTACCATACCACAAAGGCCAGTGTAATTCTCACTTCAGTGGACCCAGACTGCTATCTATTTGTGTGTTCTACACACTGATGATGATGAAATAATCTCTTTAGCTGTTATCAGGTAGGCCTTGATAGCCTCAACTTTCTGACAAAAGTACAGGTCCTCCTAAATTTAGTGAAAAAGATGATGCTTGTTTAGTCCTCAATGGGAGGTATCTGCATCACTACATTCTGCTTGGAAAATATCACACATTTCTGGGCCAACTAGCTCATGATTTTTCTGTCAAATCTGTTAACCAATCTGCAATGATGGCACATCTAGTATTCCCCGCCAACTAGGAGTCTGCCATAAAAGGACCAAGTTATTATGTCCCTTTGCCATCCAAGGGGATCATTTTATAGAGGATACAAAAGTAAAAAATTGAAACAAGACAGTGACAATGATGATTTTTCCATATGTGACAACTTGTCAGGCTATTCTCCAACCTTCCTTAGCTGCATTTTATGACATGCCTGAAAAGAATATAATGGCCCTATTTTTTTTATTAATCTGAACACAAGTCCAGGCTCCGACTGCCACACGTTGGTAATCCATAGGTAAATTGCCTTTTACTGGGTTAGAGTGTTCTATGTACTCTTAACCACTCTATAACACAAATTGTCTGCTATCCAAGTATGCCTAGTTACATCCATGGGTCTGCCAATGAGCCAGTTTGTTAATCAACTTCAAAGGTGACTAATGGTGCTTCTCACTGCATTAAATTGTTTGGCCACTCACTTTGTGATTATCCAGTGTGTAAGTGTGCTGTGATGATGTATCGTTAATCTGTAGTGAGATGAGCCATACTTGAGTATTGAATTTTCAACTGAATTTATTCGAGGACGGTAAATCTTTTATAGGCATTCATTAATATGGACAGAGAGTTTTGTATTCAGTAAGTTTCACAGGATTTTCATGAACCTGCAGATGCCAAAAATGTTTTGACCTTGACCTCTTTAATCACCTCACAAATCATGAGGTGAGTACAATTCAGGTAACCACAAGAAGTTAATGACCAGGTGGACACAGTCGATAGGTTGAATGATGTCCAATCAGTGAATATCTTTTATAAAATTAACTCAAAAAAAGTTGCGTTAATTTTTTTTTAACAGTATAGGAATGGAAAATATAGTGGATGGCAACAAGGTAAAGGGCAGCACAAGATGACAATGCACAAGAAATATTTCAGAGCATTTTATCATGTCCATGGCTGCAGAGGTCAACTCATCCAAAACTGTGTGAGCAGTTCAGAGCATCCATAAAGAAGATTATCGTCTGGAAAGAATATACAGAGTATCACATCAATGATGAAATCATCCTTTTATCTGTGAGCAGGTAGCAACTGACAACTCATTGCTTTTCTGAAAAAAGTACAGGTTTGTTTCATTTGTGTAACTGAGGTGACATCCGGATTCAAATAAGGTTGTCTCAAAGGCATGGTTGTGTAAGGGGCGGTTTATAGATGCATATTTAGTCCCTGAAGGGATGCATTCTAGTGTGACTGTATCCCAGAATTACCCCATCCTGACAGTAACACAGCACACACTTCTGGGCCAATTGTCTCATCATTCTTCTATAAGATTTGTTGACCCATCTACAGTGATGGCATATCTAGCATTTCTTGTCACCTAGGAGTCTGTCATAAAGTCTAGGAGTCTGTCATAAAGTCTAGGAGTCTGTCATAAAGGGCATAGGTGCAATGTCTGCTGGCGTGCATCTCTTCCTCATCCATGGGGATTACCGGTATTTGATATAAGACAAAAGTAAGAAATTGAGACAAGATGTGACAATTTTTTCACAGGTTGTTAACCTATCCCCCGACTTTACTTAGTTGTCTTCTATGACATGTCTGGAAAGACGACAGTGGCTCTATTATTTGCACCTTGAACTAGAAGTTGAGGTCCTGGTTGTCACATGGGCGATACTACCTCAATAATAATAAATCATAAAATACTTAATATTGAAGCAAATGGCATGATTGTCCATCTGAAGAACATGAATTAGCAGTATTCAATTAGGATTGTGACAAATTTAATTTACAATATATAATATAATCAGTTCTGATGAATGAGGATATAATGAATTCACAATAAATTCTTATAGATTAGGGGTACAAATGTGGCCAAATGTTAAGCAAATATGGTCTCAATTTTAATGAAACAAATACGGTACATACATTATTTAATGAAACATCAATAAAGACACATTTCACAGAAGCTAAGTTTACTTGGAAATCCATTGATGTACCCACTACACACGGAAAGCCCCCGCCTTTGGATGACCCTGGGGGATGGGCTCTCAGTGTGTAGCATGCAGTACAAAGCATACCTAGCAACTTTTTAATCCAAGGTCAGATAGGTCACAAAATCAGAATGCATTATTACACGTAATATTAAAAAGTTGAAATTATCAATAACGTGAAGAGGTCACATTTGTTTAACCTGTACCACATTATGTTAGAAGGGATTCACAATCAAGTGAATTAAAGGGTGTCTCCTAGATTGAAAAAATGAGGATGATGAAGTCACTTTAACATCTATTACTTTAATCAATATTAATTACTTATAACAGTAATACCCGGGTAATTAGTTTCTAACACCTGCATCTTGATATCTACTGCAGTCATTTTGGCCACAAGAATTTATTTAAAAGTGTGCACCCATTGTAATAGTTTATCTTAATTTTAAATTTGTTCAGATACCAATGTTGCTCATTTGTGAATAATTTAAAACTCCTAGGCAGTCACACATCTCTTACCCTGTAATTTTATTATAGTTGGAAGAAATGCAAGAGGATTTACATTGCTTTTCAGTAACAAATTACAAAACTAGACTCTAAAACACCTACTTATGCCCCCAGGAGACATTCTGATCTATTGAGATACTCTGACAATATCTAAAGATCAAATAACAATATCAGAATAGTCTAATAGCTCCACTATTTTGCCTCATAAATCTGATTTCAGCATGTAGTATCAGAAGAAAATTTGAAATGGACAGGGGTGGGGGGGGGGGGGAGGAGAAGGGGAGACACACAGGACGATAAATTTAATTTTATATCAGTAAGATAAACAGCAAGATTTATTGCAATAAAGCTTAAAAACCTTCCATGACTTGCAAAGAAAGCGAATGATCAATTTGTATGCAATAGTTGGGCCATGGAAGAAGATTTGTCCCAATAGGGGGGGTCTAGGGCTAAAACAGGTTAAGAACCTCTGATCTAGACTGTGGCAAAGTTGCTTTGCCTTGTTGTTGTCCATGTATTAAGTCACTCATCTACAATTTAGAGACACAATTTAGTTTTCTATCATATTTTTTTTACTGTGTTATGTGACCGGTTGATTGGCTTGTGACACGGAGGCCCATATGAGCTCCATCCAAAGTTGGATTAAATCTTTATGTATCTATTTGCAGGAGTTCTTGATAAGACTTGATTCTTTGTCTAATGTGGGAAGGACTGACTTGATCTCTGATATAAAATGTCAGACCAAAGTCTGGTATGCTAGGAGGGAATCCACTCATAACCTTCAACATGTTTTCAGGGTTTATGCTAAGATTATATTAACTGTATTAAGTCACAGAAAATAATATATGGAGTGGAAAACTGCCATACTCATGATGACCACAAGTAAGAAAACTGCTTCGCTCGTGATTGAATATGACATCCCTCAGTAATTTGAAAGCAAACCTATGAAAATTACAATTACACTTTCAAATTCACTGCAAGGAAAATACTGAAAACATAGGACCTAATAAACTTATATGAAAATCACTGGGCGTTGACTGTAGGTCTACTAACTGTACAGTACTACTCAACTAGTACTGCTGTGTGTAGTGAGTGTAGTCTGTGTCTTTTTAAAAATTTTATTTCTGATGATAACAAATAACTAGGCCTACAAATGAAATACGTCAATGTGGTGTAACGGTAACCATACAGAGATTGCGAACAACGCAACAGGAATTATGTAGATCTAAGAATAGTTTAGTTAGCCACATATGCTTCTATAGTTACGAAAGCCCTTTATTATAAAAAAGCTAATTTCTCTAACGCTCAGCGAGTGTATGACAGCGTTATCACGGCTGTATATTATGTCAGTCAGTCGTCACAACAACACAGGATTTATTAAATGGCGACTGCTACCTACTACTATATTACTATATTTAGCGTTCTTTAGTTGCCGTGCTTCTTGCGCTATATACTCTATCTACAACCTCTCATAATAAGTGTTATCTTTAAGCATTCGGCACACATTACACAATGTTCTACTCCTTTAAAAATATAATTCTTGCTATACCCAACACTTTAGCGTCCGAATTAATCTTCAATAACAACAAGGACTACAATCAATCCGCCCTGTTCTCTTTCCGGAAGATGATTGTAATCATTAATAAAGAGGGTTACCAACTCATTCATTATAAAAGCACTAGAAACGTCTCTAAAAAAGCATCAGAAAGCACTAAAAATGTATGGAATGATTAAAAAAATAAACAATTATTTTCATTAAAATAATACAAGATAACACATTATAATTTAGTAATATCAGTTAATCGGATGAACAATATTATTCCATATTGCATAATCACAGTCAGATATTCAATTATGATTCTGACAAATTTAATTTACCATATATGCAGTTCAAATATATATTCGAAGAAACAGAGGATGTACTGATGCAATATTTATTCTGAAACAGTTGGCAGAGAAGTCAATAGAATACAACCAAAATTTATACATATCCTTCATAGATCAAGAGAAAGCATTTGACCGAGTAAACAGAGAAAAACTATGGGAAACATTAAAAATTTATGGAGTATGCCAACATTTAATTAACGTTTGTAGAAGTCTCTATAACAACAGCAGTCGCACTATAAGAACAGCTGCAGGCTACACAAAGGACTTTGTGATTAGCACAGGAGTAAAGCAGGGATGTGTATTATCCCCACTACTTTTTATTACATACATGGACAATATAAACAAAACAGCAAATTCTAATGAAGCAAATGAACTGCTTTTTTGCAGATGACCAGGTTTTATTCCACAACAGCATTAAAAACCTGCAAGACCACCTAAACACAATAGACACAGCAGATAAGCAATTTGGAATGAAAATCAACATAGACAAAACAGAAGTAATGACTATTGCAAGAGAAAAGTAGAACATCAACATACAGATAAATAATAAACAACTAAAACAAGTAGATGAATTCAAATATCTGGGCAGCACATTGAGATATGACAACAAACAAGAAGCAGAAATAAACGCAAGATGTAATAAGGCTTGTCAGATCATTGGTCAATTAACACCTTTACTAAGAAACAAAGATATTATACTAGAAACAAAGAAAGCGTTCAACACCATTTTCTTACCAACATTGTGTTATCAGTGTCAAACTTGGACATTAGATTCTAGAACAATACATAAGATTATCACCACTGAAATGAAATGTGTGAGGCGTATGATTGGAGTTAGCTTGAGAGACAAAATCAGGAATGAAGCACTAAGGAAACAATTAGGGATCAAACCAACAATAGAATACATACAGAAATAACAAGTTAAATGGTACGGCCACATAACCAGACAGAAAGAGCAAAGTATTATAAAAATAAACACTTAACAAACGATACGAAAATAGGAGACCTATTGGACGACCTCGTAAAAGGTGGATAGATAGTGTATTAGAGACACTCGGAAATATAACTGCAGAGGAGGCAAATAGAAGGGCAAAAGACCGTACACTCACTCTCCCCTCAACACCGAAAGGTACATGAGGACAGAAAGAAGAAGAAGACAGTCAGATATTTGTTTTTCATTCTATGTGTCCTTTTTCCTAGTGCATTTAGTGTTGTCATGTTTTTTCCAAAAGGTACTAGTCTCATGCCAAAAATGCACAACACACAATAATGAGAAAACAAATACAATAAACAACAACATAATATTGAAATTATGTTTCAAGTTCTCATATTCTAATTCTTACTATCAGTTAATATTAGAAACATGTTTATTCAAGACCTGCCAAATCCCAGTCAGACAAGTTTTCTTCAATTTCTGTTGCATTTGCATTTTCTGGATGTAGCGGCCTACTTGTGTATCAAATGATGATGATTGAAACAAACTTTTATAAGCATATTGTGATCCAATTTTTTGCAGGATAGGCCCCTATCCTTAGGTAGTTTATAATCAAAACAACATTTACTATATCTTTTCATTCCACATTTAATAGTCAGAACAGCTTTCAAACTCGTGATGTTCGGTCTATTTCGAATTTTTTTATTTTGTAACCCCCATCTGACTGAAAACACGTTTCACGTCAGCATTGAAATGAGGTAAAGTAAGCACAGTTAACATTAAATCTGCAATACTTTGGAAATGTTTTTCACCAGTTGCATTCCTGTATGAATCTATTTCTGCCTACAATGCAAGTGTGTCATTGTTATGTGTCTACTGCATATGGTGAAGTTTTCACCACAAGAAATGTAGGAAATATGGATGAGAGTATCTGTATCAAGAAATAAACATTTTATCAAGGTCTAATATGCAAGGCGTAATTGGATGTAGACATTCACTTCTACTAAAACATAACATGGGCTGCAATATGTGAACGTTATTTATCAAATGTATTCGAAGCTGTTTGAATAACTGCACTAAAAACTGTACACATCTTCCACGAATTTCTTTCTCATCTGCAAATTTGTAGATCACCATTTCATTTTCCATAACCCAGATATTGATTGGATCTAAATAGTCTTATATAGCAACAGTCTGTGTTATATTTTTTTCAAAGAATACTATACCATGTCGCTTAGTATCATTGCTTTCGTCAATTAATAAGCTCTAGGCCTATTTGCTGTTTCCAATATCAGATATTAAGTCTTTTTGGAAATATGGTACGAGCACATTTGAAACAACTGAACTACACTTTGACCTTCTACATTTTGATCTTTGCTTTAGGTTCTTGCATCCTTTGCTGTCACCAAAGTGTACCTTACAGAATTCACTTGAATAATCGATTACTCTTAGGGAACAATGTCCAGCTACGAACAAAGATATGCCCGCTTCTGTTGCTTTCACGTCATTGCTGAGAGTGTTAAATGCAAATTAAACAGTAGTGTACTCACAGAAAAGGTCCTGGAATGATTGTAAATATGCAAATGAACAATAACAGTTTTAAATTTCGGCTTTATTTACTATGTATTACGAGTTCGACTTATTAGTGTTCACAAAAATATTTAAAAATAAACATAATTATATTTATCATTATCATCAAGTACCGTCTCCGCAACGTAGGTTGGCAACAGTTTAGTGTTACTTTTTTAGACTTAGTAGAACTGTTTGACAATAACACTGAAGCAATATGCAATGCTCTGAAAGAATGTTTGAAGAATATTGGAATTGAATTGCAAAGACTAGTTGCATTAGGCACTGATAATGCATCTGTCGCGACAGATGTAAACAATGGAGTGTACACACAATTAAAGTCTGAAATTTTTCATCTGGTCCTCGTTAGATGTATGTGCCTAGAGTTACCATAATTGCCAGATGGAAAAAGAGGTCGTTTCGACGTGCGCCTTTAAATCTAGTGCACCCTTATTGTAGGGTTACCATAATTGTCAGATGGAAAAAGAGGACACGCAAAATTTTCATCAATATGACCAATATTAAGTGTTGTACAAATACAATTAAAGTTAAACTACATGAAATATTGTTCTTATTTAATTATAAACTTGTATTATTTGAGTGTTAACTGAGTTTCGGCATTTTTAAAATCTCATTTTTAAAATTTATGTTCTATTTTTAATTCAAAAATTAATTAATTAATATTCATCACTAATGAACTCGCGTTACCGTCTACTATGCAAAATGCGTTATGTTTACAAAAAATTGAAAATGGCTAACGGAACCAGAAGTTCTGATGGCTAATGTTAATATTGAGCTAAATATAGCTGGCGCGCGTGTTTATTTCACTATACATAATAGATTAAAGTATATAGCACAGAAAAGTAAGTAAGAAAGTATCGATCGATCGGGGACGAACGGACGGTCAGAGACGGTGAAAACCCGGACAAAAGCCATTTCTGGAAACCCGGACGTATGGTAACCCTATGTGTGCCATTCTCTTCAACTATTTGTGTCTCACGCTATTGCTGAATGGCTTCTCAGGAGTTCATGATTAGAGAAACATTCAACTGGTTTTCTGACTCATTTCGTCACGCAAAGTACAGTGAACTTTTTGCATTAATAAATTATAGGCAACTCCCGCATAAGCTTATTAAACCAAGTCAAAAACGATGAATATCTATTGAATCTGCCATTGTCCGAATATTGCAGCAGTGGGTTGAGCTCAGAACTCATTTTAATATAGCAAGAATGCGCGACGCTGTTATACAGCAGAACGTTTTTATTGTATGTTTTGTAACATAAAGAAAATTAGTTTTTCTCATATTTCTAAAGCATATTCTTGGAAAAGTTCAAAACGCGAATAAAAAGTTTGAAGCAGAAATATAAGATCCAACAAAACTAAACAACCTTGTCCATCTCACTGATTCTATCAGTTCAAAGACTGTTATTCTTGGAAAAAATATAACACAGACTGATGCTATTGAAGACTATTTAGATCCAATCACTATCTGGGTTATGAGTTTACGTTTGCCAGATAAAGTTCACATATTGCCGTCCAATATACTGATACTGTCGCCGTTTAGATGTAAAGTAGAGAAAACTTCACCATATACAGTGGACTCATAACTATGATACACTTGTATTTTTGACCCAAATAGCTTCATGCAGGGATGCAACTGGTGAAAAACCATTCGTCGTCTTTTGATGTTTTGTGCTCATCTTGATAAAGACTTTTTGGTTGAAACGTTGAATATGTTTTGTGTATTGTAGTTTGTATGTTTTATTGTGTGCACATCATTACCCATTAGTTTCAGTGATAGTTCGTCTTGTCTGAATGAAGCTAATATAAACACCTATAGCTTACGTAAGTCCAAAGTCTTGCAGATTTAATGTTAACTATGCTTACTTTACCTCATTCTTGTGCTGACGTGGATCGTGTTTTCAGTCAGATTGGGTTACAAAATAAAAAATTCAAAATAGACCGAACATCACGAGTTTGAAAGCTGTTCTGACTATTAAATATGGAATTAAAAGATATGGTAAATGCTACTATGATTATAAACTACCTAAGGATGTCCTGCAAAAAAAACTGGATCACAAGGTGTTTATAAAAGTTTATTTCAATCATCATCATCTGATACACAAGAACATCCAGAAAATGCAAAAGAAATTGAAGAAGACTTGTCTGACTGAGATTTGGCAGATCTTGAATAAGCATGTTTCTAATATTAACTGAATAGTCAAGAATTAGAATGAAATTTTGAAACATATTTTGAATATTCCCCCCCCCCCCTCATTATTGCGTGTGTGCATTCTTGACATGAGACTAGTACTTTTTGGCAAAAACATGTTTGCAACACTAAATGCACCAGGAAGAAGACACATAAAATAAAAAAAAACAATTGTCTGAATGTGATTATGCACATTCTGGATTACACCTGGAGGAAGATATTTCTATATCACATCATAAGAGAAGTGTCTAAAGTGGATAAGTGCAGTAATAAGTTTACAAAGTGAATATGTAAACATCGGTGGAGAAGATAACAACAAGTATGGCCATGAACAGCTAGTGGCTAGCGAGGGGAAATGGGCAATCCCAAGTAAACTTACCACACAGCCCTTAACCTATGACTGACCTAGCACGTCGACAGGGGATACACAAAGTGCTCAAAAAGAAACTTAAATGGAGAGGAAGGCACATCACACGCAAGACATTCGGAAATATAACAGCAGAGGAGGCAAATAGAAGGGCAAAAGACCGTACACTCACTCTCCCCTCAACACCGAAAGGTACATGAGGACAGAAAGAAGAAGTGATTATGCAATCTGAAATAATATTATTTATCAGATTAACTGATGTTACTAAATTATAATGTCAAGCAAAATGAATTAAACAGGTTACTAAAACACTTACCTTGCCTATTAATAAAAATATATAAAAAAGTATATATAGAAAAACATACAATAAAACTAAACAGGACAATTCTCCACGTATCGGCTCAAATTGAACCTTTTTCAAGAGATAAACAACAGAAAACAACAAAATAAAAAACAAAATAGGTGACTAGATTTCATCAAGCCCCGTCTCCATAACGCAGGGATGACACCCTCTGACCATTTGGTTATTTATAAATTATAATGTGCTATCCTGTATTATTTTAAGATAACTATTTGGTGCTTTTCTTTTAATAGCTTCGAAATTTTTTTTTTAATGCTTCCTGGTCCTGTTTAGAGTAATTTCTAGTGCTTTTCTGATGAAATATGTTGGCAGCCCTGATTACAGATACCAAAATAACGATAAGATAATTAAACGAAGGAATGTTTGCCAAATAAATATTTTAAGATAAGATTCCTATTATTTTTATGGATAATGTTGAATTCATGATGGGAATAATATATTATCAAGCTAAAAGGATTTGAGGGTCTACTACATAAAAGAGTGGGGTTAGACTTTTGATAGTAACTTTTGAAAATCCACAACTTTTGAAAGTTGAAAGTCTTTCTTAAAGTTCTCGGGGTCGGAAAGGGAATCCAACATTAACAACGTTACCAGCCACGCATGTCGTAAAGGACGGCTAAGTAGGTTGTGGGGTCGGCTGTCCAATCCAAGAAGTGTGACAGAAAATTCATGCTGAAATTGGGTGGGCCCTACCTAAAGACGCATATATCAGAACTAAGCTGTAAACTATAACGCAACGCATTCTGTTGTCTGTACTACACTATGATAATCTGCAGCAGTTTGAGAAGGCACACAGTAGAAATAACAGTATGGAAAAGGCTGATATATGATAGTATTGATTTAATATCAGTGTGTACAAAACATGAACAGAATACAAAGAAACAAAGATGATTGCGAGTACGTAGGCTACTGTATTTTAAGGCTATCAGGGAACTGCACGAATTAGAAAAAAATAAAATGAAATTGGTAGCATAGGCCTATCCTATTCAGGACGTAGCTATCAACATAACATTTGTTGGCGGTGGTGATTTTCTAGGCAATATATATTGCCCGAATTAAGTCAATAACTTACGGGGGAAGTTCTGAGAAAGTATGCTGACGTTTGTTTGTTTGAAGTTTGTTGAAAGGAAGGGGCGGGGCGGGGCGTGGAAGGCGATTCATGAAAAGTTGACGTCATCAATGCATTATTTTATACAATAATTAAATTATTACAAAATACAGTATATAAATTTAAACATAAGCCTAACATTAATGCACACTTAAATTTTATATTGTTCTTTTTTTTAAAAACAATTTGACATTTTAATTTCATAACTAATATATTTTATTTTAATTTTCGCAAGACACTGGTTTTGTTTTTGGTTAGCTCTGAAAGAATTCATTGCAAGCAATACATCGGTAATTCTAACAATAGCTGTCCATCGCAATTGATGAAGTCAACAGTTTCAGACTTGTGTTGTTACATATCTCTTGTGTGTGCGGAATTGACTGGACAGACTTGATAACAACGTCATACAGCATCTAAAAGAAGAATACTAATTTTTTGTGTGTAGGAATTAACAAAAAAATACAAAATTAATAAATACTAAATTTTGGAAATATTAAAAGCCATAACATCACGTTGAAGACTTTACGTAACAGTAGAGATGAGGGCGGCGAGTAAGAGCTAGACCAAGATATACATTTAAGGGAAACACAATGAGACGGACAAGATGATGATGATGATGATGTTCCTCCTTCGCAAGCGAAGATGAGCATGGCATGAAAAAAAACATTAAATGCGATGAAAAAAAATGTATATATAATAATTAAAATTGGTAATTAACTAATTTGATTTGTGAGATCGTAGATGCCCGATGAGTCCGATTCGTGCACGGAAAGTTCTATTGCAGTGCATGCAGGAGTGCTGAAAGTTCGGGATAGGAGAATTTACGGATTTGTCCTTCCGCTTCGGGCGCTTGTGGATTACCCGCAGTGTACTTTTTCAAATTTCGTGATGCCAGCAGTGATCTGGGTGTGCCAGGCTGAGCGATCAAGTGATGTAGTCTCCCAGGAGCTAGGATCAATGCTGCAGTTATTGAGAGAGCTTTTTAGGTGATCATTGAAGCGCTTTTTCTGCCCTCCACTTGAACGTTTACCTTCGCACAGCTCCCCATAGAATAATCTTTTTGGAAAGACTTGTCTGGCATACGGACGATGTGGCCAGTCCAGCAGAGTTGGGACCTAGTCAGCATTGCATGTATACTTTGCATACGGGACTTCTGAAGAATTTCCGTATCTGGTACACGATCCTGCCAACGTACTCCCATGAGGTTTCGTAGGCACCGAAAATGAAAGAGTGCGAAAAAGACGGACAAGATACAATCTCTAAGAGTGCACAATAATCTCTATAAAAAACCCACTGCACATGGGAAGTAAGAGCTAATCGCTCCTAATTTTTGGGTCTCAAATAAACAAACAAAGCTTTTAAAAAATATTTTGACCAATTTTGATCAGATATTAATTCAAGGGACTTTTTGTCCTTCGTATATTTTTCCTGAGGAACATCTTGTGTAATAATTCATTATCAATAGAAGTAAGAAAGAACATACTAAAATGTTATATAGAGCCCATACTGTTACATGGTAGTGATGCATGGACAATTGACAATATTGCAAGAAGATTTCTGGAGGCCACAGAGATTTGGTTTTATAGAAGAATGTTGAAAATATCATGGACAGCTAAAAAGAGTAATGTTATAATTCTACAACTGGTCAACTGAAATAGAGAACGTATTAACTGTATTACAAGACGACAATCGCATGATGCAGAATCATTAGAAACTATATTTAAATGTAAAACAGAGGACAGTGGAGAGACATGACGGCTAATGCCGGAAGGCATGGTACCAATGAATGAATGAATGAATATTTTTCCATGAATATTTTTAAATTATTAATTTGATCAAAACACTTATAATAACCAACATAGATACGGGCGGGGGCGAGCTACCTAAACAAAAGTTTATCTGTGCGATTTTGTGTGTCAATGATTCCTTGTAATGAAAAATTAAAAAAAACCATCTATGGCGATGATGTAAAAGGGAGGGGAGAGGGAAGGGAAAACTTGACTATTGTCCCACCATTTGACTAAGATTTTAGTACTAAAAAGCATGTTCTTATTTGCTAAGGAAAGAGGGCTTGAATCAACCACGACACTTCGTAGGTCCAATTCGTCTATTGCTGTGATTTTCATTTGCTGACAAAACAAAGTATAAATAGATGATGAATGAAAATTATGGCAATAGTCAGAGTGACATTACGCAACTACGTAGTACACTTGACTATTTTAGTGTAGGCACACGATCATTCAATTAAAACATGAGACATCTTTAATCTTTCGAATAACACCGAAAGCACAGAATTGAAACATATAAATATTGATTGAAATAATTTTGAATAGTTTTAGTTGCATCTTTGTATATCCTTTGTTACAATTAGAGAAATTCGAATGGAAATGAAAAACCAGGACATTCTGCATATCAAAAAAATTCGCCCAGACCGAAATTTAATGCCTAAAAAAAGAAGATATTTCTGGGATAAAGATTCTTGATTGGAAACTGGCTTCACAGCACGTGGGACATTCCCACAAGTGCTGCGACCTCCGTCCAGCAGCCATCCCAGTGTATGTAGACTCAGAGTCCCGGTCAAGTATTGATTGTGTGATCTTCGGGGCTTTCCAAAAAATTTACTTTTCCTTCCCTCACCTCTAGATACTCCCATTACTAACATTCTCTGTATGTGTACGTTCTCAGCCTCATTGACAACTTCATCTTGAAATAAATTTATTACTGCCTTCATTAAGTCTGCTTTATCTCTTCTCAGCAATGTACCGTCTATCGCCGCATTGCATTCTTGGCAATAAAGATGTCGTATGGTAACTCTACTGTAGTTCTGACCTCCAACATTTTCTACCTCATGATTTAATGGTATATTCTGACAAAGCATAAATCTCCCATCTCAGTATACCTTGATAGCGCTCATTGATATTAATTTTATTTCGATCGACAGGAATCACGAACCATTAAACTATTGTTTCCTATTTGAAATGAGGAATATAGGGGTGAGGATGATGTTCACAACTATTGAGCATACAAAGAAGACTTCAAATCTTAGATATCTGCAATAATTTGTGAGGCCTCCTGCTCACTACCGAGAGGAGTTTATGTGTCCCTGTTTTCAAACCAAGAAATCTAGCATTCCGTTATCAGGACTACATTCCGTTAACCAGCAGAAGTTTTTGAACGAACTTAAAAAATGAAGGCGATATGAACGCATGACTCACCCTGTTGTGTGCAGATATTCAATTACAATATTTTAAAGCAGGGTTTCCAGAATTTTGGGCATTTCAGAAAATTGACAATTTGACGTCCCTGACCATGAAATTTGCGTTTGTGGTCATCTTTTTTATTTTTATGCTCGATTTGAAAACGGTTTAAAAGTTATGCGTATGACCTTTTTTGACCATATTTTAGCTGAAATTTATATACTGACGGATCAGCAACCAGAGCAGTGAAGAATGGAGGTGCTCGCGTGTACATAAAATATCAAGAAAAAGAAAATGAATTCACATGTTCACCAACTGGAATATTCTGCTCCAACTACTCTGCAGAAGTACAGGTTTTAAACATGGCTGCAGAAATAATTAAAAACACATCTCAATGCCAGCAGGTGGTATTTCTTACTGATGCTATGTCTGTCCTACAACTCCTTGACAGCGATAAGCTGCCAAACCTGAAGAAAGCCATGCGAGAAGTGAGCATCCAAAGAAGGGTAGTACTACAGTGGATACCATCACACTGTGGCATACCAGGAAATGAAGAGGTAGACAGACTGGCAAAGGATGGAGCAATACAGGAACAAAAAGACCAAGAAATCACCTACCAAGAAAAGAAGACTCTCATCAAAGCCGTCAGGACAGTCGACCACCGAAAAGACAATTACCACTATCTCAACAGAGCAGAGCAGGTTATTATCTTCCGCCTCAGAACAGGACACAACAGATTAAACAGTCACTTAAATAGACTAAGATTGGTCCCATCACCACTGTGCCTTTGTGGGCAGGCAGCACATACAGCTGAACATATCCTGCAAGACTGCAATACACTAAACCAGTTAAGGGAAGAACACTGGCCTACAGAGATGGATATCCACAGAAAGATGTATGGGAACACTGAGGAGCTTTCAAATACAGCAGCATTTATTAAGAAAACAGGACTTGCTGTGTAGACATGTCAAACTGCGAACGAGAAGAAGAAGATGAAATTGGACTATGGTACATTTCTACTATCTGTCAATCCTGTATCAGAGCTTGCAAACACTTGGTGCGAGTCACTCGTAAATTATAGTCTCGTGGAATCGTCGGTTTCATCCTTAATAAAAGACGTTATTTTACTTTTCCTGTGATGTCATTGGCTGTCGACACAAGTAGTATATCCACAAATAGTATATATGTGTAAACAACTTTACTATTGAATAGTATAATTAGGAAGCATTCTGGAGCGAAACAAAACGTGAGTTTCCCTTTTGAAGGATGAATCGCAGATTCCACATGAATGTATAATTGACTCGGGACTCGGTTGAAGGTAGTTATGTTGGCCAATGTTTTTGTTACCACACAGCCCACATGGCTACATGTTAGCACTACGACTATCAAAGGAACATTGCACCATAACTAGATACGATTGCGCAAGGGAATAAATTTTGAAACGTGATTATTTGTTTAAACCTAGAAACAGATTACAATCCTGTTCGTAGGCAGCAGATTAAATTCGAGACTATACTGTGTAAATTGACGACAGACTGAGTGTGCAATGTATGAGATTTTTCATCGCATAAGCATATTGCAGTTTTTTCAGGTCTTATCAGATATAACTGAGATACCTTATTACAGTAATCGGTACAGCTCCTGTTTCTGTTAACGTCATAAGTCGGACGGCGGCTACTTATCCTTACAACCCACATTGTGCCAACGGTTTCGGGTGGAGTAGCACATGTGTGAGGATACAAGTCTTATCCTAGGACGAATAAATGCAACCTAAAACTAAATAGTTAGGCAGGACAGACCAGGCCCATAGCCTTGGTTGGCAGCTGGTCTAGGTTTGGAGAGTTGGTAGGCGTACAGATAAAGGACAGTTCTGCTGATCCGGCAACTCCTGAAGCTTGCCACGTTGCAGCTTCAAGTGGATTTGTCACACTTATCACTGCCGATGTTAACATGTATAATGTTGACTTCAAGTAGATTTGTCACACTTATCACTGCCCATGTTAACATGGATAATGTTGACTTCAAGTGGATTTGTCACACTTATCACTGCCCATGTTAACATAGATAATGTTGACTTCAAGTAGATTTGTCACACTTATCACTGCCCATGTTAACATGGATAATGTTGACTTCAAGTAGATTTGTCACACTTATCACTGCCGATGTTAACATGTATAATGTTGACTTCAAGTAGATTTGTCACACTTATCACTGCCCATGTTAACATGGATAATGTTGACTTCAAGTGGATTTGTCACACTTATCACTGCCCATGTTAACATAGATAATGTTGACTTCAAGTAGATTTGTCACACTTATCACTGCCCATGTTAACATGGATAATGTTGACTTCAAGTAGATTTGTCACACTTATTACTGCCCATGTTAACATGGATAATGTTGACTTCAAGTAGATTTGTCACACTTATCACTGCCCATGTTAACATGGATAATGTTGACTTCAAGTGGATTTGTCACACTTATCACTGCCAATGTTAACATGGATAATGTTGACTTCAAGTGGATTTGTCACACTTATCACTGCCTATGTTAACATGGATAATGTTGACATCAAGTGGATTTGTCACACTTATCACTGCCTATGTTAACATGGATAATGTTGACATCAAGTGGATTTGTCACACTTATCACTGCCTACATTAACATTGAGATTGTCGACTTCAAGTGGATGTGTCACACGTATCACTGCCTATGTTAACATGAATAATGTTGACATCAAGTGGATTTGTCACACTTATCACTGCCTATGTTAACATTGAGATTGTCGACTTCAAGTGGATTTGTCACACTTATCACTGCCTATGTTAACATGGATAATGTTGACATCAAGTGGATTTGTCACACTTATCACTGCCTATGTTAACATTGAGATTGTCGACTTCAAGTGGATGTGTCACACGTATCACTGCCTATGTTAACATGAATAATGTTGACATCAAGTGGATTTGTCACACTTATCACTGCCTATGTTAACATTGAGATTGTCGACTTCAAGTGGATTTGTCACACTTATCACTGCCTATGTTAACATGGATAATGTTGACATCAAGTGGATTTGTCACACTTATCACTGCCTATGTTAACATTGAGATTGTCGACTTCAAGTGGATGTGTCACACGTATCACTGCCTATGCATCAACATTAACCTCACCTTAAGATATCATGGGTGCCTTCTATGAGGAGCTGGACAATAAATGCAATTTTTTGTTCAAATTCAGATTTTATTTACACACTATGTTATCTTAACACCGGGGTGGTACCAGACTCAAAAGCATGATCCGTATGTTTTAGGAAACACACTATTGGGTGCGAGAATGCAAATGGACAGAGATTGTTGAAATTGTGTACCAGAAGTTACATTTGCATTACATTGTTTCTTTGCAACGAAAGTATTTACAAAGTTTGTTGTTTGTTTGTTTTTCGTTCGCTCCATTGTAACCATCACGGATATCCGTGCGATTTCCGCCTGGAGCGTGATTACGTTGTGCCACCGTTATGCGCATTGTAGGCCTAGCACATCCGATTTCGGCATGCCTTGACAATTCGGGTGGGCTACCCTTAGCCTGTGACAGCCTCTATATCTGTCTCCAGGCACGCGTAGTGGAGACTCTTCGCCCAGACGATGTTTTGCTCTCGTCTGACTCGAACGAGGTGTTCCACTGTCTATGAACTTGCCACGTGTAATTGGACGTGCTGTGCCTGTGCCCATTGGGTACTGAACCATTTCTCATCCGTGAGCCTGGTTCCTTAAGGGGAAGAACTCAACAGAGGAGTTGGACCCTGGCTCTTTCGCCCTCTTAGCCGAGGTGTCATTCACCGACATCGTGTACCCCTTGTCCAAGTTCGAGTCTCACACCACGCGTTTGAGAGCATGCGTTCTCGAGCTGATCGTCCTTGTCCCAATAGCGCCTGAGCCCATCAGGTACTGAACCCTTTCTCTCTTCAAGTGTATTTCCGGTGTAGGAAAACCTGACAGTAGAGTTGGGCCAGGGCTAAATCGTTGTCCCTTTTGTGCCTGAGCGAATCGAGTACGGAACCCTTTCTCTCTGCAAGTGTACTTCCGGTATAGGAAACCTTGACAGTAGAGTTGGGCCAGGACTACAATCGTTGTCCCTTTCTTGCCTAAGCCCATCGGGTACAGAACCCTTTCTCTTTGCAAGCATATTTCCGGTTTAGGAAGGCTCGACATTAGAGTTGGGTTAGGTTTTCTTGCTTTACCAAACGCCAATGGATGGGTCTGGGTCTCTGCCTGTAAGGAACTCTGGTAACTAGAAGCCCGCTCGAGCTGACTGAGCTTGTAGTTCCCATTTCCTAGGGACTTTTCACTTTCTATTTGCAGTTCGCGCTGCCCTCTAGCGCTGTTCTGCCCTTTCATTGTTTCATTGTACTCGGTATGAAATATATTTGTCTCTCGCCATGCATTTACCTTTACGTGCATTTTACATTGGCCGCCCCTCCAATGTTCGGACTGGACTGACTAGCTTCACTGTATGTCGACAGTGTCGCTATATGTGGTGCTGCTGGTGGTGTCGGAGATATTGTCTGTCTCTTGTGCAGTCAAATCTCTTTCCATCTGCTACCTCCACATTCTCGGACACGATCCCCAAATGATTTGGCCAGAATCAGCACGAGCTGCTGTATTTCTGTTTCCAGGGTGCACCGCGTGGAGGTACATTTGGGATCTTGGTTATCTGCTAACCCTGGGTCCGCCTAGAGCAATGCGCTCCCTTTGCACCCCATTTACAAAGTTTCATGGAGACATCCAAAATCTGGCCACTGGTACCATTTATCATTTATGTAAATCACCAGGAACCACATTTAAACAACACATAACTAACAAACATCTACCACAGCACTGGTAGTGATGTAGACCATTCATTAGTTGATACAAATATCAAACTGAAACCGATGATAATCTGCAGAAGCAAACGCAAACCCATCCCCAGGATTAATGTAACCTGAACTGGGGAAAGGAGGGCCATGACTAGTTTAACCCGGTCCAATGGAGTCTTGTGTACTTGTTTCACGTACATCTGCTATTTATGTCATTGAATAGTTTTTCTTATATTTATTTACCATATGATACACAGTTTTACTGCACTCTTCGAACACTGAGCTTTTGAAAAAGAAAAAAAGTTAAAGACCGAGCACTTCTCAAGATGCAAAGATGTATGCGAGACCGCAGCGAAAGACTATATTCCACTATCTCTAATAGTTGGGGAAATGTGACAGTTCATCGAGAGAACCATGGAAATTGCGCAAATGTGCAGCGACTTGCAATACTTTTGAAGGAAAGGCAAGAACTCAAGTGACACGTAAAGCAAGGGTCTCTTTAAAGTAGCAGAGACTGTAATTCACCCTTAAATAAGTTCTCATCATAATAATCAGGTACCGCCTACGCAACGAAGGTTGGCTGCAATGGACTGCATAATTTTCTATCTCGTGCCTGGGTAGTGCATTATGATGAACGTTATCCTATCCATATCATGAAATTTCTTTGATACTTGTAGCTCTGTCTATGTTTTTCTCAGTCCGTTGACTATACCATCAAAAATACATTTTACAGTAAAGACGTTTAAATGCATACATGATTTCCAGACAAACAGAACCATGGCCACCAGCTATGCCGGTACACTATTCCGGAGAATAATATTGTATCAAGGCTAGCCTACAAGGTGCACACTCTTCCTTATTTTCATTAATGATCTAGCGAAACATCGCAATGTGTCAAAAGCATTGTTTGTTGACGACCTTGCCATCTGTATTACTGATAAATATTCCATCCTAGAAAAAGGAAAGGTTGACAGAGCTCTCCTCACAATCTCAGAATATTATGAATTGTGGACAGTAAAAATGAATACACAGAAAACTGCCTACACTATTTTCTCACGAAGTCACAAAACAGCCAAAAGATCTGTCAATATCAAAATGAGTTGGGAAATATTAACCAAGGAAGAAATCCTGTATATCATGAAGTAAAACTTGACAGACAACTAACACTAAGAAACCACACACAAAATTTCTTAGAAGAGCAACTAAATACCTAAACCTCATTTAGAGACTAGCTAGTACAAACTAGGGGGGGGGAGACAAACAGCCTCTCCATCAACTGTATCTTGGCTATGTGAGATGAGTAATCGATTACAGCCTTCCTTTCCAGATTATTTTGAGTAATACTACTATCTCATCTCTGAATCGGTGCTGAACCAAGCTGTGAGATAAATCTGCTCATCTCTGAATAGGTGCTGAACCAAGCTGTTAGATGAATCTGTGTAGATCAACACCCACACAAGTCAGATATGTGAGATAGATGCAAGTGTAGAGCTGCTGGTTATCAGACGGAAACGAACAGGGACGGAAGCGGTACAAGAGACAAAAGAATGACTGTCCAAATAAAATACTTATTGACACTTGGAAGCAAACAAAAAGACTAAACCAACTGTCTCTACTGGATATATCCAGAGAAGAAGATGACAAACACCATCTACTGCAAAAGAAAGAACTAGAAAACAAATTCATCGGACCACCCCCTCCCCCTTTGGGGAACGTGCACCAACCATCCAAACAAAATTACTAGATAAAACAGCCAATAAGGAAACACTACTAACAATCCTGAGGACATGTGCCCTAGAAACTATAAACAGTTATCCATCATCAGCAATCAAGGCTTAAACTGATTGATCGGCTTTCAATGTCACCATTTGCGCAGGATATGGTATCTATATATAATACCCCTATGGATGTGCCCACGAGTTCTGTGACTTGTGGCAAAAATTGCTCAAAATTATGAAGCAGATGCTTAATCCATCAAGACAGCCAATACACCAACAGTTTGATTTCATGGAACAAAAACCACCAGACATTCATTTTCATAGACTATGTCAGTTTTGGAAACACCTTTAAACATACCCCAAATGAAAATCAAAATATCTTCCACATAGCAAGAGCAGCGAAAGTCTTATCTCCGTATATCCAATCAGTATGACCATGCAATGGATCCCTGGACAAATCGATAGAGCAGGAAACGAAGTAACGGACAAATTTGCCAAAAGAAATTTTCTCGCCTCAAAACAACAAAAGCAAAGACTTTGTAGAATGTTAGATTCTCAGAAACAACACCAGGGAAATCTGGCTGAACAGATGGGCTGACTGGTCGAAATGTATTTAGTGAAATTACACGGCCAAAGGACAATGCTAACTTAGACAAACTCTGCAAGTGAAACCAATACCTTATCTTTCAGTTTCGAACAGGTCATGTAAGGATCTATAGTCATTTTAACCATATCAAACCCCAGCAAATACCCACTGTAGACCCTGCTCTCATTTCAATGAAACAGTGGAACAGCTCCTTATTGACTGCCATTACCTTTCAACTACCAGGAAGAAACTTCTACAGGTACCCTTAACAGTCACTAACTTACTGTATGGATCACTAAGTCAACTTTAGAAGACCTGCACTTTTTAAAGAATGTCACTGTGCTGACAAGAATAGAATTACTTATCAGCATTTGGATATCAACAAGAAATACATCAGCCACGTAAAGTACCTAAAACATAGAAACCTGCCAATTAACAGTATAAAAAACGAAAATAACCGATATAGAATCAAGCAAGATACGATAAATATATCACTCAGAGGCCCATGGTGACAGGATTATTTGAACCGCGACTTTTATTTAAAAATGGCATTTTAACACAATTGTTAAACATAACTTTTAAATATGGCAGAATCGCAGTTGAAATGAGTTAGCTTCACTATAAATATGAGGCAATCCTCTACACACCACAACCACTGCTACCGTCCACCACCATCTCGCAAAGGCCTTTATCCACATAGTTATATCCTGGTTTAAACACACTATCAACTGTAATATGTTTTTTAGACTTTTCTTTTTAAATCCTGAAAGTATAAATATATTTTCGTGGAAAGGTTATCAACATTATTCCGTATAAAATGTTCTATTCATTCATGATTGTGTAAATAGCTCGCTACGGAGTTCGTATAAGCACATCAGTTACACCAGGAAAAATCAGGGCCTTTAATTCGACTGTGATAGGTAGGGAAGGTCTCTAAAATATATTTTTGACAAACCATTATAATTCTTCGAAATTGTAGTTGTTTACATCATTTTATTGTTATTTATAACCATTTATTATTATTATATATATATATATATATATATATATATATATATATATATATATATATATATATATATATATATATATATATATATATATATAATTAATGGTAACAAATATCCATACTGTTTCGTGTTAATATCAATTTCTATGTGTGGTCCGCGTCACCTCCTTTCAATGCATGTTACTATTTCTCGGATATTCTCTGGCATGACTGCAGGCTATAATCAGCGCAAACCGGACAAGTCCATAGGTGTTTTGATCATTATCATAATAAACAGACAGTTCAAGTATGGTGTTGATTTATCATCCCTTTGTATATTTATAATATTTCTCTCTACCGACTGTTCCCATCCATACAGCAATCTCTGACAGTCTTGAGAAAACCACGATTCACACTTTAAACAATTTTCCCAGGGGCGAGATCCTCAGCGTATTGACTCTGTCAGATCGATCTATTTTAACACTTAGGCCATGCTCGCCAGTATATCTGCTCGCTCCTTACTCTCAACATCCGCATGTTCGGGCAGGCATATAAAGATAATCTTTCTGGTCAGAGATTGTGGCAATACCTCCACCCATTGCCGACGGACGACTCCATCTTAAACTTTGCGGAGTATATTCACTTGCATCTGTTCATTAAACACTATTTGCAATAGTTTTATCAGGAATTTGAAGGGTTTTTGAATTTGAAGGAATGTGAAAGATGAGGTCACAATTTATTTGTACTGTATATAAGCCCTATATCATTTGATATTTCTTAAGGGTGTGATTGGCTAAGTGTTTCAAACCTTCTTCCCCCGTATTCATGGGTTGGTAAGCCTTCATTGGGAGCCGCGTTAGCGCAGTGGTTAGCGCACTGGCTTCGCATATGTGTGGTCCTGGGTTCATTCCCCAGCTGAGGCGGAAATATTTTCAGATCGCAACGGCTCCCAGGTCGACCCAGCCTTAAATGGGTACCAGATTAATCCGGGAAGTAAAGACTGCGATGGAGAGGAGATGGCTACCGCCCTCATTTGCAGAGCCTGTGAAATGTGAGATCGCTAACATCTCACACCCCTACGGCATTAATAAATGCTATGGGTTACTTTACTTTTTAAGCCTTCATTCCTAGGGAAAGCAAAATTAAAAAAAAATAGTTTATATAATCAATTGTCGACGTTTTCAATTTATGACAGACATTGTAACTCCTTATCTCTGTGACATTTTCCTGTCTAATGTGGTAAATTAAGTGTCCCTATACGTTTTAGGGACTTAATCGGCTCGATTATTGTGTCTTAATGGTAGCTGTTGTGGTTTGGACGCATATACAAGTTTAAATCATTACTTGAAGTGGGAATCCTTTTTAAAAAAATCAGTACACGGATAATTGTTGCTGGTCCTCTAAGCTGATAACAATGTTTGCTATTTAGTATTGTATGTGTACACACATGGGCATGTCCATAAATTACATCAACAAATAAGGGGGAGGGGAGGGGTAAGTCTTAAAATGTTTGACGATTGTTGACAATAGGGGGAATGTGCAAATGTTGACGTCAGCAATGTTTAAAATATGTCTATTAAATTGTTGGAAGTGGAAATTTTTATTCGGAATATCATCATATGTCAAAAATGTTGCTCTACGGCAACTCAAGACTGATTCCCGCAAGGTCAGAAGACAGAAGAAGGGTTTTAAAATAATCTTAAAACATCACTGACATACTTAAACATAGGCACACATTCATGTTACTCAGATCGCATGCGGTTGCGTCTGTGGGTCTCACCAATGGCTCACTAGACAAACCAACCATGCAAAAGAAAACCTTAGTAGATGACATGCCTTTATATTGAGGTTATCTTCGTATTGAAGCTTCATGGCACATCACCTACACACTCCCGTAGTCGTAACCTTCGATAATAGTTACCATGTTGTTCCGACAGGCCGGCGTTGTGCTTGAACTAGTTACGGGCACGGCGTGGGTTGGCGGAACAACAAAGAAACCTTTCGCAAGGGCCAGAGTTGTGCCCTGATGTCGACATCTGTTTCTGCGGCATTGGACTCGAAACACCGAGTCGGATGGTTGCTGGAACAGAGAGCGGAGCACTTATGGGAATGCCCCACGTGCTGTGAGGCCAGTTTCTAATCAAGAATGAAGAAGAATCAAGAATCATGTTAGTCTTTTACAAGATAGATTCGACTTTTAAAACTGTTTTTGTAAATGGAAAATTGGTGCAGCAGCTGCAGAGAACCTCAGACTCAATGCTGCAGAAAAACAAAAAAACGTGATAGAAGAAAGACAAGCTCGTCTCAATATTCCAGACATGTCCAACACATGCTCAGAGTGCGGTAAAAAAAAATTCCAGGCACGCATAAGACTCATTAGCTGCCGTCGGGCACACCGCAGATATCATCTTAATCATCCCAATCGGCGGTCATCGTCGAATACGACGTACGAAAAACATTGACTCCATTCAGTTACGTTATGCGGTCAAGTGGTCAACATTGATATCACTAAATGATTGCAGGATTTCATACTTTCATGTTATTCAACACACAAATTCAAGATAATCAAGAACACACAAGATATTCAACACACAAATTCAATGCTGGAGAATGTCTTCTTCATACATACGTAGATATCATCCATTATGAGTATGAAAATCATTTTCAAAGCAGTGCATGCCGGTATGAGTTGAAATTTTCTGAATATGATAGCTCCTGAGAAAGCTATATTTTTTTCCGATTTCACAAACGAAATAAGAGCTTTATCACACGTAATTCTGGGTGATTTAAACAAACAAAGATTGCCAATGTACGAGTTGTTTACGAAAATATCATACTCTCAGATACAACATAATTTAATGCTTGTGGTAGCACGTGTGACAATTATTAATTGATAATAAATAACATACCTGCTCCATACAATCTGAAACCAATACAACATGAAACTAAACGCATCTAAAACAGAGACTATAATGTTAAGCAGAACACCATGCCAGTTAAATATATCTGTCAATGGTACAAAACTAAAGCAGGCTTCAGAGTTCTAATATTTAGGATGCGTCTGTATAGAGGATTACAAACTCGATAGAGAGATCCAAACAAAATGTTAGAAAGCAATGCTGTGACTTACTACCTCTCGTCATTACTCAAACATCTATCAATCTGCATGGATACACAACGACGATAAATAGTATTTTTACACCAACTATGTGTTATCAATGTCAGATATGGCCCTTGGAAAATACTAGCGAAAAAGTTCCCAGTGTGTGAAATGAGATGCTTCAGGAAAGCTGTAAATGTTAGCAGAAGAGACCGACTGAGAAATGAGATGTTTGACGAAAGCTGTAAATGTTACCAGAAGAGACCGACTGAGAAATGAGATGTTTGAGGAAAGCTGTAAATGTTACCAGAAGAAACCGATTGAGAAATGAGATGTTTGAGGAAAGTTGTAAATGTTACCAGAAGAAACAGACGGAGAAATGAGATGTTTGAGGAAAGTTGTAAATGTTACCAGAAGAAGCCGACTGAGAAATGAGATGTTTGAGGAAAGCTGTAAATGTTACCAGAAGAAACCGACTGAGAAATGAGATGTTTGAGGAAAGTTGTAAATGTTACCAGAAGAGACCGACTGAGAAATGAGATGTTTGAGGAAAGTTGTAAATGTTACCAGAAGAAACCGACTGAGAAATGAGATGTTTGAGGAAAGCTGTAAATGTTACCAGAAGAGACCGACTGAGAAATGAAATGTTTGAGGAAAGCTGTAAATGTTACTAGAAGAAACCGACTGAGAAATGAAATGTTTGAGGAAAGCTGTAAATGTTACCAGAAGAAACCGACTGAGAAATGAGATGTTTTAGGAAAGCTGTAAATGTTACCAGAAGAGACCGACTGAGAAATGAGATGTTTGAGGAAAGTTGTAAATGTTATCAGTAGAGACCGACTGAGAAATGAGATGTTTGAGGAAAGCTGTAAATGTTATCAGTAGAGACTAACGAAGGAATGAAGATATCAGGAATAAAATAAAGACAATCTCAAGATTAAATCGAGACAAATCAAATCAGAGGATTTAGTCACGTCATATGAATGGAGAAAGCTCTGTGAAAATCTTCTAAATGAACTGTAAATGTGTCACTAAAAGTGACATAAACGAAATGTGCATTATTCCATAATGGAAGTGTTAATAGACAAATTCATGCATTAAGTGTGTGTTAAAAACAGGTTCGTGTGAATAGCATTATAGTCTGTTGTGACAATTATCAGTGAAAATCATACCTGTTGCCACAGGTTTGGCACGCCGGCTTCGTGTACACACTGCTAACAAATTCTAAAGGAGAACAGAGGTAAATAAAGACATGCCCAAGAAAGCAACCATATTGCGGATTAGGTGACAAAATACCGGAATTAGTAATATTCATGGAGGAAACAAACACGGAAATCCTAGGCATAGTTGACACCAGAACAAAAGGAAATATTAAATAAGTATTTAATAATTATGTATTAATATGGAGCGGGGTGAACCCACAAAAGAATGCAAAACACCAAGTAGGATTCCTTTTAAATCAGAACGAAGCCTGATTAATAATCAAGGTAGAATTCATTTCAGAGAGAAAAACAAAAATTGAAATAATGGAACCACAAGCACAATAATACACATCTATGCGCCATGCAATGACAAAAACGAAGAACAAAGTATATAATTTTTCAAAGACCTTTCTATTGTACTTAATAAAATCAAATACAGAGATAAATTATACATCATGGACAACTTTAATTAAAAGTAGGAAAAAAAGGGGAACAGGAAACTTGCATGGGAAACTTCGGCGACATAAGTACAGTTCGCAACAACAACAGAAAACACCTCATAAACTTATGTATGGAACATGGACTCATCGCAACAAACACCTTCCATCAACTCAGACAGAGCCAAACTAAAACTTGGTACAAATGGGACAATCTACAACAAGCATCCCATATCATTTCATTATCATAAGAGAGAAACAAATAAAATATATCACAGACGCAAAGGTCAGACCAAACATAAACATAGACACTGACCATAGATCCGTTATGCTGAGCCAAAAAATACGCCAAACAAGAACAATACCACATAACGGAGCAAGAAGGGAAGACAAGGAATCTATCACAAACCTGAAAAAAACTAGAAGAAATAGTTCAATGTGCATTAATACAGGAGATGTATAAATCATTTTTGTTCTACCTGAACGAACGGATAGCCTCCAGATAGAATTGGAGACATTCAAAGCACATACGGTAAAAAAATTTAAAAGATATAAGTGGTGAAAAAAGAACACTACAGAAACAGAAGATAACGGGGTAGAACGAAGAAGTACACGAAGTCATTAAAAAGAAAAAGAAATGTTTCAATACATGGTTAAAGTCGAAACAAAAGCACGACTACCTATAATACAAGACGGTCAGAAAACAAGAGAAACATGCGATAAAAAAGCCAAAGATAATTCGTGGACTAAATGCGGGGAAAATCTAGTCCACATATATAGGAAAAACCCACGACACTTTTTTTATAACTCAATGAAAGACGAAATTTATTATCCCACAACAATAGTAAACACTAAGGAAGGAAACCCAATCTTAGATAAATAATGAAAGAAATAATATATAGATGGAATGTTTCCAAGAACTATAGAATCTGAATACTACAGTAGAATACACGTACACAATAAATAACTAAGAAAACTCTGAGCCTGCGATACTATACCAAGAAGTAGAAAAAGCAGTTAAAAATAGCCTCGAAAATAAATCACCAGGATTGTATGGAATACCAAACGACACAATTAAAGCGTGCAGAGACAGGTGTGAAATGAATGAACAGAATATTTTTGATAGCATGATAATAAAATACAGTCCAAGATGATTGGCAAAACTCTTTCATAGTTCCAATATGGAAAAAACAAAGATAAAAGAGAATTGTGAAACTTATCGCGGCATCTCACTACTCAGTAACACTGGGAAAATATAGACTAAACTACTAGAACAAAGAACACGACATATCATAGAACAACAACTAATTCCAACCCAGTTTGGTCTCAGAAGAGGATCAGGATGCACAGATGCGCTATTTATCCGTAGACAATTCATCGATAAAGCTATCGAATATGACAAAAAGCTAAACATCATCTTTGTCGACCAAGAAAACGCGTTCGACAAAAGAAGACATACAATGGGAAACGCTAGAAATATACGGAATCACGGGAAAACTACTACACAACATCAAAGCATTATACAAAAAAAAAAGGCCAAAGCCAAGGTGAGAACAGATGGAATATCAAAACCATTCACAACAAAAACAGGAGTCAGACAGGGATGTGTGCTGTCGCATATTCTACGTCTTCATAAAAAGAATTATAAAAAACACAAAATGAGATATATAACGAAACAACAAAGAATGAACAACATTACAACGAACTCAATGAACTGCCTTTCGCTGGCGATCAAAGCATAAGATATGATGACGAAGAAAAACTGCAAACTCATATCATCTCACTATCACAAATATGCAATAAATACAACATGTGGATTAACACACGAAAGTTAGAAACTATGCAAATAACAAGATCAGCAGATCATTTAAACATCCAAATTAAGAACACAAAAAAAAAACAAGTCAAAGAGTTCAAGTACCTAGGAAATATGTTAACAGAAGACGGACGACTCGATAGAGAGATGAAAACAAGATGTCAAAAGGTAAATGCTGTGACATACCAGCTGTCACCTTTGATATTGCACCAAAAAATCAACATAGAAGTAAAGAAACGAATGATTAAGAGCATCTTTGTACCAACACTATGCTATCAGTGCCAGACTTGGCAACTGACATCTGCACATAAGAGACAGATCGAAACTTGTGAGCTAAAATGTCTAAGGAAGGCTATTGGAGTCACCAGACTCGACAAAATGCGCATTGAGAACACCAGAAAAATAATAGGTATCACATCACGCATCGAATATATATAGAGAAACAACAGATAAAATTGTTTGGACATCTTATGAGGACGAACGATGAACTTCCCATAAAAGCTTATAACAAGATGGAATCAGGATACAGCGCCAAGGGTAGATCAGAAAAAAATGACTAGACAACATCAAGATCAGCTTGAATAAACATGGCTACACCTTAAACAGAGCAAAACTCTTGGCTCTAGAACGCTGACTACATCATTGCCTTCAATTTTGCCTGTTGTGACTATGTTCTCCAAACTTGCCTGTCTCATGAAGTGGCAAAAAAAAAGATTGTCTTTTTCTAATATTAATGATTAGGGTCTGTTTCGCATTTGACCTTTTCGACACCTCTTCATTAGTTTTTCTGGAAGTCCATGCTATTCTCAGCATTATACGGGGCACCCATTTTTCCCGACATAAAGTATTTTTAAAGGTAGCGGATATAAATGGATATCCCCCATAACGTTGGGGAAAGCAATGGGAAACTACCACATTATTCTCCTTAGATGAAAGTCATGGCGACACACAGATAGATAGAAATAATGATGGGATGATTCATTGTAATTAACATGATATTTTACCAAAAATTTAAAATGTGCTATTAGACTAATTACGATAACACATTTATTGCACGATATGTTTTTCTTATCATAAGTTGTGTAATTTTTAATGGAGATAAATACAAAGAGCAAGACAGATCCAAAAGGCTTGTACATATATATCAACAACGCCATAAATGAAAGCTGTGACATCAATCGATACTGAGCCCAGTCGTCATGATTCATTAGCTAAAAATAAAAAAAATTAAGGGTGTGATGTGCGACTTGGTGATAGTATTGCATACTAAATAACAGGCTAGAGTTCTCATCGCGGATATGACCTGCAGTTGAGTGTGTTCACTTTAGGCATTAAGCAATCACAAGCTTAAACAAGGATAAATATAGAAACACACGCAGTCCCAGATCGAAGTCACATACGGGAAATTTTGGAAACAGACTAAAGTCAATTTATTGTTATTTTCAAGGTAAGTATTGTTGCAATAGTAATAGCAATATTAAATAATATCGATGATTCTTATGATAATAAGAACGATGACAGGAACAATAATATATTGAAGAAGACATATTATCTCAATATCTTGGACACATAATCACAAACGATTGTAGATGTGAAACAGAAAGTAAAAAGAGAATAGGAAAGGCTAAAAGTTATTTCAATGAAATGAAGAAAGTATTAACATCACAAAAATCATATAAAAACAAAAACAGAGAATTATAAAATGCTACATCTGCTCGACATTAATGTATGGCACAGAAATATGGATAATGAATACACAACTGGAAGAAAGAATTGTTTTGAAATGTGAAATGTGTTTTTCCATGAGAAGAAATCTTAACGCAAATGTAAATAAAACAAACAAGATATTTGGACAACATTTCGTATGAAAAATGAACTATTAAAGAAAGTAAAAATCAAACAAATAAAATATTTTGAACATATTACAATACATAACGCCATGCTGAAGACCTTACCTGAAGATAGAGTCGAGGGGTGGCAAACAAGAGGTAGAGAAAGATACGGATGGGAGGGAAATATCACAAGATGGAAAGGATACAGTCTAATAGAGTGTGGCACTAAACCATGAGGCAGAATATGGAGGTCAGTTGCAGCCAATCTTTGTTGCGATGTCACTTGATGATAATTAAGAAGAGTGATAATGAGGCGGATACGACGAGGTCAGTGTTATTTTACAGGAAAGATAGCTAATGCAGATCATACTCCATCTTAAGTGGTGTCCCAAGCCTGCCACACCCATAATTTTATTATCCTTATTAGGACTTTCAGACCACACCCCAGGTCAAACTACGAGTCCCACACAGAACAACCCAGGTCATTAGGCCACATAATACGTTCCGATGTAGCCAGAGGGAGTAGCTTCCAAGGTTGAAAAAGCGTGTCTTAAATCACCAAGACAAACCAATCAGCTAATAAACAAACAAACAAACAAACAAACAAACAAACAAACAAATGGTGTCCCAGACAACTGTGCATCATATGCTGTATTGCTCAAATAGTAGACATCACCGAGGGAAAGCACATTCTTTAATAAAGTACAGAGTAAATTAGTCCAATTTCTCACCATTTAAGTATATAGGTTGGTTGGTTGACGATCCAGCGGTCCTTGGGCTCATGCTCTCTGTACGTAGGATAATACGGTGTGATATACGTCCGTATATTGTCATCGATCACTAGCATACCTCGGAGTGTGGTTACCATCAATCCAGCCTACTCAACTTCTCAAGAAGACTTGGTGTTCATTCTCTTAGTCCGGGTCGACCCAGGAGCCGTAGCTGGTCTAAAAGTATTTCAAATTGGATTAGGTAATAGAACCTGGACCTACCATTTACAAAACCAGAATATTAATCAGTGTCGTAGATACGTTTTTAACAATTCAGTGACAAGGGGTTACCTAAAAAATAATTTAGGTCATTCACTCATTGTTGAGTTCAATTCCTTCTTTTTCATGAGATTTTTGGTGGGGTTTCTTTAAGATCAATAAACAAAGTTGGGGGGGGGGGGGTGTATCATCACTTTAGCTAAATAACTAGTACTAAAAGTAATGTTTTTATTTATTAATAGGGAGTTAGTTTGAAACCCCTGCCTCCTTACCTACGGTCTTGATGCTAACTGTGAAACCACAAAGTTTCCTGTGTCAAAAATGTTGTTATGAAACCGTATGTGACAGTTGCAAATATTACATCCACTATGGACTATGGTAAGGATTATGGACGTTCACATTCACATGTGTAATGTAGATTAACCGGAAGATATGAAACGACACATGAGAACGAGTATACACACATGATTATATACATGTGGCACCAAACAAACAGAAACTATGAACAATTAGAAACATACATGAGATAGGCGCTCATTGATGCCGCCGGGTTTCTTCTTCTTCTGCGTTCATCTCAAACTCCTACTGGATCTAGCAGGACCATAATCCTACTAGATTTCCAGCAGGATGTAGTCCAGAAAATGGAAATGCGTTGTGTCGCCGTTTTATTTGCGCCAATGGCCCGACACATCCGTCTTCGGCGGGAAGCCGGGTTTAAGAGTGTCATATTGGTAAATTAAGCTATTCTCAATCGCAAGGCGGGTCCGGTCGTCAGAGAAGCACGACTTAATAGCCGTAACCTGAATGTCCCGGATGACCCGTGCCATTTGAGTGGACGTATACAGAATAACCCAAATAGTTTTGAATGCTACACAGATGTTCACAGAATCCGTATGCGAGCATCCTTCCAGTTTCACATATATATAATGGCGCAACGCTCGCAGGTGATGGCATGTGAGTTTCAAGAATTTTTAATTTATACTCACGCTTCCTACTTGAATCTATTTGTCTATCTATCTATCTATCTATCTATCTATCTATCTATCTATCTATCTATCTATCTATCTATCTATCTATCTATCTATCTATCTATCTATCTATCTATCTATCTATCTATCTATCTATCTATCTATCTATCTATCTATCTATCTATCTATCTATCTATCTATCTATCTATCTATCTATCTATCTATCTATCTATCTATCTATCTATCTATCTATCTATCTATCTATCTATCTATCTATCTATCTATCTATCTATCTATCTATCTATCTATCTATCTATCTATCTATCTATCTATCTATCTATCTATCTATCTATCTATCTATCTATCTATCTATCTATCTATCTATCTATCTATCTATCTATCTATCTATCTATCTATCTATCTATCTATCTATCTATCTATCTATCTATCTATCTATCTATCTATCTATCTATCTATCTATCTATCTCTCTCTCTCTCTCTCTCTCTCTCTCTCTCGCTCGCTCTCTCTCTCTCTATCTATCTATCTATCTATCTATCTATCTATCTATCTATCTATCTATCTATCTATCTATCTATCTATCTATCTATCTATCTATCTATCTATCTATCTATCTATCTATCTATCTATCTATCTATCTATCTATCTATCTATCTATCTATCTATCTATCTATCTATCTATCTATCTATCTATCTATCTATCTATCTATCTATCTATCTATCTATCTATCTATCTATCTATCTATCTATCTATCTATCTATCTATCTATCTATCTATCTATCTATCTATCTATCTATCTATCTATCTATCTATCTATCTATCTATCTATCTATCTATCTATCTATCTATCTATCTATCTATCTATCTATCTATCTATCTATCTATCTATCTATCTATCTATCTATCTATCTATCTATCTATCTATCTATCTATCTATCTATCTATCTATCTATCTATTCGGAGTCTGGGGTAGAAGAATTTTCTGGAGACGGCCCTCTTATGTGTTGAGTATATTGTGGAATTTGTCGCCTCTTTTATTTCAGTGGTCCATCGTTTTCGTGGTCGGCCTCTAGGTCTGCCTTCGTTGTATCTGTGTAGCATAGCATGCTGTGGTGTACTGTCTGATAGTAGTCTGCTGATGTGTGCAAACTATTTGATCTGTTGTTTCTTGATATACTCTTAAGATTTTTCCATTCTTCTTCTGTGTGCTGGGTGTTTTCTGGTATCTTTTTGAATACTTCGTTAACTTCTTGGGTATATTTTTCGCGCAAGTTTAGTTCTTCCAATTTATTTATATCTAGTTGCCCTAGATGCTTTGTGTTTTTCTTGCGCTTCTTATTTTTCATTCTGTTTGTTTTGACTGTTATTATTACTGCCTTATGATCAGTGTCTGCACACATGTTAGGTAGTACTCCTGCGTCTCTTATTTTTCTTCTATTGTTTCTTTTTGTAAGTATGAAATCTATCTGACTCTTGCATTCTAAGCTGTTCCATTTATACCATATGTACACTTGTGACTGTCTATGTTTAAAGAAGGTGTTCGTAATAAAGAGGTTATGCCGGATGTATGTATCTATTAGTTTATAACCGTTGTCGTTAACCTTGTTCCTTGTGTCTCCGAAAGGTACTTTATATTCCTTTATTCCTTCTCTATTTGCGCCCAGGTGCGCATTTAAATCTCCCATTATATATATAATCTTCCTTGTTGCTGTTATTAATTAGTTTGCTTAAATCTTCAAAAAACTTCTTCTCTGTTTTTTTTATTGTTTGGTGTGTTACATAATGCGTAAACCCGTATAAATGTTGTTTACTCCGTCTGTTGTTATTGTGACTGCTACTGAACGTGCGTTCTGGTGTGTGACGTTGACAATGCCCTTTGCTAGTGTTGGATCTATTAAAAACCCAACGTCTAATTTATCTTTTCAAACTGGGCAAACCCCACAATATATAAATGTGTAATTTAGATAGAATGTCTTGCTTCCTGTATGAATTTATTTGTATAAGCTATTATTTGAAGCAATATTATACCGTCTCTATGTTATTTATGTTTACAAGAAACCCTATTGGCCCTTGTAGTGCGAATACGGATGTTATATGTTTGTGTTACTGAGGATACTTTAATACCTGTATGGAGTGTTCGCGGTTGCTGTAATAGTCCTTGTCTCGATTGGTCCGTTCTCATTGACTTGAGTACACAGTTTGAATGTCTTGAAAAAATCTTTTTTGGGGGGAAGTAGTTAAGCCAAATACCGAAAAACCCGTTTAATCGAGTTGCAAGGCGATTCGGTACCGCTAGAACCTGGTTCAATTTCCAATAGTCTCACGAGTTTTGACTGTGAATAGGATCATCATAATATGCTATGCCATTTGATATTGTTGAACATGAAGTAAATAAACGAAAACTGAGTACATGCGTGGCCTAAAGATCGCCTCCCAGAAGTGAGAATTAAAAAAAAGAGTAGTGCTGTAGTTTATACCGCCCTTCCATTGTATACACAGACGAGAAGAGCAGATGCTATAGCAAAAGAAGCACAAGCACTGGAACAAAAGGAGCAAGAATAACGTATATAAGAAAATTATTTGTCTATTCACCTTTCACCACTTGCACAGAATATGTCTTTGTATGGTCCTCAACAAATGTCTTCCATTTCCCGCCCAACATTTTTGTATCTATTTAATTCTTTCATCAAAATATTTCTAGAGCCTCCCGTTTTTCTTTCACCCTCTCTGTGCCTTTGTGGATTTCGGAACATATGTCTATGACAGAGAAACTATAACAAACATTTGCATTATGCGAAATGAAGTGTATGAGAACAGCATCGGGGGTAACAAAAAAGAAATAGAATAAACAATGACACTATAAGAAATCTGATGAAAACAACATCGTGCAAAAGAACATAAAGACACAAAAGATCAAATGGTTCGGCCACCTAATCAAAATCCCATTCCACCGATAGCCTTCAATAAAAGATCATCTGAAAAGAAAAACAAGGGACGACCCAGGCGAAGAAGGATAAAGGACATCAGAGAAATACTAGAACACCAAGGATGCACTATGGCAGCGGCATCGCAGTTAGCAAAAGAAAGAAGACTTCGGCTCCCCATGACACCTAGGGGCACACATGGATAGGACAAGACAAGATGTCTGTGTGAGATGTTCTTTGTAGAGCGTTGTCGTGCCACTCTATAAGCCTTTTAGTTCTGTGCAAACTGTGCAGCTTCTTCCAGTTTTCTATTCAGAAGACCTTTAATATCCTGTATCCATCGCAATCTTAGTCTGCTCTTGCTCTTTTTTCTGGAACCTTTCCCTCCACAATTAATCTTTCTAAACCATTGTGTCTCTTTATGTTCAAAATATGTTTTCTAACCTTTTTAATATAGTTTTGAGGAGCCAATATCCTTTTATGTTCTGGTTTTGTGGACGTCTGTGTTGGATCGTTTTTCTGTGGGACCTTTCTATACCATTTCGATTCAAATGTTGATATTTTCTTTTTCTTTTTAATTGCAGATGTCATTGCCCATGTCCCACAACCTTATGTTGTCACTGAAATATTATAGCTCCTTAATAATTGTAACTGTGATTTTCTGTTTGTCCTTTGCCATAATTTTTAATAATTTTTTTGAAGGGTCATTGCTAATATTTTTATGATCTCTGCTGAACAATCTTATGTAGTGTTAATGGTTGACTCGAGGTATTAAAAACTGTTGATTTTTCAAATTGTTCTCTGTCAATAATTATTATAAGTGTGGGTCTATTAATTCCTTTAATATGCATTACTTTTGTCTTCGTTACATTGAGGGAATGATTTTGAGCTTCTCAAAGATATTTGTTCTTTTTCTTCTTCTTCTGCATTCGTTCTCAAACTCCTGCAGACTTAAAGGATATAGTCCGAAGAATGGAATGAGTTGTGCTATGGTTTACAGCCTAGCTGTGATACTGTACCTTTCGGCCCGATACACGCGGCGGACTTTAGCATGGTTTCTTGGTCACTTTGAGCCTCTATGGAATGTTACAGTCAACTCCATCTCAAACCTCCATAGTGGCCTCCTACGACATGCGTAGATAGTAACAGTGCTGCTATTCTTTGCTTCCATCAAGGGCCCCTCAAAAAGCGGGTGACAATGATGTTTGACACCACACACACCACTCGGAACAATTTGGAATAAAGCCTGTTTTAAAATGATTTTTGCCGGCCTTCTTAATGTAAGAGACACATCAAAATTTCATCACAGATGTTATCAGAAAACGCCGTTGGTCCTACATCGGGCATGTCCTACGCGCAGACACCAACAGAACTCACCACCAATCTCTTGAATGGATACCTACAGGCAAAAGAGCAAGGGGTAGACCAAAAGAAACACTCAGAAGAACAATACTTAGAGAAAGTAAAATAACCAATATTCATACTATTCAAAAACTGCACAGAATAACTTTGAACAGACAGAATTGGAGAGATCTGACCTCTGCCCTATGCGCTAACTTCAGCGCAAAAGGAAAATGAATGAATGAATGAATGAATGAATGAATGAATGAATGAATGTGAAAGAATGAATGACGTTTGACGGGCATTACCATGTATTCAAGACCTGCGAGGCTTCTTGATATTAGGGTGGTGTCGTCTTCATATATAATTTCTGTAATTTCATGGTCTTCGATATTAAGACGTTTAAACTGTTCATATTGTATTCTTCTAACGCATCATTTAACATGATGCTCTATACGTATCTGTTAAACGGACGTGATTTGTTTTGTTTGTTTGTTTTTCGTTCGCTCCATTGTAACCATCACGGATATCCGTGCGATTTCCGCCGGGAGCGTGATTACGTTGTGCCACCGTTATGCGCCTTGTAGGCCTAGCACATCCGATTTCGGCATGCCTTGACAATTCGGGTGGGCTACCCTTAGCCTGTGACAGCCTCTATATCTGTCTCCAGGCACGCGTAGTGAAGACTCTTCGCCCAGACGATTTTCTAGCTCTCGTCTCACTCGAACGAGGTGTTCCACTGTCTATGAACTTGCCTCGTGTAATTGGACGTGCTGTGCCTGTGCCCATTGGGTACTGAACCGTTTCTCATCCATGAGCCTGGTTCCTTAAGGGGAAGAACTCAACAGAGGAGTTGGACCCTGGCTCTTTCGCCCTCTTAGCCGAGGTGTCATTCACCGACATCGTGTACCCCTTGTCCAAGTTCGAGTCTCACACCACGCGTTTGAGAGCAAGGCGTTCTCGAGCTGAGCGTCCTTGTCCCAATAGCGCCTGAGCCCATCAGGTACTGAACCCTTTCTCTCTTCAAGTGTATTTCCGGTGTAGGAAAACCTGACAGTAGAGTTGGGCCAGGGCTAAATCGTTGTCCCTTTTGTGCCTGAGCGAATCGAGTACAGAACCCTTTCTCTCTGCAAGTTACTTCCGGTATAGGAAACCTTGACAGTAGAGTTGGGCCAGGACTGCCATCGTTGTCCCTTTCTTGCCTACACCCATCGGGTACAGAACCCTTTCTCTTTGCAAGCATATTTCCGGTTTAGGAAGGCTCGACATTAGAGTTGGGTTAGGTCTTTTGCTTTACCAAACGCCGATGGATGGGTCTGGGTCTCTGCCTGTTAGGAACTCTGGTAACTAGAAGCCCGTCTCGAGCTGACGGAGCTTGTAGTTCCCTTTCCTAGGGACTTTTCACTTTCTATTTGCAGTTCGCGCTGCCCTCTAGCGCTGTTCTGCCCTTTCATTGTTTCATTGTACTCTGTGTGAAACATATTTGTCTCTCGCCATGCATTTACCTTTACGTGCATTTTACATTGGCCGCCCCTCCAATGTTCGGACTGGACTGACTAGCTTCTCTGTATGTCGACAGTGTTGCTATATGTGGTGATGCTGGTGGTGTCGGAGATATTGTCTGTCTCTTGTGCAGTCAAATCTCTTTCCATCTGCTACCTCCACATTCTCGGACACGATCCCCAAATGATTTGGCCAGAATCAGCACGAGCTGCTGTATTTCTGTTTCCAGGGTGCACCCCGTGGAGGTACATTTGGGATCTTGGTTATCTGCTAACCCTGGGTCCGCCTAGAGCAATGCGTTCCCTTTGCACCCCAAAACAGACGTGGTGAGGGGATGCTTCCTTGTTGGACACCACACCCACCACTCGGGAACAATACAGAATAACGCCTGTTTTAAAATGATTTTTGCCGGCCTTTTTAATGTATGTCCTATCCATCTACATCCCGTTTCTTTGAGATGTATCTCTATTGGTGTCTAGTTCTTTGCATGAGTTTCTCATTGGTGTTTTTTTAAGCATACCATTTCAAAACATCTATCTACTTAAGAATCCATTGATTAAATTTTTTAGTTTTCTGATTGTTCCTTTTGTTGTCCTCCATATTTCTGAGCCACACAACAGCATCGATTTAACATTTTTAGCCGAATATTATAAATTTTGTATTTGACATGATTTCTTTAGATTTCTGCATATTTCCAAATACAATATAGCCTTTTCTTGATTTTTTTATTATCCTGATACCAATGTTTCTTCATCTCTGCATATTGCTTCCAAAGTATGTGTTGGATTCCAATTATGGCGGTTTTACCCAGCATCATCTGTTGCATTTGTAATACAGTAAAATTTAATATTTAGGCCAAATTATATCAGTAATCCAAGACAGCTGGCAAAAAAATGAGTAGATTACTTTCTTCTTCTTGTTCTTCTTCTTCAGCGTTCATTCTCAAACTCCTGCTGAATTCTCTTGTAGCAGGACCATGGTCCTACTAGATTTCCAGCAGGATGTTGTCTAGAAAATGGAAATGCGTTGTGTCGCCGTTTTATTTGCGATAATGGCCCGACACATCCATCTTCGGCAGAGATTACAATCAATAGTTTGCGAAAGAATTTCAAGAGACTGTGGCACGAATTTCGAATAGTTCAACTGCATCATGCCTAAAATGTCTCTCTTGAATCTCATGTTTGTAATATTTACAGCGTGTTTGTTTGTACGAATTCTACGTATATTCTATAGAGAGCGCGAGTCAAATGTGTATATACGAAATGAAATAGATATGCATACCGATTCACAAGAATAACTACTTTCAATAGCAAAATGACGACAGATGAAATGGTTTCGACATGTAAATAAAAACATAATTCCAAGTAAAAATGATCCTACAGGAACATTTGAGGTTGCATTGAAGACAGAAAATCATGGCCAGACAACTATTACCTAGTATTTTTTATAGTGTGTAAGACCCAACCAGTCAAGATTTGCTGCACTCGTTCGCATCGCTGTAGATTTAAATCAATGGAGGACTCTGCATGTGTTGATGCATCCATGTTTGTTTATAGATATATATATATATATATATATATATATATATATATATATATATATATATTATGTGTGCGCGCGTGTGTGTATATGTGTGAGTGCGTGTGTATTTATTCTGGGCAGGTTATTTGGTGCGTATGACAGACCATCATCTGCCAAAGATACTTCTCTATGTGAGCTGGAGAAGTGTACACGATCTCAAGGTTGCCAAAAGAAGCGCTACAAAGACTCGTTAAAGAACTCACTGAAAGCCTTTGAAATAGACCGTGATACATGGGAAGAACTTGCACAAAATAGATCTACATGGCGTTCTAAAATCAATAAGAGCGCATCATCTTGTGAAAAGAGGAGAAGTGAAGCAGCTCAACAGCGGAGAGCAGCTAGAAAGTCACGGATAGACCAAGATCCGTCTACAGTCATCATTCCATGTCCGAACTGTCCAAGAACATTTACCGCAAGAGTAGGACTCATTAGCCATCTACGAACTCATAATCAAGGACATAACTCTAAGTGAATTTTCAAAAGTGGATGTAACAAATAGTCATCATCACTTGTGATGGACGAACGAACACATTTATTCTGCGGTAAAACTATTCCCGACTTTTTTGTGTGGAATTTTGGTGCTAAGGAAAGAAAAATTATGCTATTCATATTTTCGTCACTCTATCATTCAGATTTCCTGTCATCATGTCTAAAGTAGAAAACGAGGTAGCTCCACCTCCATACACAGGCTTCCCAGTCAATGATGGGGCTCATCCACAACATAATCCTGCATACCCTCCTCAACAGTTCAACACTGGCGCCCCTCAAGGTATTTTAAACATTTATATAGGCCCATGTAGCACAATAATTTATGTTTGGTATAACATGTTTCACGTTGCATGTGAGTGTATACTTCTTCTTTCAACGTTACCCATATACTTATGAGGCATGCTTGTGTTACAACGTTACTCGTTAGGCAAGGCTTGTGTTACAACGTTACTGGTGAGGCACGCCAGTGTGATAACAATGGACTTGACTACTAGTTCCGGGTGGAGAGAATAGAGCTGCTGTCTTCTTTCTAGGCATGTCGTTATCATCATCATTAAGTGCCGTCTCCGTAACGAAGGTTGACTGGACGTACCTCCAACATCCCATGTCTCTTGCCTTGGTGGTGCACTCTGCTAGACTGTAACCCGTCCAACTGGTGATGTTTCTTGCCAACATGTATCATTTCCTACCTCTCACTCGCCCCCCTTCGACTTTACTCTCAAGTAAGATCATTAACAACGTGTAATGTCTTTTAATATGTCCAAAATATTTTTATTTGTTAGATCTCTAATTCTTTTAATAGTTTTTTTATACGAGTATACTAGGTATTGCTAGAACCTCTTTATTTGTTTTTGTCTCTTTCCATGACGTTCTCTATATTCCTTCTATATATACACATTTCAACAATTCAATAAAAGTCAACAATTCTGTATTCTAGTTGTTTGCTCATTGTCCATGCTTCTGAGCCATACATTAATATAGAATAGATGTAGCACATTATAATTCTCATTTAATGTGTTTGTAACTTATTTTGATGTTTGACTAATTGTTTTTAAGCTTCATCAATAAAGTTCAATTGTGTTATATTGGTATTAAATGTGCCTTATCACAAATGATCTCAATGGTCACAGAGCAGATGACTGGACAGTTTTATAAGCGTCAAGTTTGTGTTAATATCATATTCGTTGGATATTATCGCCCATACCTCTTAATTTATAGGCCCATCTCCTGCCCAGCATATAAAGTCTAGATGCGGCATACTGCGCAAAGGAGTTCAACTAATATGGAACACTGGGCAGAAAGGCGTCATTACGTTTTAGAGCGCCAAATAGAGCACGATAAAGACTATATTAAGTTAATAAAGTTGATGTAGTACTAAGTATCAAAATAAACAAAACAATGTAAAAAGTAAATAACAATAAACACAATAACAAGGACTGTTTCCATGTTGCGGTCAAAACGGGAACTTCCTCAAGAAAAAAAGGGGCCTTTCTCACAGAGCATGATGAGACAGCAAGGCACTCTGATCATCTACTGTTCTCTGACACACACACACACTCTCAGTCGTCTTTACTCGTCTTGCCATTGCGACCATATGTGTAGGGGTGAGATAGTGAGGCTGACAACATTGCGCAACTTTCTCTCACTTTAATCCTATTTTCATCGCGGAAGTTATGGCTTTCATTAATGTTTTTAAAAATATTTGTTCACCACATTTTATTGTTTTTCATGCCATGCTCATCTTCACTTGCGAAGGAGGAACACCATCATCATCATCACCATCATAATCATCATCATAATCATGATGAATTGTTTTAAAATGTCATTAGCTTCATCAGATCAGCTCACCCAGAATCTTATGGAGTTCAGAGCGTACATAAATAATACTACGTTCAGGAAATAATGTTATCTGAATAATAATATGGATGCAATAGAAGAAAGTCTAACAACCGAAAAATACAATATAATAGCTGCTATTGCGAAATTAATTGTTCTTGTGTTGCAAGGGCCCAACAAGAGAACAAAGAATATCCCCGTTGTTGCCTGCCACGCATATGACAAAGTTATAAGAGAAAACTAATGAGGTTTTGGTGGTGGAGTTGGCTGTCCCATCATGAAAATTGACCCTTAATTCATGATGTCGGAAGAGTCATGCTGAAAGGCACATATATTAGATATAAGCTATAAGCCGTGATAAGATTACAAAGCTATAATCTTTGTAAGTTTGAGAATGGACACATTTGCGAGTTTGAGAATGGACACATTTGCGAGTTTGAGAATGGACACATTTGCGAGTTTGAGAATGGACACATTTGCGAGTTTGAGAATAAGATTGCCGGAATCAATAAAACAATAAATGCTGAAAGGAGGAGATGTTGATGAACAATTAAAATTTGCCAAGGAAGAGAAAAACTTCAAAAAATAATCGAAATGCTTGAATATAAGACACAAAGATTAAGCTCAGTTGTTATTGAGAGATACGTGAAGATATTCACGGAGAAGAAAGGGAGGCAAGAAGGAAAAGAAAACAAGGAAAGAAAGAATGACAGGGAAGAAAGGGAAACAAGACAGAGAAGAAAGAGGATAAACACAGGAAAGAAAGAGGTGAAATATATGGATATGAGGAAGAAAGATATGAAAGAAAGGGAAGAAAAAATAGATTTGTAATTCAGGGATGCATCATTGTAATACAACATTGGCAACACTGTAGTCTAACATTGGCACCGCTGTAGGGGACACCATGTTTAACATCATACTATACCGGTTAAACCACGCCCCACAAGTGGGCAGTTTGATTCTTCAGGAGGGCAACTTAAACATGTTGTAATTAGGCTTCATTTAAGGAATAATTAAATTTTTGAATATAATGAAATATGTTTATGTTACATAAGAGGGGGGGGGGGCATCAGAATTCCAAAAATGACTTAGGTGGGTCATGGTAAAAATGATGAGAAACACAGGGTTAAACGATTAAAAGCAATTTCGTTTTAAAACAATGAGATACAGCAGTGTCTAATGATTTTATTGATATCAATTCCCTCTCTGTCCTAGTTTCTGGTTCAAGTTCGTTAGCTGTTGTTTTGTATAGGCCTTCCTTCCGTGTAATTTCATATAGTATTTTTTTCTTCTAATAGTCAGTCTCATATCTGTGCTATATTAAAAAAAACCCTCAAATGTTTGAATCTAATATTAGTCCTTATCGCTTGTCAATAATGTTAGTTACCATAATCTTGAACTTCAGCCTAGTCTTAGGCCTTTAGATATCTTGCCTTCTTATCTCATTTCAAGTTTCGTCTAACTGTTGCTAGGTTCCAGGCGTAAACTCATATCACAAAATTGATATACTTTTAGTTTATATATCTTAAAGACACAGAAGAAGGATGTTATGTGAGTGTTTGTGACTGAACTTCACAACCCCATCTAACCATCCAAAAATTACTATAACCAGAAATAACAATTTTGAGTTTATAATGGAAAAATAGTCTAGCACAGTATGCAGTATCAAAGTAAGCGGCTCAATAATAATAAAATGTTTGCCACAAAATACATGGTAGCCTTGAAACAGATTGAAAAAGCACATAAAAACAGCGAGTACAGTAAGAAAGGCAAAATCAACCTTTCAGAAAATGCAAAGAACAAGAATGGGCAACAGGTATCTATCAATTGAAGTAAGAAAGTAGTCCGTTTAAAGTTATATAAATCCACTTCTGTCATATAAAAGCGAAGCATGAGCAATACATTTTTAGAAAGGAGTAGAAAATTAGAGATCACTGAACTGTGAGTCTTGAATAGAGTATTGAGAATCCCATGGACACAACTAGAAAATCTAGTCAAGAGGTTGATGAAATTCCAATGACGCTGGGGGCAATGCACCGTTAATTTCACGAAACATATTAACTCACAACGCAACAGAACTCCTCGTTCGAGATATAAGTAATCGACCCTTAATGCTTACAACATCCTCGGAAACTGTCAATTTAAGGGCTTTCAGCCTGTAAAGTGCAAGGAGACAGTGAGTGATACATCATAACGTAAAGTATATAAAGCCGTCAGGTAGAGACGAATAGAAAGACTCATAGGCTAGGTAAGCTAACCCGAATTAATTTTTGTGCTTTGTGGGTGGATTGAGGACAAGTGTAATTTATATATTTGCTCTATTTGTACTACACTTTATCTAAAGACAAGTAACTATATTTTCAGGATATCCTAATCCTAACCAACCTGCTTATGCGCCGCAGCAATATGGTGTTCAGCAAGCAGCGTACGGCAATAACTCAACTATTGTGGTTGCACAGCCAGGTATTTCGGTGCTTCAGACGTTTCGGGAAGTGCCAGTGCGTGTGAAGTGTCCTCACTGTTTCGCTGAAGTAATAACAGCTATTGAGTATGAAACAGGAACGTTTACCTGGATCATGTGCTTGATTCTATTGTTCTTTTTCGGGTAAGTTATTAGACATAGATCTCTACTGAAAAATATACTCAACGATATTACAAACAGAATAGATGGACGCCAAAAAATGTATTCGCTATGTTTTGTTTGTTTATATCCTCAAGAATTTCGAGCAATAGAACTCCTATATACACTTTTGCATTGGGAATGTTTCTACATATCTTATTTCATACCCAAAAAGACTCCAACTGTCAGCAGTCTGCAACACTTTGAGAAGAAACATCACACTCAGAGGGGTAGACACAATAATTGGACAGTTGAAGTGATGTGATACTTCTTCAAGTCGAAAGTGTCACTATATATGACCGCCATCTACTTGAAATTTGCTGCCGCATGATGGGTGGTCTGATGGTCCACTAATAAAAGCATAAGACCATCCACATTGAAATCTAAGTTAACACATTTTCTGAATTCGATCAATCAGCATCCCTAAACAAAATGCAATGTTAGTCAAGATACATAACGTATGTATTCTCTTGTCACTATGGAAATGAACCGTTAGATAGATGCTTTCTAATAATATTTTTTAAATTCCTCGATGTTACACACGAAACAATAAAATGTATGCTAGTGTATTAGTGTCACTAAATACTAATATAACTAAAAATATAAACAATACTAAATGTAATGTAATATCAATGAAAATAGCAACAACGACAAAACCCAAAGAAACAAGGCCTTTTTCGACGTTATGGTCGAGCGTAAGGGATGTTTATCAAGAAACAAACACGAACTAGAAATAAACATAAACAATACGATAATACAATGGGATGGTCTTACAGCCATTTATTATCATTGAAAAAAAGGCGCAATCATGTTTAATTGTAAGTAGTAAATTGTAAAGGCCTCTTCCTAAATATCAAGAAAACAGAAGTAATGGTTATTTCAAAGAAAGAAAATAACACACCTTGCAAGATCATAGTGAATGATATAGCATTAAAACAGGTCCACCAATTCAAATATCTAGGTACAATTATAACAGCAGATGGAAGAAGTTCAACAGAAATAAGATGCAGAATAGGACAGGCAAAAACAACATTCAGAAAAATGAAAAATATACTGTGTAATATGACCTTGTCATTAGAGGTGAGAAAGAGAGTTCTGCAGTGCTATATAACCCCTATACTAACATATGGGTGCGAGTCTTGGACAATAAACAAACTGGAAAGTGGGAGATTGGAGGCAACGGAGATGTGGTTCTACAGAAGAATGCTGAGAATACCATGGACTGCCAGAAAAACTAATGTAGAGGTGTTAAAAGAGTTAAATGCGAAACGGACCTTAATCAACAATATAAGAAAAAGGCAATCTTCTTTTTTTGGCCACTTCATGAGACAGTCAGGTTTAGAGAACATAATCACAACAGGCAAGATTGAAGGCACCAGAGACAGAGGGCGACAACGTGAGAAAATATTAGACAGTTTGACAACCTGGCACGGCAAAGAAACAACAACGACTTTGATACATAATACTGTGGACAGAGAGCTGTGGAGAGCCATGACCGCCTACGCCACCCGGCATGGCACCTGCTGATGATGATGAGTAGCGGTGCTCATTTGAAATTTACGCACCAAAGCATCATCGATAGGCTAAAATCTTACAAAGTAAGTGGAATACTGCAAGATAATGATGAGTCAATGGTGTCAGACATGATTAAGTGAATGTTTGAGGTCAATGATACTAACTGTACATATAGACATAAACAAAAGTACACAATGGTGTACATGTGTAAGATCACAAAATGATCATATACGGAAATGGGCTACCAATAAACAGTGTCATTGACATGAAGGAAACACTTAATTAATTTGACAAGATCAACTAAATTTCTTGTTGCATTCCACTTACCTTTTTGATTTGTATCTATGGATGATACTTTAGTGTTCGACAGTAAGATGAAACAATTTTTTGTTCCTTTCTTTATATTTCTTATTGACATTGCTTTACATTTGATAGTTTGCTATTAATGAGTTATTAATCAGTGACAATACGACAATATCTTAAATGTTATCGCTTCTAATTTTTGTTACCGTGGCACTCTTAGCCTTGTGGGATATTCTGTGACAGTTTTTAAAATATTTTTACGTCTGAAGTTACAATATATCTGTTTATATGTCATCTATGTTTTACTCCACGCATCACGAAAGCCTAATGGTAGGGTAGATGATGAGTTTACCAATCGTTTGGATAGGCGCTTCTTTCAACCAGCGGACAATGTCCAAGTAAGCTATATCAGGACACACAACCGAAACGTATTAGAGGTCACAAAGACCCCAAAAGTATAAACACTTTCTGAAAGTCTTCTTCTTCTTCTTCTGTGTTCGTTCTCAAACTCCTGCAGATCAGCAGGAAGTAGTCCGGAGAACGGAATGCGTTGTGTCATGGTTTACAGCATTGCTGCGATATCTGCGCCTTTCGGCCTGACACATCCGACTTCAGCACGGCTTTGGGTCACTGACGCTATATGGGATGGGGCAGCCAACTCCATCCCATAACCTCCGTAGTCGCCTTTTACGACGTGCGTGGAAGGTAAACAGTGTTGCTATTCTTTGCTCCCCTTTCGGGCCCCAACAACACACGGGCGTCTGAAAGTCTAATCCGCGCAGCAAAAAAGACATTGATCCGTGGTTGTTTAAATGTTTGTGGTCCTGAAGAATTAACATACTTGCGCAGTTTGTGTATCGCTGTTGTCGTCTCAATCTACAGGTCCATAGATACTTGAGAATATACGCACTGGATGTCTTGACTAAAATAATTCCCTTTCTAGGGATTCAGATTGATTGAATTTGGAAAACGTACTACTAAAGTGTCGAATCAGATTGATGTTGTACGAAAGGACCTGATTTAAACCTCGTATGCTATCTTTTCATTTATTCAGTAACAATTGTTTAATTCTTCCTAGTACTGTAATATTCTTTATTTCAAAGATATTGAGGCCACTCTTTGATATAATATATAATCTAATATGATAATTTTGTAGTTATTTACTGCCGCCATATTTACGAAAGTAGTCGAAGTATCTCAATGGTTAGTGTCCGGCTTCCTGTTCGTGTGGTCCGAGGTTTAATGCCCTGTTAAAATGGAAATTTGTTGAATCGCCAACGACTCCTGTGTCTTAAGTCGATTCAGTTTAAAGGAATATGTACCAGATCTTCTGCTCGAATAAAGAGTGGAGGATGGTATACTGACAACATCCTGCCCAGGCATTCGTTGAGATATATCCTCACAATAAGCACAAACTAACAATTTAACTGTTATCTCCCTTGAGTGTCATAAACTAGCGTCCCTTGAAACATCATTACTTATCGTGTAACTTTTTTTTGTGTGAGGATGTTTATATCTTGTCCATATTTTTCTTGATTAGAAATTGGCTTCACAGCACGTGGGGCATTCCCATAAGTGCCCCGCCCTCCGTTCCAGTAGTCATCCAAGTGTATGTAGACTCCCAGTCAAGTGTTGAATGCGCGATCTTCGGGGCTTTCCAAAAAGAAATTACTCTTCCTTCCCTCCCCTCTATATACTCACATTGCTAACATTCTCTGTATGTTGTCTATATTCTTTATTTGATTTATCGACTTGATCTATTAGTCTTTGTAGTTTCTGTTCATTTTCTGCTAAAAGGACAGTGTCATCTGCATATCTCAGGTTGTTTATTTTCTCACTGATCTTGACTCTTGACCGTCCTTCTATATGTTTAAAAATAATCTCTGTGTAGATATTAAATAGGCTGGGTGATAAAATATATCCTTGGTTTACCTCTCTTTATATTTATATGTATGGTTAGCAACTGTTGTCATACTTTGTTGATGCGGTGTGTTTCCAATATATACTTCTAATCAGTCTGATGTCTTTTCCATTTATGTCTATTTCTTGACGACATTCAATACATTTTTCATGTTGGACTCTGTCAAAAGCCTTGTTGTAGTGTATGGAACAAATATAGATACTTTTTTGAACTTCTATATATTGTCTATCCCCAGGTGAATGATGGTTGATCGTATTCACACTTGCCGTTAGGCGTAAAGGTGGGAGCTTAAGCTGTCGTTCCAAGATCAGATGTGCCACCGTGGTTGCATTTTGTCCATGTATGTTCAAGACTATCTTGATGTATTCTTCTTCTTCTTCTTCATCGTTCTTCAGTCAGATATCAGGTTACAGCACCAATAGCTTCAATGAATTGTGTGATTCGCTTCAGGTCATCCATGGAACCCCTCAAGTCTGGAAGGATGTATTCTATCCACAGTTTTCTTGACTACCTTTGGCTTTACGCTCGGATGTTCTTTTGTTATATGCTCTTATTGATATTTGGTTTGGCTTCATTCTCATAAGGTGACTGAACCATTTTATTTGATGTATTTCAATATGTTCAATACATGATATTATACCAACTCTTTTCCTAATTTCTTCATTCCTTATTTTATCTAGTTTAGAAACCATTGCAGTTTTTCTCAGTCACTTCATGTCACATGTAACGATTTTCCTGTGCTGCGAAGCTGTTAAAGACCACGTTTGACATTGGTAGCACAGTGTTGGTATAAAAATTGTAGATGTTATCTGTTTAAAAAAAATAAAAAAATGTTCATCTTTATATTTGGATGAAGACGTAATGACAAAAGTTGGTAAGTCACTGTGTTTGCTTTCTGGCATCTTGTTTCTATGTCTCTGTCTAGTCTTTGATTTTCGGAAAACAATACTTCCTAGATATTTAAATCTATATTTAATATTTAAATTTATTTCCAAAATATAATCTATCAATAGTAGGATACTAAATATAGCTTTTCTGGTTCCTTTGTTTTTCATAAAACCGAATTGCTCTACACCGACTTCAATGTATATCTAGTTTTTAATTCTGTCATGTGATATCTTGAGTAGTATTTTTGTTATGTTGCACATCAAACGTATTATTCTGTATTCTGTCCAATCCATTTGAATGTTTTTATTGCCGTTTATACTTCTGATTTCAGTATTGTCTGTCCATCATTGTTTTGTATTGTATGTTTTTTTTGTCCCGTTGATTATCGAACACGTCGGTCGTATAATATGTCCATCTTGTAAGTACTTCTGTTTTATCAAATATAATTTTCCCACTCCTTTATCTAATGCAGACACCCCCATATAGTATTTGTGGTCTAACACCAGATCAGATGCCTACCACATATTTCGCCACTTTACAGAATGTGAGCGAACTTGGATATTATGCACAAGTTAAATTTTGTTACGATTCACGCATGTTTCGTGTTGTCAATGAAATCACGTCATTTCAGACCAGAAACACAAAATGGCTACTTTTAACGATTACAATATGCCATGATTTATATGCCACGATTTAATTTCACGAATACACATCGGAGGGGAAGGGATGATCATATAGCTTAGTAGGGAGGAGAGGGGGGGATTGTTATAAAACAGAATAAGTAGACCTTTAAGGACAATATCAAGAGTGTTTTGCGTCTGCAAAATTCACCAACTCATCCGCACGACACAGGATAACCTTTAGGCACGGTATGTGCCTGTGTAGTACCGGGGCCTAATAGAAGAGCAAAGAACAGTGACAGTTTGATCCGCATGAATATTGCAAGAAGCGACTAAGAAGATTTTGTTGATGGAGATGGCTATCACATCCCATGGATGATCATAGTGGCCTAAAAGCTTTGCTAAAGTTGGATGTGTTATGCCAAAAAACGCAAATATTACAGTAAAGCTGTAAACTATAACACAATGCATTCCGTTCTCTGGACTACATTCATCTAACCATCATAAGTTGAAGACGAACGAGGAAAGATGAGGCAGAATATGCGTAGTGCATAAAAGACTATGCATTCTAGATGCATATTTGGTGCAGGACATTGCTGATCAATTATTGTTGAATTTCTAGGCATTTCTTAAGTCTTATCAAAACTCGATTCGATCAGGGCAGGGTTTCGAAACCCCAATCGTCTCTCCCTTCTCCCTCAATTTTCTTCCGTCGTGATTGGTTGATTGTCTCACTACTAGTTCATCCACTGTACAGTTCATGAGTCAATGATTTTCCCAGATTAAACGCCTTACAACTGTGCCACTTCGAGAGATTAGTCAATCTGGTTCAATAGCCATTTTTTTTGTATACTTTGTGTTGTCAATCAATGCAAAGCACAGAGCAGCCTCTCAAAGCGAAACAGTTTGAAGTTGTGAATAAAAAGCCTGTTATACGGATAAGGCGTTGACTACAACGAGGGATGTCATAAATATGATAATTCATCAGAGTTACGTGTATGTGATTCTAAAATAACACTGGGCTTTGAAAAAATGGCACACGCGTGTTTCCGTAGTTAGTGTCAAGTGTTATGTTGTGAATAGTAGTGTTGATGTGTCGAAGAACATGTCGACACTGAATATGTACACATCATATTTTCTGTTTAAGTTCTGCTACAAATGATAAGCACATCTGTTATTTCTATTTATATATCGTTATCATGAATGATGATGCACTATTGTCATTTGTACCATGCCGCTCGCGTGTTGCCGGAGCCCGAACGGGAAGCAAAGAATAGCAACACTGTTTACCTTCCACGCATGTCGTAAAAGGCAACTAAGGAGGTTATGGGATGGAGTTGGCTCTCCCATCCCATATAGTGTCAGAGACCCAAAGCCATGCTGAAGTCGGATGTGTCAAGCCGAAATGTGCAGATATCGTAGCAATGCTGTAAACCATGACACAACGCATTCCGTTCTCCGGACTACATCATGCTAATCTGCAGGAGTTTCAGAACGAACGCAGAAGAAGAAGAAGAATTTGTACCATGCATGTAGTTGCTTTTTCTGTTATATTTAAAACGTATTGATAATGTTACACAAATAAAAAAAAATCTGGCATTGCACATTTAGCGCTATACACAAAACAAAACATTTAAAAACATCCTCTGAAAAAATAGTACATCCTCTGCGCTTTATCAACTTATTCTAAGGAAACCCGTGTAGACACATTTTCAAAGTTTGGTGTTATTTTAGCATCACATTTTGAGAAACGAAAAACGGAAATGATATTTTATAATTATACTGTTTACATTTTCGTTATTGTTTATTCTATTATTGTTTACTTTTACGTAATTGTTTATTATATTATTGTTTACTTTTACGCAATTATTTATTTTTGTTTATTCTATTATTGTTTACTTTTACGTAATTGTTTATTATATTATTGTTTACTTTTACGTAATTGTTTATCCTTTATTGTTTACTTTTACGTAATTAATGACTCTATTACTGTTTATTTTTGCGAATTTGTGTATTCTATTATTGTCTAATGTTCAAAATGTACCCCATCTGAGAACACTTCTCAAAGCATTGTCCATTGCTATACTATGGGTATGAAATAAAGCTGTGGAGAAATCACGGCATTGCACATATGAAGTAAGAGCGAATCGTTTGTAATTTCTATAGATCGATAACAAAAACAATGCTCAAAATGTTCAATAAAATGATTATTTTTCTTCTACTACAGGATTCTCATGTGTTGTCTAATACCCTTCTGTGTTGACGGATGTAAAGATGTTGTCCACAAATGCCCAAATTGCCACCAGCCTGTAGGTCGTTATAACCGAATGTAGAAATGAACGGTACTTCCAGACAACCACTCTTCAGTTGAAACAAGTTTAAGAAATTGTAGAGGGATGAGGGTGCTGAATCACAATAACAAATTAATCAATTTTGTGAATCACAATCTTTAATTAAAAATTGACATATAATTATTACGTCGATTCCAGGATTTTATGAAAGAATGTTCTATAATGTATTATTGAAAACGAAATTTGAAAAACAATGTTTAAAATTATATTATGGAAATGATACATTTTTTTACATCACTGTACATCATGAACGGACAGGTACTTAGCTCGTTTCGAACAGGTATTGTATCAGGTTCATTTTCCATTGCAGGTAGTTGTGTATCCTGACCTTTTCAGAAAGCAATTGTAATCTACTGAACGTAAATATTGCCTTAGAAATCACTACAACCAAAACATACTCGCTTGATCTACTCCCTGAAAAGAATATGCTACAAATTAACAAAAGAAAACCAACCGTATACCAATTTGTTAATGTATATAAAAGTTTATAATTTGAGAACATATAGTATGCATCAAGGTATACTTTTAGTTTCTGTATATTAATGTATACGTATATCAAATATAGACCTCACTAGACTGTCTGATGCAAAGGGGTCAATAAAGGGGGTCAATAAAGGGGATCAATAAAGGGGGCCAATAAAGGGGGTCAATAAAGGGAGGCAGGTATAGAGAATTAGCGTGGCTCTCTTTTACGAATAAAGCTGTCCAGACCACAGAACATTTGTTCCAGGACATGAGAAACAATAGTCACCATCAGTGACATTACATGGAACTTCCTTGGAGATAACTAGAAGATTCTAGTTGAGCACTGATTCTTATGAAAATATGTACTTAACACTTCGGACGAAGATATTCGCCATCATTGTTTCCAGTGCCACAGCAACACATTGACCTTCGGCAGTAAGAAGACATTTAACCAGAATAAATTAGGACTTCATTCATTAATTTTTTGACTATTGTCGTACTTTTCTCCGGTCACTATTTTTATACTTGAAGTGGTATGCTAAAAATAGCCAAGACCGACCAACGAAATACACGGAAATAATAAAAATGGGCCTTTCAGGTCATGTTTACATTTTCTGTGCAAAGTCTTATACACTAGAGACCTGTCATACCAGAAGTTCCTACTGTTAGGTCGGTACAGAGATCATCATTTAGTTTATTATTGTTATTTTGTATAGTTTCTCCTTCATATATATGTAAGCGGTCATTTAGATACAAATTTTTCATAAAGGAAGATATATAGTAGACCAACTCCTGGCATGCGTTAAGATACTTCAGCAGGCGTTAAGGTGTCAAAGGATGTTGGGGATTGAAGGTAGATGACACTTCAGAAAACACAACAGAATAATAGGTTAGAAGAACGACATTGAACTTGATTTTGCTTACGATTATTAATGATGAAGAATGTTTTTGTATCAACACTTTGCTACCAATGCCAGACTTCAACAGTGGCATCTTTATACACGAGAAAGTTAACAACATGTGAATACAAATGTTTTGGAATTTCTGTCGACGTTAGTAGATTGGACAGGTTACGAAATGACATCAGAAATAGATTATGCATTATATCATGTATTCAGCATATATATTATATATATATATATATATATATATATATATATATATATATATATATATATATATATATATAATGTATATTATATCATGTATTGTACACATCGAGAGACAGTAAATACAATGGATGTGTGGATATTTTATGAGAATGTCAAACATCCAACTCCGCACATGCGAATTTCATAAAAAATGATCGGGATATAGATCCAGAGAAGGAAGACCAAGAAAGAAATGGATGATTACATCAAAGATATTTTGAACAAACATCGATATGGTACAACAGAGGTGATACATCTGTCACTGAAACGAAAACTAAAGCTACACCTAAACACTTAATGAACCAGAAGCGTACCACTTTGGGCACGGCAATAGACAACAGTTTCAGAATGCGTTATGTTCAGGAGTTTCAGAACTCAACACAGAGGAAGATGCTAAAGTTCACACTCACGGGCTTCAGAGGTGATTGTTTATTGTCTTTTCCCAGGTGGTTTGTTGCCGTTAAGCGTAGGGGTGATTGGAGCTCGAGCTTGTGTTCTAAGGCCAGATGTGTTACCTCGGCTGTGCTATGACTGTGTTTGCTGAAGATATCCCTGCCGTTTTCTATCCATCTTTTTCGTGGTATTCCTCTGTCTTTGTACCCTGATCTCATTTTGTTACATGCCTGTGTGGGAAACTTGCGATGCATTCTCTTAATGTGGTCAAATCATTTGATATGCTTCCTTTCTATGTATTCTGTGCAAAGTGTTATACGTGTTCTTTCCTGATGTTTTTTTGTAATCAATCAAGCCTGGTGACCCCTGCAGGTTTCCTCAAGCAATTCATGTCACTATCTTTCTGTAATGTGAAGATGAGAGAGGCCAGGTTTGACACTGGTAAAACAATGTTAGTAGGAATATACTGTAAATCACTTGTCTTTTAACTTCCATTTAAATTTTGGGATGAAGATGTAGTGTTGAATGAATTCAAAACTTAATGGGTGCCTCTTCTCAATAACCGCAGACCATTACATAGATCTACTGTCCAGGCCATGCTTGGATCAGGGTAAATGAAAGAGCCGATGTGTTGGCTGGTAAAGCCTTTGTGAACGGCACCAAGATAAAAAGAGACAGGATTGAATTGATTAGAGCAGTCATGGATACCCTAGGATAGACGAGGAGGAGGTCAGACGAGACAATGTATATATTGAGAGAATGGTAGAAATGAGAGGGACTAGAGGCGATGGGAGAAAGTGCTCCCTCTCCGGAAAGATCAGAAAAACGCATAATCAGCAACTGACTGGAACACTGAGCTTATACACTTTTAGATGGCTGACAGAATGGCAAGCAGATCATATGTGGGAATGCCCTCAGTGCTGTGACGCTTGTTCCTCATCAAGAATCAAGTAGTGATGACAGTAGGTATGTTACTGCATTTGCCTTTTGACATCTCGGCTCTATCTTTCTATCAAGGCTTTCATTTTTGTGTGAAAATTACCGATATATTTGAACTCCAATACTTGTTTTACTCCTATTGGTAACTATTATCAGCTTTTACTCAGAGATGATAACCTGAGTTATCAGACCAGTGGTGGTCATCTTAATCAGGGCTGCGACCGTTGTGTTTGCTGTATCAAGATGTACGGGTAGGAGATGAGAGCGATTCCTAAACCTCTAGTCAGATTATTCACACGAGTATCGAAATATTTCATACCGGTGAGTATCACGAGGAGGTGCTTTTAGTATCTTGTTTTCTGTTAAACCCTGAGGTTGCACGAGAGCAATGCAAAACCCTTTGACTACAGACGAATGAAAACGATGGGTTTTTTTTTGTAAAGACTTGCACACTGAGTTTCTGAATTTTTCCGCTGTTTTTTTTAACAAGACCATGAGCTTATCGCAAAACCTGTGATCAGAGGTAACTTCAGAAATGATTCTGATTAATTTCACGGATTGTCAGACTTCACCGTCAAAATACACTCCCCATCAACATACAAATGAAATTTAATTTTAATAGGCATTATCGCTGAAGTTGTTTTTCTGTATTGAAATAATAAAGCAGGGTAAGATCGTGCGTAGGTAAATTAGTTTCTTGTTTTAAATTCTGTGTACCATGGTGTTAATCTGTTAAGTATCTTACCCTTTCCTTTCCGTATCTAAGTTTGTTACTTTCTCTCTCTCTCACGCACACATGTATTCACCCACCCACACATGTCTCGTCTGATTTCTTTTGGCAAGAAAGAAAGCTAAAGCGTTATAAACTTAAAACTTAACCACAACGCTATAACGAAAAGTATAGATATATAAATAATGTTATATATATATATATATATATAAATAATGTTATATATGTTATAAACACACATATATATATATATATATATATATATATATATATATATATATATATATATATATATATATATATATATATATATATATATATATATATAATATATATATATATATATATATATATATATATATATATATATATATATATATATATATATATATATATATATATATATATATATATATATATATATATATATATAGTTCAAAAAAGGAAAAACAACTTTTTTGGAGTTACTTTTATTAAAGATATTCACTGATTGGTCATTATTCAACCTTTCGACTGTGTCCACCTGATTATTAACCTCTCGTGGTTACCGATTGTACTCACATCATGATTCGTGAGGTCATGAAAGAGGTCAAGGTCAAAACAACATTTTTGGCTAATAACTAGTGACAGGATCATGATAATTCAGTGAAACACTAACAAAGTGTAATGATCAGACAATGGAATGTGGTTAGAAGTACCATAAGTCGCCTTTGGAGGTGATTTCAACAAACAGGCTCAGTATCAGACCGGCCGCGCAGTAGAAGACATAGAGTCACAATTCCTGCCGAAGACCGCTTCATGCGGTTGCGTCACCTCAGGAATCGATTTGCATCTGAGTTCTGCACAGTGCAGTCAATACCAGCAGCTCGTCGAATTTACGACGGTTAGGAACGGGTTGTACGACACTTGTTTTTTAAGCTAGAATACCTTACAGTGTTCCTACATACCGGCATCGCCAGAACCGAGTACAGTGGGCGAACCAGCATCGTCAATGGACTGTTGGGAATGACTGGAGACGGGTTTGGTTTAGTGATGAATCATTTTTTGTGCTCCAGCGACACGATAGAGTTTACTGCAGAGTGCGTGAGCGCAACACCAGAACAGCGCTTATGAAGTTCTTCCACATGGTTATCGATTTGTACTGATGTTTGGGCGATAAACGTCATGGGAAGAAGTGACGTGGTACAAATTGAAGGACGCTTGAATGCCGAACGATAGGTCGCTGAAATTGTTCGTTATCGCGCCCTTCCAGATTTGGGTGCACGAGCGCCGATTTTTCAGCAGGATAGCGCTCAACTCACAGGTCACAACACACTAGCCAATTCCACGCTGAGAAAAACGTCCAGACCATTCCATGGTCAGCCATGTAAACGAAATGAACTCCATAGAACACTTATGGGATGAACTCGACAGACGACTCTGCTAGCGAGGCGTTGTTCCAACCAGTGTCCGAAATTGTCTCTTGCACTGCGGGAAGAGTGGGCAGCCATCCAACAAGAAAAGATCCAACGGCTAATCGGATCCATGTCATGGAGATGTCATTCTCTGATAGAGGCCAGAGGAGACCATCCATCTTACTGAAACGGTTTTAGAAAGAATAAAAGTCAAAACCAAATTTAATGAACATCATTTCATGGTTATGAAAGGTTTTTAATGCCAATGTTGAAACACTACTTCCGTAAAATAAAATATTGGTACATTTCTGAAATTTGGTGGCCATTAGCACTGCAATAATATTGCGTGTCTATTTTTTTAAAGTTTATATAATAGAAAAAAGTATGCTTCTTGTTTGTAACCCGTGTCACCGATGTGATTGTTAATTTTATTATTCCTCTTGACAATGTTTGCCAATTGATATTTATAAATTATTAATTTAACTATTAATATTTTAGGGTTAGGCTTAGGGTTGGGTTAGGAAAAGTTGTGTTGTACAGAACTAACCATAATCATAACCCTAAATACATTTATATTAAAATTAATAGAGGATTAATAAACTGACAAACATTGCTACGGGAAATAATCACATTGGGGAGACACTGGTTCCCAAGAACTATTGCATATAGGAGCAAAGTGCAAGCTACTTGCATTTCCCGGGAATAGCAACCAACCAACCTAAAGAAATCTATATAGGCATATGTCTCGTACCGAAAAACGAGGAAGAGGAAAAGGAAGAATTGTTCTCAATGTTATAAGGGCATGAAGAATTTCGTCAGCTATGGCGCTAAACGCCGAAGTTATATATATCAGACCATTCCCGCAAATAAAACTATGTACAACACATTTACATCCTCTGGACTGCATCCTGCTGGAAATCTTGTAGGACCATTGTCCTGCTAAAATAAGAAAGGGGCTGGGAAGAGTTCGAGAACACACACACAAGGAATATATGGCGTGGAATATGGCGATTAAGTGCTTATTTGGTGATTATTCGGTGTATTTATATTATTAAGTTTATTTGAAAAATAATGTATTTATAAATATTTAAAATATTTATTATAAATATTTAAAATATTTATTAAAATATTAAATATTAGAGTATTAATAAATATTTAAAAGAATTTATTTATAAGTTTATTAAAATGATTGGTTTATTTGGAGATTAAGTCTATATTTGGGTCATACATACTACGTTCAACCATTGATACGTGTTTACCTTGGCTATATCACCATTAAAATTACTAGCTGCCGGTATATCAAAGTTTATAACAATTGAAATTGTGGACAATCGTTTTGTCGAAGTTTTTCACCATTAAAACTGTAGATAGCCGTTATAACATATTTTATAGCAATTAAAGTTGTGGAAGTCGCTATATCAAATTTTAAGACCATTAAATTTGTGCTCGACCTAAATTACGGGGTTAATCTTTAGATATATTTCCATTTCGAACCAGAAATGTAGAGAATACTTACTAATGGGTCATTTTTGCCAAAAGGGAGATAATCCATGAAAATTTAAGTTGAGTATAAAGTGTCACCGTCATAATTCCGTCTCATTCTGTAGGACAAAGTAGCTCAACAGTTATGTTGAAGTCTGTTGTTTCAGGACGAAAGGTGCAGACATCGCAGCAATATTGTAAACAAGAACACAATGCATTTCGCTCTGTTGACTACATCTTACTAACCAATAGGATTTTGAGAAATAAAAGAAAAAATATAGAAATAGAAATATGTCAGATGTTAAATACGACACAATGCATACCACTCTCTGCAACCTGCTCACTGGCAGGATTTTGAGAGAGGATGCAGAAGAACAGAAATACTCTGGTCAATTCCCTGAATCAGAGCATGAAGTGGGAAGTTTGCGTCCTTGGAAAATTCACCCCCTTCATTGTTTTACACACATTAACTTAATTTCTGTAGCGGCGTTCCTGTGTGATGATGTGTGGCACATCCGCATTGGTCACCCCTGCCTAGTTCTGGTGCTGCCTTCAATATGAACTTTATCCAGGTCCTCCAGTAAGTCATGTGTGCTGAGGCATTCGTCTGGGCTTGCCCTACAGTTCATTACTCACTTTGCGTATACTTTGCACAGGCAGCAAATGAAAAGCACGAAATAATTTAAAAAGAAAACGACAGTAATCTGAACTGCCCCGAGGGTTCAATTAGTCGTGGTCAATCCGTGTCTATTTAAGGTTTCTTTGATTGTTTCCACTCACCTTGTTCTTCCTTGTGCCTCGTAGCCCAATCTTCTACTGTTGTATGCACGAAGGGCTGGTTGCTTTGGTTACATTATCACTACATGATTAAACCACTACAGTATAAAACAGGTTATGTTATAGTGAAGCATCGACCCTCGGCGGTGGTGAGAAGGGGGCATCCAAATAATGTATACATCATTACTCCAAGAGATTGACACTGTTTTGTAAACACTCATGACCGACTTTAAATTAAACATGACCTGCGCACTAGTCATATATTTATATATACTAGGAGTTTATGATTCGACGAATAAAACCGTCCATTATTCGTATGCTAAAAATCTCTGATATATCCAAATTAGACTATCGTCTGAGTATTGAGAAGAACATATGTTACTATAAGAAATACAGTACGTATTATGTAAAAGAAGCAGCCTTATAGAAGTTGGAAGACACATTTCCCTTTTTAATTATTATTTTTTAATGAGGAAAAGGTAATAGACTAATGGGGTGCTAACAGTATCGCACAGCTCTCAGCGGACCCAGGGTTACCAGATAAACAAGATTCCAAAAGTACCATCTCGTGGTGCACGCTGGAAACATACTTACAGCGGCTAGTGATAGTTCTGGCCAAGATTTTAGGGGATCGTGTCCATGAATGTGGAGGCTGCAGGCGTAATGAGAATTGACTGCAAAAAGATAAGCAATATTTCCAACACCTCTGTGCTAACACGTACAACGTCAATGTCGACACACAGTGAAACACATCATTCCGGTTTTAACAGTTGATATGCAGATGCATTAGAGGGGCGGCCAATGCCTATGTACCGATATGGGCCGATATCACTAGTGTCGAGAGTCGTGGTAAAGTCTACGATCACGTAAGGACAATGAGATATGTACAGAGAAAAGCACAGTGCCAGAGGGTTGCGCCAAGTGCAGTTATAATGGAGGAAACGGTGCTCCAAAAATGGGCAGAGGCTTACTCATTGACTCACGACTAAGACGGCATTGAGCCCTGGCTCAACTCTACTGTCGAGTTTTTCTATACCAGAATCATGCTGTCGGAGGAAACGGTTCAGTACTCGACAGGTACAGGGACAATATGTCAAATGAGAAGATCTGTTTAGCTCTAGAACAAGCATTTAGTCCCTGGTGCTTCTAAATATGTGTTGAGACTCATACTTGTACGAGGGCTTCACGACGTCGGTTAATGGCACATCAGCAAGAATTGCAAACAAGCCCAGGTCCAACGCTTCTGTCGAGTTCTTCCTAAACCGGAACTAGGTTCGTGGATGAGGAAAGATCGGCACCCTTTGAGCACATGCACAATACGTCTAATTACACAAGACAAGTTCACTGCCTGCGGATCATCACTTGTGAGATGGACTTGAATGATAAATCGTCTCGTCGTAGAGTCGATACACACTCGCCGCCTGGCGACAGATAGGAAGGCTGTCACAGGATATAGCCAAAATAAATGTCAAGATATGCCGAAATCTTCCGGCGGAAAGTTCATGAAATTTCGTGCTGGTTAAGGAGCGAACGCAAAACACACAAAACTAAACGAATATTTAGATCCATATATATGAGTCATTCTTTTCTGTAGCGGCGAGGTACAGAGTTCGTCTGTGACGGCTTAGAGGAAATTAGTTAGACAATTAGTTAGTGAACGAAATTAAAAAGCGAGTGTTACCTGATCCGCCCGTGTGTTGTCGGAGCCCGTAAAATGGATCACAGACTAGCATAGTAATGCCATGAATGTTGCAAGTATTGGTGAAACAGGTTTGAGGTGGATGTGGTTGTCTCATCTTATAAGTTAAAAATGAGCAAAAGTCATGCTGAAATCGGATGTGTCAGGCTAAACAAGCACGAAAAGCCCAAATTAACTGTAAACCTTGACGTTACACATTAAATTTTCCAGGATACTTCCTGCTAAACAACATGAGTTTGATTACGAAGGCAGAAGAACGATCTGAAATAGTAAAGACGGGGGAAGTAAACACTTTGGTCAGTGAATCATAGAAAGACTGCCAACAAAACACCAACACAAGATGACTATCACATTATGAATAGATCAGAACAAGTTATAATTCTACACCTAAGAACAGGACACAGCCGAATCCGCAGTTACATGTACACAAAGTTCAAGATTGGCAACATAGCCATGTGTACATGTGGGCAGGCAGCACAGAGTGCCAAACATATACTTCAAGAGTGTTCTGAGCATGAAACGCTGAGGCAGACATATTGGCCAGAGGAAACAACACTGGAATCAAAGCTCTATGGGACACTGTATGAACTACAAAAGACAGTAAGTTTTATTAAGGAGACAGAATTACAGATATAGACATGTTTCAAGTGAACGAAAGAAGAAGAAGAAGTGAATAATACTTGCCCAATATCATACTCCACCTTAACGTTGTGAATACGTTAAATAATTTACTTTTATTTTCTCTTTCTGTGTGGCAAGAAGATATACTTTGCTTTTTTTGCATTTGTTTTCCAAAGAGAAAAATTAATTAACCACTCTATCAGCTTATTATATACAAGTTAGTTTAGATTAGCAATGTCATGAGTATATCGTTTGTGTTTTTACCTATTATCGTTAGATTTTTCAATCGAATTACTTCAGTCTAGACATAATGATCGGTAAAAAAATTGAGCAAATGCTATGATAACCTTTCACAACGAAAATCAGTGCAGAATAAAAATAAAATACGTTAGCGCCTGTGAGCAATTGCGTACTTTCAGAGTGTGTAAAAGTACACCCAGATATTGGTGCCAAGAAAAAAAGTTGTCAAAACTTGTTTGGAAAGATAAAAAATCGATTTAGAAATACATTCAAATTAGTATAAAAACATATCTGAGTTTTAAAAAAAATATACATTTTTTTTCTTTCGCGAATTTATTGATTTATTGCTTTTACGATAACAACAGTAGAACTGAATGACACTGTGGTATGGCCAAAAACTTATAAAACGTAGCAGTTCAGAAACTGAACTTGACAAAATATCTTTACCAGATCATGGGCACATCTTGAAAAGAGGTTTGAAACACAAAGAGACAACACGCAAAACTGAAGGAATATTTTATATTTATATGTCATTGATAGTACTTTTAGCTATTATTTTTCTCCATTTAACCTATGTGTTACATCTACTATCATTATTTATTGTTATGTTTAGTGTTTGTTCGTCTTTGATTTTGGTGATTATCATTGTTTTTATTTTTTTCTTATAGTCCACAAGATTATCCATACGATAAGCAAACTATAAGATTGTTTATTATTGATCTTAAAACCTATCATTCTTTCTATCTCTTGAAACTGTTATTCTGTGTGGCTGTTTAATAAAGTGGATGATAAAATATATCCCTATCTTATCCCATAGAGGCCAGAAACGTGTAGAGGTGATTGGGGCTTAGTTCAGTCATCAGGGGCTGGAAACTAAGACTGGTCGGGCAGTCCCACTCGAGCAGGATCATAGTCCGACCCAAGTAAGCAGAATGCTGAAGACGGAGGCAACCAGCCAAAAGGCGCACAGATAATGAGGATGCCACGCACAAAACACTATGGAAACATGTCTGTATCTATAAATAGTTATGGTGCCAGCCCTGTGGTGGACGTTCAGGCAGGGACGGTGCCGGGCCCTATACATCGAAAGGGCCTAACCTCAGTTACTGGAAGTTCTTCTCAATTGCACCGAGGAGCCAGGAGGTAAGGGAATAGAGCTACTGGCTAAAGAAACCAACGACCAATAAAAGTAATGCACTGGAATGCTGAGGGTGTCAACAGTAAAAGAGATGGATACAGCAAAAAATTGGAACTTGAAAATATCCTAAGTGAAGAACACGTTAATATATGCTGTATCCAAGAAACACACCTCACAGCAACATAGCCTTCAAAATCAGAGGCTACCAGTGCTACCTGTCTAACCGAAAGGACAGGCGAAAGGGTAGAATTCTGACGCTTGCTAAAAACAATATTAGCGCATGTCAGTTGGAAGTATATATGGAAGGGGCAGAATACCAGATGCTTCACCTAAAAACAGACAGTGCAGAATTCCATCTCCTGATCTACTACTGCCCAAATGAAAAAATATTGACACTAGACACAATTCCAGAAAAAGAGAGACTTATGATGCGTGGTGACTAACAACAGCCACTCTCAGAGCTGGGGCTAGTAAAACCATACTCAGGGGGGCACGCAAAAACTACAAACCCTACTGGAACGATGAACTGGAAAAGTTGCAAAATGAGATGGAAACATCTAGACAGCAGGCTGAGAACAGACCTAGTCAAGAACATCACAACAGTAATCAGGAAACAAAGGCTAAATTTAAAAGAGCCAAGTTACAAGCCAGACAGAGCAACTGGAAAGAAAAAACAGAGTCGCTGAACATAGACAGAAATACTAGGAAATTATGGAAACCTGTAAAACAACTAAATAACGAAGGTACAGGGAGAAATACCAGGATAACACTTTATAAAGATAGAAACATTTTAACAGGTAAACATGCAGATGATTACTTTGCAGATTCCTTTGCAGAAGACAATAACGTCAAAGTTAGCCTAGACAAACAACAGGAGGTTCGAGAGAACCAGCAAAGCATTGGACAAGGCGAACCTATACCTGAAGTCATGGAGGCACCAATCATAATGAAAGAACGGGAGCATGCAATATCCAATTGAAAATGAAAAAGTCCCCTGGAGCTGATGGAGTGTCCAATAAAATGATTAAAAACCTGGGAATTGCAGCAAGAGCAAAGCTACTGCAGATCTTTAACACAAGCTGGTCCACAGGTAATGTACCACAGGCGTGGAGAGAAGCAATAAAGATACCACTCCTCAAATCAGAAAAAGATGGCAACACAGTCTCCAATTACAGGCCCATGAGCCTCACAAGCTGTCTATGCAAAACAATGGAACGCCTTATCAATCTTAGGATGCAGTGGTACCTTGAAAGTGAAAACCTTCTGGTAATACAGCAAGCAGGCTTCAGACAGTGCTACTCTACTGAAGATCAGGTAACCTACCTCTCCCAAGAGATTGAGGATGTCTTCCAAGATAAGAAACTGGTACTAGTAGCATGGATAGATCTCAGGAAAGCTTTTGATAAGGTCTGGAAAGAAGGGCTCTTAAAGAAATTGCGAAATTGCAGGGTTAGTTCAAGAATGTACAAATGGGTAAAAGCATACCTGCATAATAGAAGAGCCAGGGTACAATTAGATGGTCGTAAGAGCAAGAAAGCCCTACTGCGTCATGGAGTCCCCCAGGGAGGAGTCCTGTCACCAACACTTTTCTTGGTTTACATCAATGACCTAGTTGCTGAACACCACACGGGATCAAAGTGGCAATGTATGCTGACGACCTGGTGATCTGGTGCACGGAAGAACATGCGACAGTGGTCACCAAACAGACCAAAGAGCTATCGATGCCCTAACCTTATGGGCAAATAGATAGTGCGTCAGCATTAACACAGATAAATGCAGCACTACACTCTTTACCCTCTCACCAAAACAAAAAGCCGGTCATATCAAGATAGACGGAGACCTCTTGAAAGAAAACAAACAACCAATATACCTCGGAGTTACTTTTGATGATAGGCTAACATGGAAGCAGCACATAAACAAAGCAACAACAAAAGCCAGGAGGAAGTTAGCTATCCTGAGAAAACTAAGTGGAACCACATGGGGAGCCAGTGGGAATATACTCAGTAAAGTTTACCAGCAACGCATAAGACTACACCTGGAATATGGTTCAGTTGCGTGGTGTCCTGCATCAAACACCACATTACAAGATCTAGATAAAGTGCAAAACCAGACACTTATAATAATGTTAGGAGCAATGAAATCAACACCCATAGCAGAGATGCAGAAAATGGGAAGAATTCAAACACTTGGCGAACGCAGAGACACAAAAGTACTAATTCAAGCAGAAAAGTTTCAGTGTATGCCAAGTCATCCAATGAAGGAAAAATTCCATAATCTAGCTTTATCCATCAAGCTAAACAACTCCGTAGACAACTTACAGACCTACCTGAAGTTGACAACCTCTTAAGGTCTGTACCAGAACAAACCCCGTGTAGTGAAAGGCATATAATGCCAATATACATTCAGACCCATAGGAAAGGAATACTAAGCGAGGACGAACAGAACAGTGTGCAGCGAAGGACAATCAGCCTCAGTTTCCTGGATGAGGAATATCCACAAGATATATGGGTCAGAGTATACACAGATGGGTCAGCACAGAATGCCGTGAGGAATGGAGGTGCAGATATTCTATATCCCTATAGAATATCCACACAAGCCTAGAGATACAATCAGAACACCGACAGGGAAATTCTGCAATAATTATTATGCAGAAATCCAGGCAATTATTGTGGCAGCTAAAGAACTGTTGAACTCAAACTCTGACCTACAGCCTGTGTTATTCCTGACAGATGCAAGGTCAGTGCTTCAAGCTGTCGAGTCTGGAAAACTAAAAGACTTGCAAAAACTACTTATTGAATTGTCTTACCAGTATAGGGTAAACATGCAGTGGATACCCTCTCACTGTGGAATACCAGGAATTGAAAAAGCAGACCACTTGGCTAAGGAAGGTGCTGCCGAAGACCAACCAGATATACCAATCACCTACCATTAAGAAAAAACAGATGATCAAGTCAATAAGAAAGCCACAAACACCAACACAAGATGACTATCACATTATGAACAGACCAGAATGAGTTATAATTCTACGTCTCAGAACAGGACACAACCGACTCCGCAGTCACATGTATACAACGTTCAAGATTGGCAACACGGCCATGTGTACATGTGGACAGGCAGCACAGAGTGCCAAACATATACTTCAAGAGTGTTCTGAGCATGAAACGCTGAGGCAGACATATTGGCCAGAGGAAACAACACTGGAATAAAAACTCTATGGGACACTGTATGAACTACAAAAGACAGTGAGTTTTATTAAGGAGACAGAATTACAGATATAGACATGTTTCAAGTGAACGAAAGAAGAAGAAGAACAAGAATTCTGATCTTACACCTCTCTATACTCTTACATGTTCCCTGTCCCTACACCTCTCTATACTCTTACATGTTCCCTGTCCCTACACCTCTCTATACTCTTACATGTTCCCTGTCCCTACACCTCTCTATACTCTTACATGTTCCCTGTCCCTACACCTCTCTATACTCTTACATGTTCCCTATCCCTACACCTCTCTATACTCTTACATGTTCCCTGTCCCTACACCTCTCTATACTCTTACATGTTCCCTGTCTCTACACCTCTCTATACTCTTACATGTTCCCTGTCCCTACACCTCTCTATACTCTTACATGTTCCCTGTCCCTACACCTCTCTATACTCTTACATGTTCCCTGTCCCTACACCTCTCTATACTCTTACATGTTCCCTGTCCCTACACCTCTCTATACTCTTACATGTTCCCTGTCCCTACACCTCTCTATACTCTTACATGTTCCCTGATCTTACACCTCTCTATTTGGATGTATAGTGAGTAGCTAGGGGTGTGTCCTATCCCTTCTACGTTCTATAACAAATATCTAACACATCTGTTAACTAACAAGTACAAGTATAGTGAGTAGCTACTCTCACATCTTATTGATGCAGCTGTGTTATTGATGCAGTTGTGTTATTAATGCAGCTGTATTATTGATGCAGTTGTGTTATTGATGCAGCTGTGTTATTGATGCAGTTGTGTTATTGGTGCAGTTATTGTGTTCCAAATATATAATTCTTCTGTAGCATTTATACTCGAAAGCCTGTAATCTTCTATCCATGTCCACAGTGAGTGTCCAACTCTCACAACCATACAACACAACAGAAAGCACCAGCGACTTATACAGTTTTCAGTGGGCAAAAGGTTTAGCTAGTGGTGCCCATCTCTCTCCAGCTGTCTGAAGCATCCAATGTGGTACCCCTACGACCCTGAAGGGTTATGGGTTTATTGATTGATTGATTGATATAATTATAATCAGTCTTCTTGTCCATTTAAGCTCATTTCTTGGAGGCATAACATTTTCATGTTTGGCTCTGGTGAATGCCTTCCTGATGTATGTGAAGCAAATATATATACTTTGTGGACGTTTATAAATGTATCCACTTATACCAAGTATCATTTCTCTGGTCCTTGTGTTTTTGCAAATATTAAATTATCCTTCACCTATTTCTATGTCTTTCTTGTTATTAATTCTTTATGTATTATCTTCAGTAGTATTTTGTTTATATAACTCGTCACAGATAAATAGACAAGATAGAAAGACTACTTAGTATCTTATACTTTAGAAATAGTAAATTTGAAAACATATATTTTTTGTATTTAATTTTATACATCTGACTCACTGGGCGTTTTGTTGACACTTCGATAAGTTACTAAATATTCGAATCAGAAAAAGCGTTTGCAAGTCTACCGTTGCAAGCGCATTTCTTAGATAGATAAGGAAATACACTCACCCACGTTTATGATAATAATAACACAATCATGTCGAATAACTCTCAGGAGTGGTTGTTTATTAACTCCCCTTGTCTGGTTAGTCTCTTCTTGGGTGCCAGCCTATCCTGTAATGACGTTTATTTTTCTCCATACCATTTCACGCATGCGATTATTTGTGATATGTCCCCTTCAGTTTGATGTGTTCCATCTTATAATGTCATTATCAAATGACAATCTGTTGTTTATGGCTTATATTGTTTTTGGTAGTTTTCTTACTTTCCACTGAAATGAAAATTGGTATTTTACCATACATTATTGGCTACTTCAGTGTGCGAATTTTTTTTCAAATTTCTTTTAATGTTATATTCTCAGTAACAGGTAAGTTTAAGTACATGATTCCCCAAGAAGATTAAGAGAGATTTGATCAGCGGTTTTGTAATATTAAATCATTCGCCTGCTGACAGCAAACCTCGAGTTTAGGTCCACTCCTTACTCGTGGTTCGAAATTAAAATTACAGCCACCATAAAGTAGAATGCATGGCCTCATGGCGTCTCATGCCACATATGTTCCTACACAATCTGAATAATGTGAAAAATCGCATCTACAAACGTCGATGAAATCATTTCTTCCGATCTACTTCTGCTGTTAGAAATTTAATTAACTGAGACTGGTTGCAGAAAACAGATATGGAAACATACGCTGCACCAGTATAACAATATATCTTAGGTTATGCCAGGGCTTACTGACATATCTTGCACTCATATTTGAGGAGTGCTGATAAAATATATTTTTAGTTTTTATATTTTCTTCTGGGACATTCGGTCTACAGACACAGAGTTTCTTGATAAAAGCTGGAATCTGAAATCTAGCAATCAATGTGATTATTTTGTTATTTGTTGGCATGTGAAGTCTGTTGGGAGGATGCACCTAGAGCCAATATTTCATTAGATTTATAAAGCATAATATTTTTGTTCTTTTTTATGTCTTCTTCTGCATTCGATCTCAAACTCCTGCTGGTTAGCAGGAGGCACTTATGAAATGAAATAAGTCGGGATGTTGTTAACGCTTTATTGCGGTAATTACGACTTTTGGTCCTACACATTCGAATTCATTTGGAAGCCAGAAACCTTTGGCGTCAGAAAAAAAACTCAATAAAAAAACTATCTATTTGGAAAAACTACACTGAAAGTTTGACGCTAAGAATCTTTGGAGTTAACTAAAAATGTATGACAATAAGAAAAAAAAACCACCCCTAGTGTCTGGTAATGTAGAAGTTGGAAAACACGTTGATCTTAAAATATCTACCATACTGGCCTATAGAACGATGGCTTCAGACCAATCGCACTGCTATAAATAATATATGATGACCCGTTTTATGAGAATTGAAACCTGAATACGTCAATCTGCTACACTTTCCATAAGACATACATTATTATTTCTTCGTGTGTGTACTTAATTGTAGTGTTAATACCTGTTTAAATACGGAAAACAGTAAGTTTAGCAGACCCAAATATTGTTATATATCTTTTGATATAGAATGACCCAGATATTGTTATATATCTTTTGATATAGATTCTATCTATCTGTCTGTCTATCTATCTATCTATTTATATATCTACCTAACTACCTGCCTGCCTGCCTATCTGTCTGTCTATCTATCCATCCATCCATCCACTCACCCACCCACCCACCCACCCACTGGATCTGGCGTAGTCTCAGTTTGACAACTAAGTTGGACGTGTACCGCGCAGTGGTTCTACCAACACTGCTTTATGTTGCGTCTTGCTGGATTGTCTATGCGAGACACGCTCGACAGCTTAAATCTTTTCACCTTCGAAGCCTACGAAACTTCATGGGAGTACATTGGCAGGATCGAGTACCAGGCACGGAAATCCTTCAGAATTCCCGTATGCAAAGCATCCATGCCCTGCTGACTATGTGCCAACTTCGCTGGACTGGCCACATCGTCCGTATGTCAAACAAGCGCCTTCCAAAGAGATTATTCTATGGGGAGCTGTGCGAAGGTAAACGTTCAAGCAGAGGGCAGAAAAAGCGCTTCAAGGATAACCTAAAAAACTCTCTAAAGCACTGCAGCATCGATCCTAACTCCTAGGAGACTACAGCACTTGATCGTTCAGCCTGGCACACTCAGATCACTGCTGGCATCACGAAATTTGAAAAAGGAAGAACACTGCGGGTAATCCACAAGTGCAAGAAGCAGAAATACAAATCCGAAAATTCTCCAACCCCGAACCTTCAGCACTTCTGCATGCACTGCAATAGAACTTTCCGTGCACAAATCGGACTCATCGGACATCTACGAACTCACAAACCAAATTAGACAGTTACCAATTTATTATTATTATTTTTTTCATCACATGTATTGTTTTTTTCATGTCATTCTCATTTTCGCTTGCGAAGGAGGAACATCATCATCTTGTATTATCAAATATCATGTTTTGTAGTACCAATTATCATGCTTTGTAATCCAAATATCATGTTTTGTAGTGCAAAATATCATGTTGTGAAGTGACAAATAATGTTTTGTAGCGCCAAATATCATGTTTTGTAGTGCCAAATATAATGTTTTGTAGCGCCAAATATCATGTTCTGTAGTGTCAAATACACTATTAAAAGTGTATTTACGTCTGCTTGTAAAGTACCAAAGATGCAGCGGTAGTTATGCCTTTTCTTGATAAAGTAGAATAATATCAGTAATACCAATCATGGAATTAGATGTTTTGTCAATAATGGTAGGTGTAGGATTTACTTACGAAAAAAAGATCATTCTCCCATTGTCGTGTAATTCCTTAATTTTCATGAAGAATTATGGTGAACTTTTTGGAACATTACTAGAAAAGGGGGAGGGGGGATAGAATAAGGATAATGTAAACAGTAAAGGGCATTGTGTAACTAAAGGTTAAACGGATTATCTGACAACATTATTATAGAACAAAAATAAGACAATGTTATTTGGAGACAGCACAAGAAAAGCCAACTCTTTGGTACTTGATAAGGCAATGCTATTTTGATACATACATCACACAAAAAATAAACACGTTGGCACCCAAGATGGCAATTGGATTTTGAAGACAACACGAGAAAATGCTGGTACCAATCATGGAAATTCTCATGCGCGTACACATAGATATAGACACATTTCATGCGCGCACACATAGATATACACTTCTCGTACATAGCACACACATGTCGCACCGTATTTAGTAAGTTAAAGATAAAAATAGTTTCTATAAAATATGCACCGTAGTATATGATAGGGTGAAGGTAAAGATTAATGCGCAGTTTTCCTTAACCCAGACATTTTCATGGCTCTCAATCTTCGACACTGAGCAGACAGTATCATCACAAATTTGTTTTTCAAAACACGATTTTGTGTACGTTCTGTCTGTTTTTATTTTTCCTTCTGTCTGCACGCACCGACCAAGGTCGATAGTCCTAGTAGTAGTGGTAATCGTTGAAAATGTGCCGTGCAAAATACTGGCGGGTATGAGGAAATCTGCCGCACGGATGGAGATAACTGTATCTACAAGATAGGCATGGTAAACTTACTACCAATCCCTGTTTCCCCCTCACGTCTTTTTTATTTGTTTTAGACTAGCAGTAATTTCTTTTTAAATTAAACAAAAGTATCAGAGTATAGAAGAACAAGTGCTAATTCATATATATATATATATATATATATCATAATCAGGTGCCATGCCGACTGGCGTAGGCGGTCATGACTCTCCACAGTATTATGTATCAAGGTCGTTGTTGTTTCCTTGCCGTACCAGGCTGTCAAACTGTCTAATATTTTCTTACGTTGTTACCCTCTGTCTCTGTTGCCTTCAATTTTTCCTGTTGTGACTATGTTCTCCAAACCTCTCTCATGAAGTGGCTAAAAAAAAAGATTGCCTTTTTCTTATATTGTTGATTAAGGTCCGTTTCGCATTTGACTCTTTTAACACCTCTACATTAGTTTTTCTGGCAGTCCATGGTATTCTCAGCATTCTTCTGTAGAACCACATCTCTGTTGCCCCCAATCTCCCACTTTCCAGTTTGTTTATTGTCCAAGACTCGCACCCATATGTTAGTATAGGGGTTATATAGCACTGCAGAACTCTCTTTCTCACCTCTAATGACAAGGTCATTTCACAAAGTATATTTTTCATTTTTCTGAATGTTGATTTTGCCTGTCCTATTCTGCATCTTATTTCTGTTGAACTTCCATCTGCTGTAATCATTTACCTAAATATTTGAATTGGTGGACCTGTTTTAATACTATATCATTCACTTTGCTCTTGCAAGGTAAGGTATTTTGTTTCTTTGAAATAACCATTACTTCTGTTTTCTTTATATTTAGGAAGAGGCCTTTTTCTTTACTTTCTGTGACTACTACATTAATTAAATCTTGAAGGTTTCCCTCACTTTTTGCAATCAGAACAGTGTCATCCACATATCTCAAATTATTTATGTTATGTCCTCCCACTGATATTCCTGGGATATCTACTATTGCACGCAATATGTTTAAACGTTATAAAGAGAACAGGTCTGGTGAAAGCACGCATCCCTGTCTGACTCCTTGTTATATATATGTATATATATATTTATATATAAACATATATATACACACATATATACATATATGTATGTTAATTCAATGTGAATTGTATTTATAAACATAGTTGCATCAATATTTTGCAACAAAGTGCAGTTTTACAGATTGAAATGTCCATACAATAAAAGCGTACAGCAGCCAGTTTCATTTTATTGCTGTATTTCCTGTATTTACGTTATTGTGAAAGTGTCACATATCATAATGAGACAAATTCAACAGTAACAATATACTGGACAAACATGTTACAAGGAGGAATGCAAACTTAACACTTATCGTTGCCATTCTTAACTTTACACAGAAATAAGCCAGAAAGTTTAGAACTCAATACAGTCATCTTTCTAAGAGGTCCTTCAATTTAGCTGCAATGTCGATTCATTTCACAAACTGTTCATTTCCATCTGATATACTAATACTGAAAATATTTGAGCAAGTGAGATTAAGGAAATTACAAGAATATCATGAGATAAAATATGTCACACAGGTGACCCGATTCATTGTGAAATAAATGGCTGATGGTTATGAGTGAAGATCATTATTTCACTTCGGGAAAACCTATAGATTGTTCTTCCACCAGCAGATACCGACGGATATGCACAAGCTTATGGTTCATATATGTCTGTGAACTCCAATTCTGCGCAGTAGGCGGAAATTTCTGCCTGAACTTCATTTAATCAAGAGATAAAATATCGGTGTCGGTAAGCAACACGGAAAATGTAAAGGTTGAAGTAACACGTGCAAAATAAAAAACTAAACGGAAATATGTAAACGTTACCAAATGTATACGTGAAACATACTATAGTGCGTTTATAAATATTTGGGCATTGATGTTGTCTATTATCTACGTAATTACTAAGCGCATGGGCTTCATATTTTGCATGATTGGAATATTTCATAACCACGTTAAAAATTTATGATTAATTATTCTCTAGACTGAACAGATTGTTCGCCACAGTCGATATGAGTGTCGTTTTTTAAGATGACAATTTAATTTTATGTGAAGAAATTTTACAATAATTGTTGGTCCTTCTTCTTCTTCTTCTTCAGCGTTCAGCATCTGTGGTCATGCTATATTGTTAGACCTGTCGTCAAGACGAAGTCCACTGTCTTCTCCAGGTCAGAGCGACTGCCCCATAGCTTTTCCCTCAAGTCTGTATCCTCTGACCGGGTCTGCTGTCTCTGCTCTTTATATGTTGGGCAGTCCTGAAGTATGTGTTCCGGAGTCTGGGTTCCGGATCCACATGGACATTCATCTGTGTATGAGATCCTTAATCGGTAAAGGTGATCCAACAGTCTGCAGTGGCCTGTTCTAAGGCGAAATATTGTGTTCTGTTGATATCTTTGGAGGAGATGTATTGCATCATGTTTGTATTCCTCTTCCATTTCTTTCTTCCACTGTGCTGTGTATGTGTTGTGGATTATTGTTTTTGCTTCTCCGTAAGACAGTGGGTGTCTGTGTTGCTCCATTTGGCTTCCTGCTTTTGACAGAGTATCCGCTTTCTCATTTCCCATTATTCCACAGTGTGATGGTATCCACTGAAGGGCAATAGCTGATGATTTTTGGATCTGTCTTAGCTCATATCTGATGTTGTGCAGAAGGCTTTCGTTTCTGTTGCTCTGGATTGATTCCAGTAGGGATCTACAATCTGTGAATATGGCTATCTTCTTTGGTCTTGGCAGGCCTGGTTCAGTGAAGGCTTTCAGTGCTTGATGGAGTGCAACTGCTTCTGCTCTAAAGTTAGAGGAGTATTTCCCGGGTGGAAAAGCTTTTGATATTGCCTTCCCATCTTTGAGTCTTAGTCTTATAAAAATTCCACCTCCTTCATTCCTTACTGCTCCTTCTGGCGATCCATCTGTGTAGACATGTGTCCATTACTTGGGATTGTATTTTTATTTCTATCATCTTCAGTGTCAATGCTTTTAGTTGAGGTGGAGTTTGGTATTCCTTATTAATTATTCCAGGAACCTGGCTCTTCAAAGTCCGTTAGTGTTTCCATTTCATTTGGGAGGTTTGTGATGATATCTTTATGTTTATGGAGATCATTGGAGATGTGACAGAAGCTGGTTCTCTTCAACCTGCTTGTGGTTGATCTAGAAATTTGCGCATACATCGGATGGTTTAGCATGCGTTTAATTTTTTCCCTTTGAACAAGCTTTCTTCTCTTTTGTCATCCAGTGGGCGGATGTTTACATATTTACATACATTGCATGGATTGGAGTGGTTGTGTTGGTCCATTTGTTGTAAAGGTAAAGGTAGGTTCCATGGCAGCAATCTGCCGTCGGGGATGAGATAACTCTTCATGTACTAAGCCGCAGCAACTATTAGGTGGGGTGATCAGTTCCCTTCCTTGATATTTTACCTACCTCCCCTAACTCATGAATCATGTACTCATTTGCTGCTGAGTCGACTGAGGAGTGGTAGTGAGTGTCGTGCGAGAAATCACGACCCGGATTTGTCTGCTTGTCCGGACGTAATTTCGAACTTGACACACTGTAGTCCGATAATAGCAAGCAAGCTCACTATCAACTAGGATACTGCACTCTTCGTTCGACCATTTGTTGTAACATGGGTAAAAATGAAATATTTAGATTGCAATACTGTTCTTTCGTTGTGTTGAGATTATATGCAACGGAATATAAAGTTAACAGTTAAACGTTTATTAAATTGTAGTATTATTTACATTTATGTTAATTTAAAATAAACGTAAACATACATTGTACTTACAATAGTCTTCATCATCTTCGTCCTAATGTAAACATTGTAATTACTAGTGGTGGCATTCTGGAATCATGGACCAAAAACTTTCTGAGTGCATGTTACAATTTGGAGAAATTCAGAAATGTCTAGTCTTTAATATTATTTCATACATACAGCATGGTCCATGGGACATATTTTTCTGTCCCATCCCATCCCATCCCATGGCAATTTATGCCTGTTCCATCCCATCCCATGGGATTACTATTATAATATTAATATGGAATACATTTAAAATAAAATTATGAAACTTATGAAAGTTTAGGTTTAGTGTCTACTAAATAAGACTACATATACAAAAAGACATGCAAAACGACAAAATTTATTAACTTTATGACAATTCAGTATCATTCTGACACTCTCATTTTATTAGACCATTTCTGAGTCACTCTGCTCATTCAGCACATTATCAATTTCCCGCTGATCGACTGCTTCTACTAATTCAGTTAATTCGGGTAATCCGTGAACCGTTTCCACAATGTTCATCTTACATGCAAATCTGATGTACACAGAGTTTATAACGAGAGCTGGTGACATCCGTTTTCGTAACTTTCTCAACAACAATCCGGCCATGGGAAATACAAATATGTACTATCCAATCCCATCCCATGGGACGTTTCCCATGGGAATAACATTCCCATGGACAAGCCTGCATACATAGCGACAGACGCCTTTTCAAAATTATCATGAGGAAAGATAACATACAGACAGAATACTTTACAGGAAATTGCACGTATATAACGATGGTAGGTGGAAAAGAATAGAGCATGGTAGGAAATATGTAAAGGTAAATGAAAAAAGAGAAAGAAAAGTCCAGCAGGATAAGAGGAGAATGACACAGCAAAGAGAGCGGGTAGAGTAGATAAAATAATAATAGCGAGGAAGATGAGAATGAGTGATAACAATACTTTAAAATAGTCACTTAGTTCAGTGTGGGATTCAGAACGACCCTGTAAACAGCAGTTGTATTAAAGAGCTGAGTTTCCCTAATCGCTAACTAGAAATATAATCAATCGGTGTGTACGTTTACAGCTTGCGCTCATGAAGCACCTTTGGCACATCTCCCTTATCCATTGGTAATTTACCATCTATAAGTGCTGTAGATTCATTACAACGTACCCAATAATATCACCAATCTATCTATTCGTTAAACCCTTTGTTGCCTTCCAGTGTCATGGGTAGAAGAGTTTTCTGGAGATGGTCCTCGTGTGTGCTGAATATATTGTTGAATTTGCCGCCTTTTTTTATTTCGGTGGTCCATCGTTTTCGTGGTTGACCTCTAGGTCTGTCTTCACTTTTTCTGTACAGCATAGCTCGCTGTTGCATGGTGTTTGATAGTAGTCTGCTGATGTGTGTAAACCATTTGATCTGTTATCTCTTAGTATATTCCAATATCACCTATAGTAAATATAATTTCCGGTATAGTAGCGCGAAGTGACAGCCGTGTTATCTTTGTCATCCATTTATCTGTCATAAATTTTAAATATAATAAATTATAATATATAAATATATATATGTAAAAATATTGACTTGCTAAACTACGTAGATCTTAACATACTTAAAGAAGATATTCCGCCCTGTCAGTACACAGGATCGCCGGTGGGGAAGGAGGAGGATCGAATTGTTCGACGACATTTTCAAAGGCCGGGACCCGAAAGGCACCGTATCGGGCCAAGGGCGCACCAGGGAGAAATTCGTAAGCAACCAGAACCATTAAAAAAGCAATGACAAACTATTGAATGTAACTGCCAAGAAATCATGACAGGCTACATGGAAGAAACTCAAAGATCTGATGTTGAGGCCCCAGGTTACGCATATCAAACACGCGAACTGGGGAATAGGAGGAAGGCAGAATCTTACGTGATGGTGGCCAAAAGTCTGACTGCGATACTATGGAAAATCCTGTTATCCGCATTATTAGAATTCCTACATGGGACGTCAACAGCAGGTACCAGGGGAAACAACATATAGTATAAAACGAAATTGGGCGATTGACATTGCCATTCTATGCATTGGTGAATATAGATGGGCTGGCCAAAGACACTTCACAACCACAACTGGTGAAATGTTCATATATTCAGACAAACAGAAAAGCGGAGTCGGTATGTTACCGTCAAAAGATATAACCAGAACACTTTTAGCATACAACACAATGAACGATCGTATAATGACAATAATATGAAATAAAATTTAAAAAACAATATCACATTCATTCAAAAATATGCACCAACATCAGCAGCAGACGACCAAGAAATACACATTTATGACGATCTTCAAGACACAATAGATAAAACACCGAAACAAAAGAAATTATAATAGTAATGGAGGATTTAAATGCAAAGGGACCACGAAATACATGGGAGGAAGGGCATGTAGTAAGGTCTTTCGCCATCGTCCAAAGGAATGAGAGAGGAGAAAGACTAGTAAACTTTTGAATAGACAACAACTTCACAATAATGAACACTCTATTCCAACAACAACCTAGACGACTGTTCACGTGGACATCACCAGAGGGCAAGACAAAAAAATCAGATTACATCTTAATCTAACATCGATGGAAATCAAGCATTCTATGCTCCAAGAGTCTCAAAAGTGCCGTCTGTAACACAGACCACGAAATGTGAAACACACGTGACAATTTCTTTTGGTCGTAACTTTGACTTGTAAAATTTAAATCGCTGTTGTAAAATCAATACTTTTCATCATCATCATAGATGGGTCAGCACAGAATGCAGTGAGGAATGAAGGTGCATGTGTATATATAGAATATCCGCACAAGCCTAGAGATACGATCAGAACACCAACTGGGAAATTCTACAAAAATTTGTATGCAGAAAACCAGTCAATCAGGGTGGCAACTGATAAACTGCTGACCTCCAACCTTGGCGCACATCCGTGGTGTTCATTTCAGTGCTTCAAGCTCTCCAGTCTGGAAAACTAACAGACTTGCAAAAACTACTTAATAAACTATCTTACCAGTATAGGGCAACTATGCAGTGGATACCTTCTCACTGTGGAATACCAGGAAATGAAAAATCAGACCAACTGGCTAGGAAGGTGCTGCCGAAAACCAACCAGATCACCTATCAGAAAAAAATAGATGATCAAGTCAATAAGAAAGCCACAAACACCAACACAAGATGACTATCACATTATTAACAGATCAGAACAAGTTGTAATTCTACGTCTCAGAACGGGACACCACCGACTCCGCAGTCACATGTACACAAAATTCAAGATTGGCAACATGGCCATGTGGATAAGCAACACAGAGTATCAAACATATACTTCAAGAGTACCTGAATATGAAACGATGAGGCAGACATATTGGCCAGAGGAAACAACACTGCAATCAAAGCTCTATGGGCCACTGTGTGAACTGCAAAAGACAGTGAATTTTATTCAGGAGACTGAATTACATATATAGACATGTTTTAATTGAACGAAAGAGAAAGAATAAATCATCATCATCATGTGCCGTGCCGGCAGCGTATGCGCTCATAGCTGTCCACAGCTCTTTATCTCCAGTATTATGTCTCAGGATCGCTGTTCGTTTCCTGCCGTGCCATGTTGTTGTTTCTCACTTTTTCGCCATCTGTCTATGTTGCCTTGAATCTTGCCTGTTGTAACGCTTTTAATAATACTATTATTTTATATTTTATCTCATATTTGTTATTCAAAATACATGTACGCATTTTAAAAAAAAACAAAGATAATATTAGCACGGCACAAAAATCTAAACAAATGTATTCAGAAGAAGAAACAAAATTACACAGATGATCTAATACTTGCTGTATTGCAAGATAAAAACAAAACACTGGCACGGAGCCGAATTGGAGGGTGAATGAGCTTACGGGAGACGTACGAATAGTTTGCGCATTTAGAAGCTAAATTGAGTGAATTCTTCAGAATTCATTCTCAAACTTCTACAGATTAACAGAATGAAGTAGAGAGTGATATTCGGTGTGTCATATTGTAAAAATGATCTGCGCCTTTCGGCCTGACATATCCGACTTAATCGGGGTCTATGATCAGTTTAAAGAGCCAGAGGTAGACCAAACGAAGCACTCAGAAGAACAATACTTAGAGAAAGTAAAACAAATATATTCATACTATTCAAGAACTGCATAGAATATCTTTGAACAGCTAACTTCAGCGCTAAAGGAAATTGAATGAATGAATGATCAGTTTTACTCCCTATGAGATGGGGCAAGCTTATACTACGGTATGCCTGGCAGGTAGCAGTGTTGCTATTTTATACTCCCTTTTCGGGTTTCAGCAACATACTGGTGATTGAGTTTTTAATGGGTATACTCAAACATGTACGTAGTATTTTAGGTCAACTTGTCACCTTCAGAAACCAGGCGTAGAAGAATTGTGCTGTTAATGTAAAGTACACGAATACAATATAACGCAAGAAGGGCATATACAGTGTGGGAACTTAAAGGAACATAGTGGTAGTAAGCGAATCGATGCTTCGCCCAACCATCAACACCAAAAAAACAAAAACAAAACCGAGGTAATGTTTCAACATTCTTCCAGTGAGCAGAACCATGACTAGGTTATCAGAGTCAATAACAATTGTTTCCCATAAATAGACAAATTGACTCATGTCGGCAGTACTTTCTAAACAACTGATGGCATCGATGCTGCTGTCAATATAAAAACCTCTAAAGCGACTGTTGCATTTGGTAGACTGCGTGGCAATGAGTGGGAACGAAAAGGCGTCATCCTAGTTACAAAGGTAAAAGTCTATCGCACCATTGTGCTCACTACCTTGTTATACGCCTACGAGAGCTTGTCAGTGTACAGCAGGCATATCAGTGTGTTAAATAACTTCCACACATGCTGTATCCACAAGATTCTTGGAATACATTTGGCAAGATAAGGTATATGAAGTTCTCACTAGAGCCACAATATCAAGTATCTATGCTGTGTCAGAAATTGCCCGAGATGGACATGGCGTGATAACGTATTCCAAAACAGCTGATGTATGGTGAGTTTCTAAGGGAAAACTTCTTCTTCTGCGTTCGTTCTCAAACTCCTGCAGATTAGCAGGACGTAGTCCGGAGAACGGAATGCGCTGTGTCATGGTTTACAGCATTGCTGCGATATCTGCGCCTTTCGGCCTGACACATCCGACTTCAGCATGGTCTTGGGTCACTGACCCTATATGGGATAGCCAACTCGATTTACGACATCGTGGAAGGTAAACAGCGTTGCTATTCTTTGCTCCCCTTTCGGGCCCCGGTAAGACACGTGCGTAAAGGAAAACGACTTACTGGTGGACAGAAAAACACTTCAAGGACTCTCTCAAATTGTCTCTAAAAAGCAACGCCGACGTCACATCCTGAAAGTGTGTCGCTCAAAATCGCTTAATGTGGCTCAGCCACATCAGTAAAAATGCTCGCATCGCCGAGAAGGATCAAATCTCAAAGTAAAAGAGAAAACGTGCTATCCACAAAAACTTAACAAACTCGCAGCATGTCCAACTCTGGTCATACGTGTTCCAAGTGTGGACGGAGTTCTACACAAGAATTGGACGTTCAGTCATCTTCACACACACCAGAGAGATGCAAGAACACAAGTCTAAAACTGTTGTCATTATTGTCTTGATTGACGGATACTATATTATTATTGACGGGGCCCGAACATTGATTGTAGGTTATACTGATCTTTCCAGAAAAGACGCACTTCTCTTCTCTTGTAACTCCCATTTCTATCATTCTCTGAACATATACAATATTTTTTTTTAGTCATCTTCGTCGAATTGTGGTAGAAATGTCGTCATGTCTGCCCGAGTTAACTCACTGCTTTCTGCTCTGATCACTGCGCCATTCACTTTAATTTAACTCGATAAAAAGTATATGACTCACCAAAATCAGGTTTTAACTCATAGTTTTGAAATACACAAAAATTTGGTAAATAATATAGAAGGAACTTGGCAAAATAATGCTGGTACTTTAGTTTAAATATAGCAGAAAATGTGTCCAGAAAATGGGTGGTTTCAGCAGAAATTAGTAAAACAAACCTCAGTATAAATAGCAAATAAAAACTTGTAAATAATTACAGATATGGCAGTGTGGAAAAAATTATTATTTAGAAAGCAGAATTGAAGTAATCGGTAGCTAGTGTATTAGTGGCGAATATTGAGGCACGTCTGAGAAGGAAAATGGGCGAATTTCTGGGAAGGACAATTTGTGAAGAATGTGAAAATCTAGGGAAGAAGAAGCTGAAAATATGTTAAGAAAGAAGGTGAAGATCTCAGAAGAAATAAGGGGAAAGTAAAATGTAAAGATCTTGGAAGGAAAGAGGTGAAAATCTGGATAGGCAATTGGATCTTGGCAGAAAAAATGAAAAGATCCGTTAAGAAAAGAGGTGGGATCTTGGAAGGAAAAGGGTAGGATCTGGGAAGGAAAAAGTTCAAGATCTTGAAAGGATAAACTATAAGATGTGGGACGGACGTAGGTGGTGATCTGGGTAGGTATAAGAAGAAGATCTGGGTAGGAATAAGAAGAAGATCTGGGTAGGTATAAGAAGAAGATCTGGGTAGGTATAAGAAGAAGATCTGGGTAGGAATAAGAAGAATATCTGGGTAGGTATAAGAAGAAGATCTGGGTAGGTATAAGAAGAAGATCTGGGTAGGTATAAGAAGAAGATCTGGGTAGGAATAAGAAGAAGATCTGGGTAGGAATACTACGAAGATCTGGGTAGGAATAATGTGAATATCTGTGTAGGAAGAAGTTGAAGACATAGGAAGGAAACGGGTGAGATCTTTTAAGAATACGGACGAATAATGATAGTGAACAACGATGTGGGAAGGCAGTTCAGACACGAGAATGGAAGGTTCGTTATAGTACAATTTTGGCTCCCACTGACAAGGATACATATCGCAACATCTTCAGTTGTAATCTTCGGGTAAGATCTAGATAAACCACCCTTTCGCACAAGATGATAATAATTATAGCATAGCAGTTTATTTAATTGTGAGCAAGTACCTCTAGACCAGTTTTTTCCCAACGTGAGTTCACGCCTCACAGATAGACTTTTTCTTCTTTTGCGTTCGTTCTCAAACTCCTGCAGATTAGCATGATGTAGCCCGGAGAACGGAATGCGTTGTGTCATGGTTTACAGCATTGCTGCGATATCTGCGCCTTTCTGCCTGACACATCCGACTTCAGCATGGCTTTGGGTCACTTACCCTATATGGAATGGGACAGCCAACTCAATCCCATAACCTCCTTAGTCGCCTTTTACGACATGCATGGAAGGTAAACAGTGTTGCTATTCTTTGCTCCCCTTTTGGGCCCCGGCAACACATGGGCAGCAGGGGGACAATTCAGGGGCACATCATACAATTTTTAAATATGAAAAAATAAGTATATGTTACATACGGGGCAATCAGAATTTTAGAAAGACTTAGGTGGGGCATGGTTAAAAAAAGATTGGAAACACTGTTCTAGACAGTTAAACTAACAGAAGCACAGGCCAACCAGAGTTTAGTAACCGAGATGGCATCCGAGTTCGTATAAGGTTCTTTGTTTCAAAGGCTTCGTAGTGTTAGGGGGCGGAGGTTATGGATGCATGTTTTGTCTTGATTATATACATTTCATCATCACTGGTGGCATTTTGTGAAAGTGTGCTCCTGAGGTATGTGAATCTATTTACCAGGTTCAATACCACACCATTTACATCGGATTCATTGTAGATTTAACCAGGTGATGGCTAGACCATGACTTCTGTTTTGTCTATATTGATAATAATACTCAGGTGGAAGACAGGTAATGAAGTCCTACTTGATGACGACTAACACACCATCACTGACGGATGTTTACATGAATAAATATGGTACATACAACCAAAAAAAACACAGAATATAATCATACAAATGACAATATACAGGACAAAGTCGACGTTTCGGACCAATAGGCCTTTTTCAACATACGCACATAACATACAAACATTTTTTAAAAAACGTCGATAAGCTCAAAGTTGGTACGACTTTGGAGACACTGTCTATGATGATTTATAGAGTTGCCTCAGAGTTAGCATTCAGTGCACAACCATCGACAAAAGGAGATCCATAATGATATGAGATATTTTGTTGTTATTTTTGCTCAAACCTCAAGCTGTCAATGATTGAAGTTTGACATCAATGCAATATCTAATGTCGAGATCAATGTTCAAAGTTCTGAAAGCATCATCCAGCATTGCAGAGAACTTGACGCCGAATTGGGTAGGTGAATTTAAATGTATTTTCATATGTGTCTTAGAGCCTACTATGGCCCAGGCCTGATCGTCTAACAGGATGGATGTCGACACGTCATTTTAAAAAGCAATATGATCTAGCATGACTAAAAATGTCATCGTAACATTCTTGCAGGGCTGTTAAACATTGCATAAAATTTGGTTAATTACGTGAATCAGTGGCCACATACAAACTTTTTTAATATGTGAAATTTCATACAGCTTCCGTGACTTGGAGATTAAAAAGACGCAATTTCTGCTGCCAATGGGTCGATCTGTGCGCAACATACTGAGAGGTCGCTCACCCCAGAGAAGTGGGAGGTGGACACCTCTTAGTGGGTAGCGCGCAGAACGATGGATGCGACGGTTTATGCGTAATTGGCGAGAGTTCGTTTCGTTAAATAATATATAATTTGTTCCGCTAAAATGTGACTACTGACTCCCCTGGTAATGAACTTGTAATTTATATCGTCATAGACATACTGTATATCTGTCTTGGGCACATTTTCTCAATTTCATCAATCAAGGAAATTGCTGGTGAGGTGGTAGAGTTATAAGTAGACGCGCCATGCAAATAGGGCCTACACCTTAAACGAAATTATGTGTGGTTTGAAAGACGATAGTCCACATTGCAAACACTTGTATACTAGCTGTTATTATTATTATTATAATGTCTATGATTATTTATGATTATTATGACCTTATAATATATTATGTCAATAAAGTTATTGTCTTTCCAAGTTATCTAGATGCGAAAAAGAACGTGTTTGATTTCATGTGATTTAGAGTAATTTAGATCACATAGAGCCCTATTGAATATTTGCTGGAAATTAAGACAGTCTAGTAGCCTACACTAGTACATGGATTCTCGGCCGTGTTTACTAGTGGCGTTCTTTCAGTTCACATTATTTTTTGTGGCATAGGGCCTACTAGAAAATTTAAAAAATTAACTTTCCTTATTATTACTCTCATTATTTATTTTATTATTTATCTTTTTATTTATCTTATTAATTATGTATTATTAATCTTATTTATCTCACTATAGGCTTAGCTTACATCTCATTATATATCTTATTAAATATCTTCTCTTATTTTATATCTTATTATATATTTTATTATTTATACTTTTAAATTTGTTACTAGCTATTTCATTATTTATCTAATAATCTATACTATATTATCTCTTATTGTTTATCTTATTATTTTTATTAGTATATGCCTATATCTTACTTATGTTATTATATATCTATTATTAACCATCCAAATAATTTCAGATTGTTACCTTTCTGTGGTTCACTCCTTAATGAGGCAGTGGCTCCTTCATTTGCTTTTTTTAATTTGATTTACAGCCCTTTCCCTCTCAACAAATTATGTTGCTTGCATGGGGACTACATACACATGTTGAGAACCACAAATCTTAAACATCCAGGAGTGTACAGACGTTCACAAAGTTTCATACACAACCACACGAAACAAAATCCAGTATTGTATGTGGAAAAAAAATGTATTTAATGTACAAAATGAAACCATATAATTCTGTTTCAAAAAAGCATTTACAATGCACATACAACGATACACAAAACAGCAATGAAACAATTTTCAACGATCTGATTTAAATGTTTAAACAAACCAAAACAACTATGGTTATGTCCTGGGATTATGTGCTTCTGAATAGCAAAATACGAACAAGAAAGCTTACTCTACATAACCTCAAAACATAAAACATTAAATGACATGTACATATTTTGTAGTAGCATTATCATAACATTATTATAACAATGCTGACAAAAACAGACATTTTATTTCAGTAGTCAAGTTTATGTTGTTGCAATGGATGCACTGTGTAACATTATTCAGTAGTCAAGTATATGTCCTTGATCCACCGTGTAACATTATTCAGTTGTCAAGTATATGTCCTTGATCCACTGTGTAACATTATTCAGTAGTCAAGTATATGTCCTTGATCCACTGTGTAACATTATTCAGTAGTCAAGTATATGTCCTTGATCCACTGTGTAACATTATTCAGTAGTCAAGTATATGTCCTTGATCCACTGTGTAACATTATTCAGTAGTCAAGTATATGTCCTTGATCCACTGTGTAACATTATTCAGTAGTCAAGTATATGTCCTTGATCCACTGTGTAACATTATTCAGTAGTCAAGTATATGTCCTTGATCCACTGTGTAACATTATTCAGTAGTCAAGTATATGTCCTTGATCCACTGTGTAACATTATTCAGTAGTCAAGTATATGTCCTTGATCCACTGTGTAACATTATTCAGTAGTCAAGTATATGTCCTTGATCCACTGTGTAACATTATTCAGTAGTCAAGTATATGTCCTTGATCCACTGTGTAACATTATTCAGTAGTCAAGTATATGTCCTTGATCCACTGTGTAACATTATTCAGTAGTCAAGTATATGTCCTTGATCCACTGTGTAACATTATTCAGTAGTCAAGTATATGTCCTTGATCCACTGTGTAACATTATTCAGTAGTCAAGTATATGTCCTTGATCCACTGTGTAACATTATTCAGTAGTCAAGTATATGTCCTTGATCCACTGTGTAACATTATTCAGTAGTCAAGTATATGTCCTTGATCCACTGTGTAACATTATTCAGTAGTCAAGTATATGTCCTTGATCCACTGTGTAACATTATTCAGTAGTCAAGTATATGTCCTTGATCCACCGTGTAACATTATTCAGTAGTCAAGTATATGTCCTTGATCCACTGTGTAACATTATTCAGTAGTCACGTATATGTCCTTGATCCACTGTGTAACATTATTCAGTAGTCAAGTATATGTCCTTGATCCACTGTGTAACATTATTCAGTAGTCAAGTATATGTCCTTGATCCACTGTGTAACATTATTCAGTAGTCAAGTATATGTCCTTGATCCACTGTGTAACATTATTCAGTAGTCAAGTATATGTCCTTGATCCACTGTGTAACATTATTCAGTAGTCAAGTATATGTCCTTGATCCACTGTGTAACATTATTCAGTAGTCAAGTATATGTCCTTGATCCACTGTGTAACATTATTCAGTAGTCAAGTATATGTCCTTGATCCACCGTGTAACATTATTCAGTAGTCAAGTATATGTCCTTGATCCACCGTGTAACATTATTCAGTAGTCAAGTATATGTCCTTGATCCACCGTGTAACATTATTCAGTAGTCAAGTATATGTCCTTGATCCACCGTGTAACATTATTCAGTAGTCAAGTATATGTCCTTGATCCATCGTGTAACATTATTCAGTAGTCAAGTATATGTCCTTGATCCACTGTGTAACATTATTCAGTAGTCAAGTATATGTCCTTGATCCACTGTGTAACATTATTCAGTAGTCAAGTATATGTCCTTGATCCACTGTGTAACATTATTCAGTAGTCAAGTATATGTCCTTGATCCACTGTGTAACATTATTCAGTAGTCAAGTATATGTCCTTGATCCACTGTGTAACATTATTCAGTAGTCAAGTATATGTCCTTGATCCACCGTGTAACATTATTCAGTAGTCAGTTCTATGTCCTTGATTCACTGTGTAACATTATTCAGTAGTCAGTTCTATGTCATTGATCCACCGTGTAACATTATTCAGTAGTCAGTTCTATGTCCTTGATTCACCGTGTAACATTATTCAGTAGTCAGTTCTATGTCCTTGATTCACTGTGTAACATTATTCAGTAGTCAGTTCTATGTCCTTGATTCACTGTGTAACATTATTCAGTAGTCAGTTCTATGTCCTTGATTCACTGTGTAACATTATTCAGTAGTCAGTTCTATGTCCTTGATTCACTGTGTAACATTATTCAGTAGTCAGTTCTATGTCAGTGATCTACTTTGCAATATTATTCAGTAGTAAATTCTATGTCCTACATCCACTTTGCTACGTTATGCAGTGGCCAGTTCTATCTACTTAGAAGAAGGGTTAGAAAAATATAGCTTGAGGGTCAAATCTGGTCCACCAATCCATTTTGTCTCACCTGCCAGGCTGATCTAAAGGTATTTTTTTCCACCACCCCCACCAGCTCACAGAGGGCTACTTCAGGTTCAAAGGACTAAATCAATAGCTGTTTGGTCTAATGTCACATGAGAAACGTTCAATGCAGCCCACCAACCCAACAATATTATCCACCTCTGCCTTGGAATATACCTATGAACTTCCAATCCACATGTCTAATTAAATCATATATAAATTGTACATCAAATATTTCTATCTATCCATAGCTGGTTAACAAGAATGACTACTTTCAATAGTAAAATAATGAAAATTTGCATGGTTTAGACATGTATGCCGATAGGATTCTCTGTCAAAAATGATCTTGCTTGGTACAGTTGAAGGTGGAAGAAGCAGATGGGGTGAAAGGAAATTATGGAAATATAATATCAAAGACTGAACAGGTCAAAATTTTATCCACACTCATTATATTGCCAATGATATAAATTGCTGGAGGACTGTGTGTTGACTCATCCAGTGTAGTGTTCCTACGCTTCTAATGATTATGGTTTTATGGATGGATGGATCTATCCATCAATTGTTCCTTCAATGCCAATAAGGTGCTCTCCAGTTTGAGCAATGTGATGCAACTGTGCATAGTTCTTGCATATTGTCGAGTCCCATAGTTACAACCACTTTGATTAATGGTTGTTATGCGAAGGGTTTTCCAGACTATCTCTCTTTCATTTGCCATCAGGTACAGTACTAATTTTAATGCTTGTTGTGGCACTATATTTTCATTCTAAGTACATTCCCAATTTAATCCCAAAGTTATCTTGTTATTGCTGTAGAAACACATTGCTGTTTGATGTCTTCTCTTATTTATTTGTTTGGCTTGAATTTCTCTCAGCCAATATTTAAGATGTTTCTAATACATTTATTTTCAAAGGGATATAATTTCCTCTCCAGTACTTTACTAAAGATACGTTATAAAGGTCAGTCAAAACAGGTGTAATTAATTAAACCTGAATATATTTTGTACAAAATACAGAAACATTGTATAAAATGACAGGTAAGTTAAAACTGATCCACTGTGCACATTCTCATAGGTAGCTAACTACTTATAGGTATTTAATGAGTTTACCTCTCTTTTGGAGAGGCACGTCTCCTTCAACCAATGTAAACTAAGTCCAATTAATTTATATCAGGATGCACTACCATAAAATATTAGAGGTAACAAAGACCCCCAAGTTTTAGCATTACACATACTCATGTTATCCCAGCTGACATTTATAGGTACCAGCTCAATATCTCACGAAGACTCTGCATAATTAAATTTAGTAACAAAATTGAAACTTTGATCAAATTCTGCCCTCCCCCCCAATCCATGTAGAGATTAATTTTTATACTACATTATCATAATTATTTGACTCCTAGGTTGTTTACACATCCTTGGTGCATAGACCATAAAAAGATAATTTTTTACCATTTATCTCTTTCCTTGCATATTTTCAGGTTCACAAAAGCCACTACTTACAATAGTAAAATGGTGAAATTTAGCATGATTTGGACATGTAACATGATTCGCTGTCAAAAACAATCCTGCAAATAACAGTCAAAAGAATAGAAGGTTAAATTCATAGACAGACAACATAAAAGAATGGTAACAAAAATAGGCAGCCATAACTGTTAACACCTATGATAATATATTGTCACTGATTACTAACACAACTAATAAATTTTAAAAAATGCCAAAAGTAAAGTAATGTCAATGAGAAATAACAAAGAACAAATTATCAAGGCTTTTTCCACGTTATGTGCCAATAGGGACCTTTATCGAGAAACAACAACGAGCTAGAAATAAACAAACAGTGAACATTTTTTTCTTCATTTACAAATGAGCTGCAGCTGTGAGACATCTCATTGTATTGATTCTTTATTTCTAGTTCTTGTTGTTTCTTGATAATGGTCCCTATTGGACTGTAACATTGAAAAAGGTCTTATCTCGTTGTTTTTTATTATTTCTCATTGGCATTACCATCAATTTTATATTTAAAAAATATTTATTAGTTATATTAGTAATCAGTGAAAATAATACATTTTCATTCCTTTTCTAGTATTCCTAAGTCTTCCAGCTTTCTTCCTTTCCTGTGGGATCTAGCTCAAAACTATATATGAGTATGTTGTCATGCTTCTTCCTAATGTTGTGTCCTATCCATTTCAATTTTCTGCTTTTATCAATATCTTCATCTGGCACCGGTGTGTTCTCTTACGCAGCTTATCCTATGATCAACTCATCAAAATTATACCTACAAACTCAACTGATTATATTTCAGGACTTTTTTGTTCAAGACAGTCTGAGGATCTCAGATATAAACCAAAACAAGAGAGGAACTGATGACAGTAACTACAGAGCTGCCACTAAAGACAATACTACCTAGATTGTGTTGAAATATATGAAAATATAACATTACCAATGTCATGAAGCAGAAAATGAAAAAGACTAATAACAAAATTGGTAGCATTCAATGTTTTGTGTAGCCCTTCACCATATTTTTCAAATACTTAATTTTAAAAAAGAATGAAAGTGAATATTGAGTTAATAAAATACCCACTGAGACCAACTGCTTGAAGTGGAGATGGGGCTAAGTCCAATCAACAGAGGCTGAAAACTAAGATTGGTCGGGCCATCCCCTATAGGGCCTATTGAGCATGAGCACAGCCCTGCCCAAGCAAGCACAGGCGCTGAAGTCAGAGGTACCAGGCCAAGAGGTGTACCAGCAACGATGGTATCATGCAACCCACCTATTTAACATTGTCTGCATGACAAAGTATTTGCTGCGTAGACATGGTAAACTGTGAACAAGAAGATGAAGAATAATAACAATGGCATTCTTCTTCTTATTATTAGCAGTGATAGTTATGAAGGTTTATTGCTGTGGATATAGTCTGTCTCCATCCAACTCAGTCCTGAGTTTATCTCCTTGTTCTTGCTTGTTTGTTTCTTAGCATTCGTTCTCAAACTCCCACTGAATCTCTCTTAGAAGGACAATGGTCAAGCTATATTTCCAGCAGGATGTAGTCCAGGAAATGCAGATGATATGTCTTACCATTTTATGTTATCACTGCCTATGTTGTTCATCCATTTTTTTCTAGTCTACCTCTTGATGTTCTTTACCTTTACTTTATTTATATCTATAATCTGTTTTATCATCCGGGTGTTTTTCATTCTTTCTAAATACCATACTGATCTAAGACTGTTCACTTTAAAGATTGCCTTAAACGTTAGTTCCCTCACTAGAAAAAAACATTACATGTACACATATTATACATGAAGTTGTGCACATGTGTATCTCCAGAAATATATGATGTTGCATTATATTCTATATTAAAAGTGCCTAAGTAGCAACAGTCGTTTAGACTTCTAGTTCAGGGTGCAAAGAATAAGGCCACTGCTTTTTTTTCTGGCATGTCATAGAAGGTGACTACGGAAAGTTGGGGGAACTGGATGATAATCTGTCACCTGTGAAAAATATACTCATTGTCACTGCATGCCTTTTTTTTGGTTTCTCACTTTTTGTCTGCTATTAAATGATTCTGTGAATGATGAAAGGATGTATGTATGCATCACAGCTTTGTTCATTGCAGCAGACTCCTAGGTAGCGAGGGATGTTAGTGTGCTATTATTGCAGATTAGTTAACAAATCTGACAAAAGAATGATGAAAATTTTTCCAGAAGTGTATGCTCCGCTCCTGGCAGGACGTGATAGTCTTGAGATACTTCCACCTTGAAATGCCCCCTTACTGGAATGAAACACTATCCCTAAATCCTCTTAACTCAACTATACCTTTGAGAAAACGAACTATCATTCTAGTCTGGGCATCCCATCAGTTAGTCAACTGAGGAGGATCTATGCTTTTGTCAGAAAGGCTATGTACTGCAAGGGGCTACTTACTACAGCTAAATTTATTATTTCTTCATCATTATCATAAATTAACTGTATACTATATTGACATTTAATCACTGGTAAATATGCTTACAAAAAGCATAAATGTTTACAAACAACTGCTTATTTACACTGAAGTACATAGAGTAACTTAGAACTAAACCATACTATTACAAGAACTATTCTCAAACCAGAAATAAGTACAGATTAAATTTTAAAATATTGTTTGAATAATAAATATGAACTGTACCAGAAATACCCATGAATATTTAATTAAAAAAATTATCTGTTGTGTAGTAAACACAACCTGTCATTATAGTGGAGTACAAGAAAGTAAAACAAATAAATAACATATTTAATGTTGTATCTGATCTTGCACTGAAATATATATATGCAACAACCAGAATTCTACTGTTCAAAGCAACAGTTAAAAAAAAAGGTTGATTAATATGATTTCTTATACAGTCTGATATAACTATTCTAGAAATACATTATAGAACACTTGAAGCAGTTAGTTTTACTGATCACACTTTAAAAATATGGATCAAAGTCAAAGAATGAATATTCACAAATATATACATTGGAATGTAATTAACTAACAATGCCAGCATGAAAGTGATTGGACAATGTGATACGAACTATAAAAGCAATGAGGCAGTTATAAATAAATCAAGCATTAATTATAAATAAAGCAAAGTAAATTTATTTCAATACACATATTTATATTTTTCAGTAAATAATGTAGTAATTAAGTGAGTAAACATTTATTATGTTTATTAGGATCAAATTTAAGTTAATGTATGGATCACAATAGATGTTATTTTTTTAATTAGAACTAATTAACATATTAAACAATTATGCAGCAAAAAGTGTTTTACTTTTCCAGTTGTTACCTGGCCACATAATTAGATATGTACATGCTTTGAAGATAAAAAAATACAGCAAATGTACAAAAATGTTTAAAAAAACAGACACCACTCTAAAATCCAGCTAGAGTGGAGCTATGAAGGGAAGAAGTGAACAACCACTGAAATAAAATTTAAAAAATAAACCAAGTCTATTTTTTTGTACGGCAGTTAAATCATGATAACATTCATTACATGTGCATAATTCAATGAAGAAGTTATAAAGTCACAACATTTATGTAAATTATGGCATGTGCCTCTCTACATTTGCTTCAAAACAATATACATGAACTTGAATGTAACAAGTGATGATAAACACTGTTGGAACACACCTTCATAATAATGCAGACATGTGAACTAATATTGCTTATGTGAAATAGTATGATAATTATTAAATTATACAATGATATCGTGAATTACTATGGCAAACATGAAATTATAAATGTATAATGTGAATTAATATAGTTAATGTGAAATAATATACATAGTAAATTGTTAATAGTAAATGTTAATAGTAAACATGATGTTCGTCCATCGTAATCAACGATAACCAATAAACATAATAATATGACCAGTAAACAAAATAATATGACAAAAATCACTGAGACATATTTTCTAATTTAACATTTCTATGACAAGAGTTTTAAAGAAACATTTAGAAATGAAACAATATTATGAAGCAATAGTAACAAGATGACTTAAAATACAAACACAAAACAATAAAGTACAATCTTAGATTTAAACACACAATTAAAGCATATTTTTCTTACCTCACATGCATTGCAAGAATAAAATGCTGTATTTTCATATATAATACAGCACTTTGGTTTATTATTGCAAATTTAGTTAACACCATACAGCTACAAACATGAAAGTGGCATGATTACTAAAACAAGCTTTCATAAATGAAGTAATGGTATTTTGTGATATATTTTATCTGCAGGAACACATACAATTCATGATAACTGGACACAAACTAAACTAGTAATACAGCTTTATTGTTAAACATAATTTGCCACCAAGAGTTGATGCTAAGTTATCAAAGATAAGATGAGACAAGTAAAACATCAGATTTTCGAAGCAATTGTTTCACTGTGAGTCTGACTAACATCTATGAAACTATTGACCTATTTTGTGCTTGTTTTATCGTATTGAAACATTAATTCAGCAATAATTTTCTGGTTCATCTGGAAATATATTTAGATCTTCAATGGCTTTTAGGTAAATAGAGCTTATGGAATTGGGTAAAAGATCTCAGAAAGTAAGTACAGTAGGGTGATGCTGACCACAACATCCTTGGGCATGCTGTTGGTCAGTGAATAAATGTGGACCTAATACCATATTTCTAATACACATCATCAGTGGAGAAAAGGTATTGGGTATACTGTATTTACTTACTGAACTAACCTTGCACTATGCTTTAAGACACTGGCTACTGAATTTAAAATAGCCTGTCATGTAGTTTATTAGAATTTTTCCAAGACAGATACAGTAGGAGTTTAAGAATGAATACACAGAATATTGCATCTTATATATGCCTACATTTAGGACTCCTCAAATACTCAAAATGTCCATATGTTGATCCTTCTTCTTCTTTTGCGTTTAAGATTATTTCCATCGTGCTCTATCCTCTTTAGGATAGTTGTCCGGATGAAACTCCCAGTCTTCTCAAAGTCAGAGCGGCTGCCCCAAAGTTTATTTTGCCTCAGATTAGTCCAGTGTGACAATGTCTTACATCACAGTGTTTTTTGTAATCTAAACAGTCTTAGAGTATGTGCTCAGGAGTCTGTATTCCTATTCTACATGGATATTAATTTGAGTGAGCAACCCTGATAAGGCACAGGTAGCTCGTTAGTTTGCAGTGGTCAGTTTTAAGCTGAAAGATGATGGTACATTGTTGCCTATACAGTTGGTATATGTGGTATATTTTGTAAACAATATTTTGATTCTAAATTCTGTATAAAGACTATTCACTAAGGATAAATATTAATGGTAAAATATGGACATATTAAATGATATATGTATATGTGTCTACTCTGTACAAAATACAGATCTATATAAGTTGATAGGTGCATTTAACATCATATAGACCCCTATGCCAGTATCATTTTGATATGATGAGTGCAGAACATATTTTACAAAACTGTTTCATTTCGCCATCTTACTGCCAAAGTTGGATGTTTCTCCTTTTGGAGCAGAATGAAATGGCAACATAATAACAATGCATTTCCGTTCTCTGGACCAACTGGATATCTAGTAGGCCTAAGACAATGATGGAACATGATCGTCTACCATCTATAATCTATAGCATATGACAAAAGAATTTCTGGTTACAGAGCAAGAGGAAAACAGAGAGGTGGATAGATTGACAAACATCAGAGACATACTACAACAACATGACATCACAACAACAAACGCAACACAATTGGCTAAAGATCGAAGACTTAGGATCTTAGGCTCTCCATGACACTTTTCACGGCATTAGTGGCTAGGACAAGACAAGACTAAGTATTGTCTTGCTACAAGAAAGATCAGGCGGGAGTTTACGGATGAATGCAAAAATATTAGATTATATAGGGTAAATATAAAACTTACTTGGTCAATACTACAACCATTTCAGATCAAGCTCTTTATAAAGGATAAACAATTCCTGTTTCATCTTCTGCTAGGTTTAAGTTATTGAAGATGAACGAGTATGAAAGTGTTACCACAGACGTTTTAGAAATAACCAACAATTACTCAGGAAAAAATACCCAGATAATCCCAGACCATATTATGCACCTGTACATGGCCTTCCGACAAGAATGGATGTGTTCTTATATCGGTGCTCAACTAATCGGCTTTCCTTCCCTAAAGAACCAGCAACCTATGGGAATAGTGTGCCTATATACTTACTAAGGATAGCATGAATTCAATTTTTCAATGCAAAAATAATATTGTCATTCGAACTGAAGTGTTATAGGGCAATATTAAGAATTTCCTGGACAGAAAAGCTAAGGAACAGCGAGGTTTTGAATATGCTGAAAGTAGAGGAAGGATGGTTGGTGAATACAATTTTACATAGAAAATTGAAATAGTTCAGACACATAAAGAAACACAATAGATACATAATTGACGGCATAATTCAAGGAAGTAGAAGAAGTGCTAGACCTAGAAGGAGATGGACAGATGACATCAAAGACTGTATGAAGATATCGCTGGAAAAGGCAGGCAAATTGGCGGAATATGATAGAGCTGGGTTCAAGACATCAATTGTAAAGACAACATTCTGGAAAGAATGTCACGTGGTGATCATAGAACATGGTCTGGACCTGAGATATGTCTTAAGCAAATGAAGCAGGTTCTATAGAATGTTTAAAAAAAATTCTCATTTGACAGCTTATGTGCAATTCCATCATTTTCATGAGACTTGGGGATTTATTTTTCAAAATCATTAAGGGTGGGAAGTGTTTACCCATCTTAAATTCCTAATATTTCCTAAACAGTCTCAGTTTACGGCAAACTTGACCACAATAACTCCAGCACCCCAGACGACAGCCAAAAACGCTAGACCAAGTGGAAAAAATCCCCAGTTGTAGCATCTCTGTATGTAGAGAAAAATTATAATTACACATATTTTTCAGCAACTGTTTTCTTGGAATTGTTGGAGGTTCTCTAACAATTAAGAATTAAAAAGAGAACAACCAAGGGAAAATAAAAAGCAGACAAATAAAATAGTTTGGTAGCATAGAACAAAATTGACACTTCGTTGCCCCCACTGAAGTTGGATGTGTCAGGCCATTGACACAAATAAGATGGCAGTATAATGCATCTGGATTACATTCTGCTGGAAATCTAATAGGACCACTGTCTTGCTATAAAAGTGATCCATTGGGAGTATGAGAATAAACGCACCAAAAAGTCTTTGTTGAAAAACTCACTGAAAGGGAAGCTAAAGAATGTTCAGATAGAAGTAGGGTACCAGTACTCTGGGAAGTAGCTCACCCAGCGACAACGAAGTAGGGTACCAGGTCTCATACTCTGAGAAGTAGCTCATCCAGCGACAAGAAAGTAGGGTGCCAGGTATCATACTCTGGGAAGTAGCTCATCCAGCGACAAGGAAGTAGGGTGCCAGGTCTCATACTCTGGGAAGTGGCACACCCAGCTACAAGGAAAATGGGTTTCAGGTCATCTTCTGGGAAGTGGTTCACCCAGTCACACAAAAAGTGGGGTGCCAGGTCTCATCTTCTGGGAAGTTTCTCGCCCAGCGACTAGGAAGTAGGGTAGCAGGTGTCATCTTCTGGGAAGTGGCACATCCAGTCACAACAAAGTAGGGTACCAGGTCTCATCTTCTGGGAAGTGGCACATTCAGTCACAACAAAGTAGGGTACCGGTCTCATCTTCTGGGAAATGGTTCACCCTGTGACAAGGAAGTAGGGTACCAGGTCTCATCTTCTGGGAAGTGGCTCGCCCAGCGACAAGAAAGTAGGGTACCAGGTCTCATCTTCTGAGAAGTGGCGCGCCTAAGGACTAGAAAGTAGGGTACCAGTTCTCATACTCTGGGAAGTTGTTCACCAAGCTACAAGGAAAAAAGGGTACCAGGTCTCATCCTCTGGGAAGTGACGCACCCAACCACAAGGAAGTAGGGTACCAAGTCTCATGCTCAGGGAAGGTAAAAAAACTGATGTGATTGCTACTGAGCATGTGCTGTAGATGACACTAGTCAGGCAATTTCTGGTCAACTACAAACTATGCAGATGAGTACTTATCGTAAAACCATGTACTATGATGCTGGAACATCAATCAGGATCTCTAAATTTATTCACTATTATTTTGCATGTTTGACAAAGTGACAGAAAATTCTTGTTCAAGTCTGATGTGTCATGTTGAAAGGCACAAATATCACAGCCAAACCATCACACACTGCATCTCTTTCCAGACTTTATCCCACTAACCAGGAGCAGTTTGATAATGAAAAGAAGAACAAGAAATGCTGCATATGACTTTACACGCAAGACGTCAAAAGTTAATTAAGTATTCCTTATAATTTTTCATCGGCTATACTATGTATATATTTTATTCTCCATTTAGAACAGGGGTTCTCAACCTTTACAAACGGGGAACACCACCCACATGTAATCATTAATTATTCCGAGCATGTTTTAAGTCGCATAGTGCATGTGCATGTACTTACAAGAGCACCAAGATGCTAGCCAGCACCCTATTGAGAATGCCTGATATAGAAGTATGAAAAGTGTCAAAAGTAGTTACAGCATTTAAATCATTAGCAATAGTTAAAACAATATGCAAAGAAAAATCAATAAATACATTAGAACCATCACAGATAATGCAAAGTGGGGGTATATAACAAAGAAATGTAAGAAATACTTTCACAAAGCAAAAAAATTTACTTTTGAACTAGTAAGAGCATTGCTGGAGTTTTTTCGATTAAATGTCTCATTTAGCATGTGTAATGTAATGCAACTTCACAATATGAAGTTTTTAAACCAGTACTCGGAAACAGCAGGATGGTATGAACAAACAGCAGTGTTTGCGGAAATTTAGAAATGTCTTAGCCACATTTCACAAACAATGAAATTTATGTTTTGGTTATATTTTTTGGTCAATTTGAAAATGTGTTAAAAGCTAGGAGTTGTGTCTTTTTTTTGTATAAAGCTTGACTAGAATCAGTTTCAACTATTTGGCACACCTGACAGATGTGTTAATGTATGATTTCTATAGTGACAGATTTATTATCATCTACAAATTTAGTGCAAAAGTACTATACGTTATAGACCCTATTTATAAAATACAAGTCGCCTATGTGTCTCCGCGACCCATAAAGGAAGCAAAGAATAGCAGACTATAAGCTGTTATACACGTCATAAAAATGACTAAGAAGGGTTGGGCTGAGTATAGAGTTGGCTGTCTCACTCCATCGATCAAAGTGATCAAAAATGTAAACAGTGACAGAATGTCTTGCGCTTTTCGGACTGCATCCTGCTGGGGATTGAGAATGAATGAAGACTAATATACAGTTTTATTAACTTGATAGCATGGATGCGCACATAGTAAGAAAGCAATGTGCACAGATTATATATAAAATATATAAACGCATGTAAATGAATCATGGGATCAGGATGTCATGGATTGTGTTACATGGAGCGGTAAGATCAGAAATGGCATAAAGACAAAGAAGAAAGTGGTCCCAGTTAGTTCATGGGATGCACATCTAAAAAGACACACAACGTCACACGATGGTACAAATGAGCCTATGCTTCCTTATAATACTGTGGAAGATTCTCTGTGGCTCAGTTTCGTCTTGTGAGTCATATCTATAATCAACATGGATCGTCGCCCGTGTGTTGCCGGGGCCCGAAAGGGGAGCAAAGAATAGCAACACTGTTTACCTTCCACGCATGTCGTGAAAGGCAACTAAGGAGGTTATGGGATGGAGTTGGCTGTCCCATCCCATATGTGGTCAGTGACCCAAAACCACGCTCAAGTCAGATGTGTCAGGCCGAAAGGCGCAGATATCGCAGCAATGCTGTAAACCATGGCACAACGCATTCCGTTCTCCGGACTACATCCTGCTAATCTGCAGGAGATTGAGAACGAACGCAGAAGAAGAAGATGAAGAACATGGATCGCAGATTATATTTCTTATCAGAACAATAATGCTACGCCTGGAAAGACGGAAATGTGCCCATGACTAAATAAAATCTAGGTCTGTAAACTATTGAAAAAGAAATGTCGTGTGACTGTTCATCACAAGTCACACGAGCTTGTAGGTAGATCCATCATGGTAATGGATAAAGATGGGAAAAAATATCAAGTATCACCTAAAGAGTTGTTTCCATATAATGTGGTTTTGTGGTTACTCAAACTGACAACTGATCTGTACACACAGGAACAAATATTTTATACTATTTTCTAAATCATGTTATGCTAAAGATAGTAATTAAACAATTAAAAGCATTAATACTTGTTTAACCAAACTTATCTATTGTGTACTTAAGTAAAAACAAAGGTTTTTAGAACGTCTCACTAAGGCACGACGGACTATCACTAAAACTAGGCATATCATAACTTCCTATAGGCCTAATAGTTTTAGTGATAGTGGTCGTGTATAAGTGAGACACTCTAAAAACCTGTGTTTTACTTAAGTGCAATTGTTGTTACGTTTTACGCAGTATTACCTTATAATGATTTTCGTAAACTTATCTATTGTATATTACATTTGCGAGCATCTTTGGCTAAGTCAATAACGGAATAGACAGACAACAGCAAACGATCTAGCAAGGTTGGCAATGGCTAAGTTGCTAAGTTTTAGGTTTGTGACCAGTATGCACTATGAAAATAGGTTGCAATGTGTGGTTAGTTGCCTTACTTGTAATATGGCTACGGACTCCACTGGAAGTGGTAATAGCACCGAACTATTAGTTACTACCACACTGAAATCGGATATGTTTGGCCATTGGTGAAAATAAAATTGCCACACAACAGATTTCCGGTCTCTGGACTACATCCTGCTAAAAATCAAGTGGGACATTTAGAGTTTGAAAATTTAAGCCAAAAAATATTACATTTTACATGCATTAAGAACGCCTCAAACAATTTATATACATTGTTTGACAAGCGATCTTAAACGGTGTATCAATGTGCCACTCATAACCACATCTTAGAAAATATATCAACTTCATTGTGCAAAATACTGTGAACATTAGGGCCTATATTTTAAACTAGGTAAAAAAATATTATTCAAATTATGAGGACATTGCTCGGATCAATTGACCCTGGATTACTGGTTAAACCTCTAACTTGTGCTGCGCAAGAGGTCACAGGTTCAATTCTGGCTTGTGATGTCTTGTTTACATTATGAATTCTATTAGGAGAACCGTAGGATTACAGGTTGAAGCCAGGGAACTACATGCTATAAGTAGTACTTCTGCAGGTAGCATGCCGCTTTGTTGCGTGGGATGGAGTATATATATGCAAACTCAAATACAATGAGGTCAATTCTCTACGCCGTTTTAACCCTTTTTTAGTTTCTCCCACTATTTTAGTTGGATTAAATAGGATCTTATTAATAATTGTGGCAGTGAGACGGCATTTGGCAGTGTTTCTATACTTGGAAGGGTTAAGAATGAGATTTGTATTGTAAAATGCTACATCTACTTTATACTAGTGTATGGTTCAGAAACATGGACAATGAACAAACAGTTAACAAACAGAATTGGTGCATGTGAGATTTGGCCAACATTGGATAATATTAGAAAAAAAAATGCTTCTCCCTCTAAATCCAGATAAACCATAAACCCTTATAGACCTATGCTAAAAATCAACAGCTCACAAAAACATGAGAATGCCATGGCAAGAGACAGATAATGTAGATACATTTCAGAAATTTGACACAGTGACATAACTTTATGATGAAGAAGTATTTTAAAAAGTCTCAGTATTTGAAAATGCATCAGAATTTAAAAGCATCTCAGAGTGTGCATGTGTTAGAATTTGGCAAGGTGACATAATATCATTATAATGTACCACCCCGAGTGGCGACTGGCGTAGACGATCATGGATCTGCACAACTCTCTCCTGCATTTTGTACCAGGATTGTTGTTAACCATTTTCATTTTTACATGCAATGATCCCAGACTATTTAAAATTTCCTCATACTGACTCCTTGGTCTCTCTTTCCCATTGCAATTATTTTTTAAGACCTTTCTGTCGCATAACGATCCTAACAATAAAGATTGTCTCTTTCTGATACTATTGATTAACTCCCGTCTATATTGATTGATAACTCTTCTTTTGATTTATATATGAGGCTCATTTCTTACAGCATCAAGTTTCACTCCCAGGTTCTGTGTTCTAGCCATAGGCACAAAAGAAGAACTAGATCCCACATATTCCAACTGGATTAACTCTTTGACAGAATTCAAAATATCAGCACATTCATGAGAACTGCCATTATTTACTGAGGCGGTGCTGGCAAATTTATCAGCTCTTTTATTTTTCTTAAGACTCGTATGTCCAGATATAAAACTTAAACAACTCTTTTCAGCACAAACTTTGCCATTAACTCCAGCAACTTCAGCACAAACTTCGCCATTAACTCCAGCAACTTCAGCACAAACTTCGCCATTAACTCCAGCAACTTCAGCACAAACTTCGCCATTAACTCCAGCAACTTCAGCACAAACTTCGCCATTAACTCCAGCAACTTCAGCACAAACTTCGCCATTAACTCCAGCAACTTCAGCACAAATTTCGCCATTAACTCCAGCAACTTCAGCACACACTTCGCCATTAACTCCAGCAACTTCAGCACAAACTTCGCCATTAACTTCAGCAACTTCAGCACAAACTTCGCCATTAACTCCAGCAACTTCAGCACAAACTTCGCCATTAACTCCAGCACAAACTTCGCCATTAACTTCAGCAACTGATGGTGTACAGACCGCAACTGAATCTTTCTAATCATACTTATAGAATCATTACCTACATCGTCATACTACTAGTGATTGTAAAGTTCCAGACAATTATTTTAGCACTTAAATTGGTTTCTGGTACAACATCAATAAGAGTGGTGTTTGTGATGGGGGCCTTCAGTCGTCTATGCTTCTGAAACTCATGAAATAGATTGGGTGAAGTTCATTGTTTCTACTAAGCTGCTTTGATTTTTGGGGATCTATTTTCTTAATATGCTGTAGTCCATAAAAATAAAACTCACCAATACTGCTGTGATTACAGTCAAGATGAACATAATAATATCACTACATGAATACTTTCTACATGAGGTTATCTTAGGAAGCCTATGATAGTGTGACTGTCTGGCTATTTAGCTGAGAAGAAGTGAGCGTTTCAGACAACCAAAGTACCTGATTCCGTTTCGGCAGCATGCAGGTGAGCATGAAACTCGTCAATACATAATGACAATCTACTAAACACAAATCGTGCCAAGAAAATACATACAGCCAAAAAATGTTAAGGTGATCGTTATATTCTGATAATAAGATATGATATTAACTTTTTTATAATTAATTACACAACAATCAGATCTACCATGAAGCGCTTGAAAGTCTCTATTCACTAGGATTTGATTCTACATAGCTTGATCCATATTGGCAAAGACAACATGTATCTTCTCTGTTCTGTATTTTCATGGAAACTTTTGCACAAGATGTTCTACATTTATTATAAATTAATCTTAAAACAGATGTAAACCATCTTTGTTCGCTAGTTTAAAAAAAAACCACTATGTTTTATAAACTAGAACAAAAACGTTAACACTGAAGACAATAACACGAATGTAGAAAATGATTGACTGTAAAAGTTGATCTGGAAATTAAACAGCTGACAGCTGAAAATTATGGTGAGAATGATGTTATTACATACACAGATAGTAGATTATGTAGCAATCACGGCCTGGATTTCTAGTTTATATTACAAAGAATAGGGCCGCTGTTTTCTATCCAGGCATATCATAAGTGACGGCTAAGGAAAGTTGTAGGATGGACTGACAACCTATCATCTGTGAAAAATCATCATTGTCACTGCATATCATGTTTCGATTTCCTACTTTTGTTTTCTTTCAAATACGCCCTATGAATGACGAAGAAATGCAGGCCAGTTGGCATTGCATGTTTGTATTTTTGTGGCAGACTACTAGGTAGAAGGGAAATGGTTACCCAGAGGTATATGCTATACTCTTGGAAGGACATGATGGTCCTGGGATACTGCCGCACTTGAATGCCTCCCTTCGGGGAATAAACGTGCATCAATAAACTGCCTAGCAACCATGACTTTGATACAAACAATCTATACACGTTAAAGTGTCACCTTGGTACTCAATGAGCGGGACTTGTGCTTTTGTCAGAAGAACTATGGGCTGTCAAGAGCTGCCTGCTTACAGCTAAAGGGAGTACTTCATCATTAATGTCATCATATACAGATAGTTCTGTGTGAAGTTTTTTCAAGAACAGGCTGGGGATTTTCTAACATTCTAAGAAGTAGAATCATTGCTAAACAGTGTGAAGTATATAGAATGACAATCTAATGTATGAGAAGGGATATTTTGGCAGGTACGTCAGCCGTAAAATGGGTATCAGAAACAGTGACCGTCAGGGCCGTTATTGCATGATACTCTCAATCCATGATCCACAAGGTTCAGAATGAATGACTACACCATGAGTGGATGGAGTGCATTGGGGTTTCACACCTGCAGGGACTAATGTCGGTATTTTGATCTGGCCATGCCAGAGTTCAGAGTAATGAAAAAGCTGATAAATTGGTTTAAACAGCACATGTGTCATGACAAATTACAATGAACAAAGAGAACATTAAGAATTTCCTATGTATGCCTTTTTTGGACGAGAACACCATGGTGGATGAGCCTGTCATTAAGAGATTGAAGAAGTTTAGAATTACTCGATGGAATAGTATGGGAGGACGATTATGGAGTAGGATGAGAAGTTATACAATCAATGTGCTATGGAGTAGGATGAGAAGTTATACAATCAATGTGCTATGGAGTAGGATGAGAAGTTATACAATCAATGTGCTAAGAGAGTTATCAACATAATTCACCATTAGCTAAAAAAGACAGAACTTCAATGGGAATGCCCAGAGTTATCACCATTGGTTCAGAAAATTAATAATCACTTATAAATTGCCAGCACATACAAGTGTGAAATTAGTTGGAGTCTTGTTAAAATGTAGAGGAATAATAACAAGTAAATGTTAATATTGTGAATTTCTAAAACAAATCATTTTAGATGATGATGACTTTGTGTTTGTAATTGATGAAAGTGCAAACATGAAACTCTAGGACAGCACAGCACAAGTCAGCAGTAACATGGGCGTCTATGATGATGGATCAAATGTATTCAACCTTTGTGCTAGATGAACAATTAGTATATGTTATTTTCAGTTTGTGGTTAATCATATGGGAATAGCCTGTTGGTTTGGTACAACATTTTTAAGTCTGTTTTGTCTATCCTTTTCTTCTTCTGTGAAACTGGAGTGGTTGTTTGTTCTATTAATTTCTCCATCCCAGGGAGCTGAATCCTCGTTTGGGTCATAGGAGTAAGTATGATTCTGGAGTTGTGGATTTTGCTGAATCATGTTCTCGTATGTTTCTACATCTGGACTGCCTGCTACTGTACTATTCAGTCGCTGGGGATCTCTGCTCATATCCAATCTACCTGGTGGATTGTCCAGAGAACGACTTCTGGCACTGTCTTGCAGAATAGAATGACTTTTATTAATGAGCTTGTATGGTGAACCTTCTTCACTCTGATGCTTTCTAATGCCTGGTCGAGATAAGCCTGAGTATGATCTGAGGCTAAGGCCTCGATCCTCAAGGCTTACTTGTCGGGATGGAGTATTTACACTGCTGAAGGAACTACTAACCAAGTTCTCTTTGGAAAGATTTAAATCATCTTCACTAATATACAAATCTAATTGTTTTTCATAGGGAACCTCTAAAGCATCTTCCTCATCACTTTCAGAAAATGTGTCTGTGTCTGGTATCAAGCCATTCTCTTTAGATTTTGGAAATGTGTTTGAGTGGGACAGCTTTGATAGACTTCTTAGAAGGTGCTCAGTTTCTTGAAAATCATTCATATATCCATAAATCTCGTATCTACCTTGACGCTTACTTGCCAGGGGCAAATATCTAGAAAGATCTTTATCACTCTTTGACTCAAATGGAAGATGATGCTGGACAAACTTGTTCATAGGCAAATCATTCTTGAGATTTGACAACAGTGGCTGAACAGCAGTATCATTTTCATTCAAGGAATATACATTGTTATTAAAATGTTCTGGTGGATCATTTGATGAAGAACTTAAGGATGACCCTAATTTTTGTGATGGTGATGGCAAGGAGGACCTTAACAACAGTGGACTGGTCTCACTGAAGTATGTCTGAAGTGGTAGTGATGAAGGAGGTTCTGCAGTTTGTTGTGGTTGTGGCAAAGGAGAATCAACTGGATTAGTGCATTCATTGATATCAGTGCTGGTCTCATGAACATAGTTTTTATCTGCTGCACTGTCTTGTTTGCTGAACTCAGGCAAAACTTTCATCTCAATGATCTCCGAATGCGCCTCTACTGATGATCCTTTATGTTTTGGGGAATCTTCATTGTCTGACGAGAGAGAAGGTTGCATGTTTCTAGTGTTTTCATAAACAGATGATGCAGCCAACCTACTCCTACGTTCAGATTTATTTCCATTAGGATTATTGTTTGCTTCTGAATTCTGAAGTTGTTGAGGATTCTCAGTGTGATGCCCAGAAGGAAGTTGGTGAACTGGAGGAGATGATGAGTCTTGTAACATTATCTGTCGTAATGACTTCAGAGCTGGGTTTGATAAAGAACTATCATTTCTGATCTCTGATTCCTGTTGAAATAGTAAACAGTTTTAACATTTTAGCATATACATATATCAAAACCTGCTATAACAACTTGGTCCCATCCGACAAAATATGTAGGCATAGGCCTATACAATAACACGTCAGTTATATAGCCCTAGTCCAATTTTTTCCACCGCTCCCAATTGTTGACATATTTTATGGACAGTCCCTTAACAACACTTTTTACTATTCCCAAGCATGTTTGTTCTTTGTTGTGTGTACTGTATATAGTGAATTTCTGTTATTACATATATATTTTGTCAGTCATTATCACCAAGTTGTAATAATGGCATTTGACTGTGTATATATATATATATATATATATATATATATATATATATAGTCGGTCTGCATGATTAGATAGAAAAGCAGTTAAAAGTCTAGAGTAGAGGTTCTCAACTTTATTGACCACCCTGGCCCCTTTTAGGAAAGGGACCATGTTACTTCCATGACCCCACTAGTGCCTTAAAAAGGTCATTCACTTTCTTCTGAAGTCATTCAGGGTTTCTTTTTAAAACTTAATAACTAAAATTTGTCTTGTTTATCGATCCAGTTGTTGTCTTCATGTGGATTCATGGGCGTTCTGTGCCTCCCATATTTCTGAATTGGTTTACGCGCCCTCTCCTGTCTAGTCTCATGAGCCCTTATGTAGACCATGTGACGTTGAGGACCTAGAGAGGGTACAAACTTGGTCAGCGTTTTGAAGCATGTTGTAGTTCGAGCTGTTCCACTATCTCTGGCATGAATGAAGTGTACACATGTTTTCTACATCTATTCAAAAATAGTTGAAAAGCTAAGTCCTGTATATTTAAATGCCTACTTCAATTATGTAAGCATATATACATACATATTATACACAGAGATGCAGAAATTACTAATATTGTTTAACACGTCACCTAAGCTCGTCCCAAAGATTTTAGATGGGATTATTATCAGAACTGTTTGCAGACCAACCCGTTCTACTAACACCCGATAGGAAAACAATTTCTATACGGTGTGATCTTGCATTATCATCTTGAAGAAATAAGGTAATACTGCAGTTAAACGGAACAGCAATATTACTTACGTAGAACACAGATATATGATGTTTCACTTGAACACAACACACGAACTATCACTAGGACTAAAGGGTTAAAAGTTGTAAATCTTGAACAACATCTTGAAGAAATGTACTGTGTCCAATAAATTGCAGTGTTAGCGTGGCAGAGAGGCAGTATAATCTCATCACAGCAGCAGTCACAATGTAGTCTCCAAATCACTTGATATATGAGGGTTAAATGGAGTAAACTAACACCAACCCTCACCCCCCACATCATCACAGATCCCCCACTATATCGTCTGAAGACTGTACCATTACTATAGAGTTCGTCACGACGTCTCCATACTCTCATCCATCTGTAGGCTTCAAAATGAATTGGGACTTACACGTGAACACGCCCGCTGTTCATGTCGTCAAAGCACTTGCTGCATAGACCATGCTAAACAAAATGCTCTATGGTCAACAATAAATTTAGTCGAATGGCTAGACAACAAGGATGAAGGTTGGAATCGTGAGAGTGATTTCAAATAGTCTAATCACTGGCTATAGTTATTTATAGCACCACTGAGGAAACTTTCTGATAAGATTTACACTTGCAGTTCTCTGTTGCAGGGTTTACATCAGAATTAAGCGATATTCTCGAGGTGTAGTGACTCTAAGACGACATGTTCCCTGCCGTTTATCAACGATCCCACTCTTGGCAAAGGGCTGCTGCAGTCTGACAATAGACTGAATGAGATCCTGCAAGACTCTGAGACACAGTTCTGACAGTAAAAGATTTCTAAAACAGTGCAAAGGTTCTTCCTTTATTCACATTATTCAGCTTTCGTAATTGAGGAATATCACTACGCAATGGTTATGTTGCTTAGACAATATTGTGAATACAGCCCAAGAACAATACTATAGTCTCCCAAATGCATCACGCTTTTCTTAGAGCAGCAAATTTTATTTCAGTAAGCTTCACTAAAAAAACCCACATTCTGGCATCTCCGAAGCATTTTTTCAGCATGCCTGCTGAGTTTAGCACTAGTCACATGCTCTACTGGTGGACCATGCCGAATGTTTTATGATCAAGATAATCAATTTCATATAAATTGTTCATGGAATATCAGTTTTATAATTTTTGGTTCATATCCAGCTACTGGTCCTTACCTTTTTCTTATATATATATATATATATATATATATAGGACGAGCTTAGGTGACGTATATATATATATATATATATATATACATATATATATATATATATATATATACCCACACATAACCTACAGAATAAAGTGAAAGAGTTAAATGAAGATTTCTGATGGGTAGGTAAACAAGTAAACACTGGAACAATGGAAAGAATGAAAGAACTAGAAGTAATTCACAAAGATATAGAAAGATGGAATATTGCTTTTCTTAGAAGTCGTTGTGTCAGGATCATCAACTTGGCCTCCAATATTTTTAAATGGTCATATGATTTGATATGACTGAAATATATTTATGTCTGTTGTTGAAAGGAGTGTCTTACCAGAAAAAGGTTTCAATAACAAATTTTAAAAAAAAGATTTCAACACTCTTCGTGAAGTCAAAAAGTGAGAATTTTTTATTAATACTATTATCAAGTAGTAAAACAGCTTATATGGAATCAATCAAATGAAGAACCCCTACATACTTTGCTGAATGTATTCTGGTGCACGGTTCTACCGTCTACACAAGCACTTGTTCTATCCTGGCCTGCTCTGCTTGCTTCTCTTCTGCTACGCCGCTGCTCATATTGTTTGCGTCCCTTCCTATTAATTAAAATAAAAACAACAGAAGTTGTTATTACAATCATAGAAATTACATTTGTATTTATCATCTGTTGAGTGTTTTATAAATGAACAAATTGTTAAATTTTTAGGGCCACATTTAGGTAAAAATAACTAATAAGCGTATATGGGTAAATAAAAAAGTATGGCAAGGGCCAACAAAAGAAAAAAAGAAAGTTACAACTATTAAGAAGATGTATTTTTCATGTGGCAATTGAAATTTGAACAGAATCTATAGAAAAGGTCCTAAGAATATTATGGACAGAAAGACACATCAAAGCAGAAGTCCGCAAATGCCTGATGATGATGATGATGTTCGTCCGTCGTGATCAACGATGACCAAAAACTCAACCATAATAATAATAACAATAAATAACAACCGCAAATGCCTGAACATAGAAGAAGACAGACTTCTCAAAACTATCCACAAAAAAACCACAAGCTAACATATTGTGGACATATAAAAAGAAGCAGTGGTTAGAAAGATTAATCATGGAAGGGAAAGTTCCAGGTAAGAGAATAATAGACAGACCAAGACTACGATGGACACTGGATAATCGAAGACCTTCTGAACATGACACTGGAAGAGACTGGTAATCTTGCACGGAGTCAAGAGGTTTACAGAGTGAGTGAGGACAGCATTCAGACAGACAGACAGATAGATAGACAGACATGGTCAAACTTCTTGCGTAGCCAAGCTTGAATTCAGTGAAATGCAATTAGAAAGCTCAAGATCTAATGAACATGGCACTGGAAGAGGCTGGTCACCTTGCACAGAATCAAGAGGTTTACAGTGAGGACAACATTCTGTTTAAGGACACATCATATTGATAGACAGATATGGCCAAACGTCTTGCGTATAAAAGCAACTGAAAATATAAAACAATTCAGTGAAATGCAATTAGAAAGCTCAAGATCTAATGAACATGGCACTCGAAGAGGCTGGTCACCTTGCACAGAATCAAGAGGTTTACAGTGAGGACAACATTTTGTTTAAGGACACATCATATTGATAGATAGATAGATATGGCCAAACGTCTTGCGTATAAAAGCAACTGAAAATATAAAACAATTCAGTGAAATGCAATTGGAAAGCTCAAGATCTAATGAACATGGCACTGGAAGAGGCTGGTCACCTTGCACAGAATCAAGAGGTTTACAGTGAGGACAACATTCTGTTTAAGGACACATCATATTGATAGATAGATATGGCCAAACGTCTTGCGTATAAAAGCAACTGAAAATATAAAACAATTCAGTGAAATTCAATTAGAAAACGTCAGATATAACTACTGAATTTAAGGAGATTAATTTGCATTCTGCTTCGTTTGTGTGAATCCTTAGACGTCAGTGTAAACATCCGTTAAGCGGAGTCCTTTTTTTTTTACATATCCACAGAAGCACGTGAGAAAACTACCCTACTGTGCATACTGCGCGTCAATAAGAGAGGATAGGCCTACATCTGTTTTCTTCATTGACTGGCTACACGCGAGTAGCATCTGGTGTTCTGTTGTTCGTCCATCACAAGTGATGATGACTATCTATTTCATCCAGATTTGAAAATTCAGTTTGAATTATGTCCATGCCTAATTGATCGTAGATCATGCCTACCCATCGTAGATGGCTAATAAGCCTTATTCGAGCTGTAAATGTCCTTGGACAGTTCGGGCATTGAATGATCACTGAAGACTGATTTTGGTCTATCCATACTTTCTAGTTACTCTCCGTTGTTGAGCTGCTGCATTTCTCGTCTTTTCACAAGATGATGCGCCAATTTATTTTTTACTATTGCTCCATATAGATCTATTTTACATAAGTTCTTACCACGTATCTTGGTTTCTTTAACAGGCTTTCAGTGATGTCTTAACGAGTTCTTGTAGCGCTTCTTTTAGCTACCTGAGATCTTGTATCCTTCTCCAGCTCACCATAGAGAAATATCTTTGGCAGGCGATGGTCTGGCATATCTATAAATTGAATTGCCCAACGAATCTGTGTCTGCATCAGAATAGTGGCAATGGTAGGGATACGAGATCTGTCAAGGACAGTGTCACCTGGAATATTGTCTTGCCATCTGATGTTCAAAACATGTCTGAGACAAGTTGTTGATTCTTGATTCTCTTCTTGATTAGAAAATGGCTTCACAGCACGAGGGGTATTCTCATAAGTGCTCCGCCCTCCGCTCCAGCAGCCATCCCAGTGTATGTAGACTCAGAGTACCGGTCAGGTGTTGATTGTGTGATCTTCGGGACTGTCCAAAAAATGTACTTTAAAACATTTCTGAGACAAGTTGTGTGAAGTGATTGAGTTTCTTCACATATTGACACACAATGCGTTGGTTTTATGGATTGACCTGAATGTGATGGTCGGAGGGTAACTACTTTTACACTAAAGAGGAAGTTTCTAATATACATTTCTGACACCAACACACATCCGCAGTTCGTATAATGCATATTGTAATTATTATTGCCTGTTTACCAACCACCGACATACATTGCGCATCTCATGAGTTAACAAGCTCTAGAAGGGGTACAGCATTGTGTGAATTTCAGTACAACTGTTTTACAACCTCAAACTCGCACCTCCCATTTTGTAAACGCCACGCTTGGCTGGATTCAGATTGTTTGTTTTACTGGGTCACCTAGTCATGATCGTTCTTCATCATTTGTTGTTACACAGCTGTATTAATAGCTATATTATGCAGCTGTGACCATCGGTTAATGACTGTTGATTAATTGGAGAGCGGTCATCTAAAATGACTCACATGACGTTTGCCGTGTTTTTAATTGGCTGCTAATAAGGAGTATACACAAAGTGGCCAATGAAAATCACGCGAATAGTCAAATTATTGTAATTTTTAATGTTTTCAAATTAGCCATTATATGAACGATGGTCTGGATGCTGCCTATATTGATTATGTTTGTATATGCCAAAATCCGACCCGTCGAGTTATTTATTTCTAGATAGCCTGGCTAATCTAGGATTACTGTACCGATACACTCTAGCTGAAAACCATGGTGCATTCCCAAAACCTTTGATGTTGGACAATAAAGTTGTTAAATCAAGAAGTCTATTAATGCAGAGAAAACGGCATGAAAGTCCGTTGGTGCCTAGGAAAGACTTTTATACATGAAAAATACTGATTTGCTAGGACAAATAAGATTGGTTGTAATCGAATTTTAAGGAGTTCATGTACAGTACTATGTGTTTTCTATAAGTTTTTTTAGGTTATACTGATGGATACTTATTAAACTGGTTTTTTTAGATAGTTTTCACAAATATAGTTAGAAATGTAAGGAGATTCATTAGTGAGCGGTACATTAATGTAGAATAGATGTAGCATTTTCAAATTCTCATATTTAGCTTATTTGTGATTTATTTTTAGGTTAATTTTTCCCTCAAAAGTCCTCTTATCCATTCCTGACTGAAATGTGAATTGTAATTACAACCTGAATCCATGGCATAGTACGTTCATTGTGTTAGTACGTCATGTATTGTGTATGCAAACTGATTCCAGAAAATAGTGGCATGCGAGTCTTGCCATTTTGTTGGTGCCTAGTCGGTTTTCCTGCGTTCATTCTTAAACTTCTGATAGCAGGGTGTAGTGAAAAGAACGGAATGCTGTGCCCTATCTGCTGCTTCAGGTCAAGCACCTTTTAAGTCAAAATGACGTTGTGGGCCATTTATACCTATGGGATGGAACATTCAATGTTATCCCCAAATGTTCATAGTTACGTCTTACGATAAGCATGGCAGGTAACAGTTTTCCTATTCTTTGTTTTCCTATAAAGGCTTCAGAACACACGAATAAAAAATTATGTGAAACCACAATTAAACTTTGTTATACACTCTCCCATGTGAAGTTGGTCACTGTGTCTGTCATTTGCCTCTGTCTCATGAACTTCCACAAATTCTCACGACTGAAATTCTCATAAATACCTTTGATATTCAAAGTCTGATCAAGTGGTTTGGCCACATTATGAGAATGCATCACAAGTTGCCGGTACATGCATATAACCAAATTAGATCAGGGTACAAAACCACGGAAAAGATGGACAGAAAACGTCTGAGACATCCTGAAAAGACACGGTCATAGCACAGCCGAGGCCACAAATCTGGCTTTAGAACGCAAGCTTGAGCTTCAATCACCCCTACGCTTAACGGCAAGAGTGGATAACAAACTACCCGGGGAAAGACAATATACAATTTAAAGACGAGTGCAAACTCACAACTTCTGTTATCTCCCACATAAATATTTTCTAATTGCCTCTGCGAATACTGTTTCTTCAAGTATATATCGTTCTGATAACTGTTCATCTCACAATATTCACAGTTTGAGGTAATAATTTCACCCGTATCACTATTTAGTATCGTAGTTTACAACTTGGCTGTGATATAATACTTTCTGTCCTTAGGGGATAGTGTATTCAGTAATTTAAATAATTCTGACGAGACAGTAAAAATAATTGCGTTCCGTAATTGGGCTGTTGACTGTTTTATATCTACCTCTAATTTAAACACACTAATGCTTCGATGGTATTATTTCATCGGAGTAAACATTTCATGATTGTTAGTTACATTAGAAATTACAATTTTCATGCATTTTCGCAAACACATTTTTTTAAAACTATCAAATATTTTAATAATATTATATATTTGAAAACATTCTTAAACATTTAAGCCAAGCCATCATTTCCAAATATAAAAAGCATTGTTTCCATAGTAATCCATTGCATTCCAAATTATCATCGATAGCTTATATGCGCTGTGCGCAAGACATTATTGTTAATAGTCAACATGCGCCCACATTCAAAACTCACTTTGCAAGTAGGTAAGAAGCGATGCAAATGACGATAAAAACAAGAACTGCGATCACGATGCCAACGATGATCAAAGTCCGCTCCATCATTAGACTGGCCTGACCTGTAAGAGGATCATGCATGCTGTTATAAATGAACATTCCCAGGCAGCAAACTGAAATTATGATACACAATGCATCGCGGGACTTTCACATGCCAAACAATAACTTAAACATTATCTTTTTTTACATTACTTATTAATCAATATGCAACTTCATAAATAAACATATTGTACTTAATTTCAGAGATAAATATAAATTAGGTAAAAGATCATGTATAAACAAGAGAATGTTATAAAAATAATTCTAACAATTGTTAATGTTATATAACACAGAATTCCAATTCACGAGTCGCTAGGGATTTTATGTTGTGTCACCGACGGAAACATTTAACTAAAAGATAATTTGAGTTTTAGATAAAAATCTATTTTTGATTTTAATCGATGTCTTAAAATTGAATAATGTAAATCAGTGGCGAGGAGTGACTACACATTTATAAGCAATAATAATAATGGTGCTCAACACCAATGTCGAGGTGATCCGCCGAGATCTAGATAGACACACACAGAGAGAAAGTGGTTGTTTGACAAAACAAAAATTGACGTCAACAGTACTGTCTGAATATATATTCATTAAATTGTTCGAATTTAATAATTCTCTTAAAAAATTTGGGGGAAAAGACATTTAGTGTTTTCGTCTCTTTTCAGCAAGTATTTCCAATTATTTTTTGAAAAAAAGGGGGAGGGGAATCTTGAACATAATTTAGTAGGGATGGTAGGCTGAATTGTTAACAGTTATGGCAGGGAGGGGGGATGGGATTAAATATATTGGCACAAGAGTGCTGAAGTAATTTATGAATATCTCCATTGCATATAAAGACGTATCAGCACTATTATACATGTACAAGTAGAAAAGATGCGAATATTACAGTTACAAATATGAATAGTTTTATATTTTGTTTTCGCAGTATCTTTCGTTAAGTTGAAACTGATTCTTACGGTGAAATACGTTTCTTTCAACCATGGTGTTAGTCTAATTTGGTTATACAATAGCTTTCAACCATAAAAAAAATAATAGTTCCAGTGATTTAAGCGACCCACAGTAGCATACACCAATCCGCAGACATCTTAGAATTTTTAAAAGATCCCAGAGTATTTACTTAAGCGGTTTCTAGGACACAATTCAGTCATAGTGTACAACACGAGAGATTTGTTTACGTAAGCGACTGTCCACGTTCAATGTTATGGTGTCGCAAGTTATTCTGCTTCAAAGAAATGGGGGCGACAAGTCGAAAGAGCTTTGGGATCTGTGTTATATAATATTTAGGATATAACAAATGGTTATATTTACTATAATCATAACGCAAAATTAATTATTGCTCAACACAATAAACTAACAATACAATTTTCGGTTCATTATCGAAAGATGTGTCCACAATTTCTAACTTTTTAATATTAGGCTTCATTTCATACAGCTTCTGTGACATGGAGATAAAAACACGCAGCGCCTTATACCAATCATTCGACCTGCACGAAGCGCACTGAGCGGCCCCCCCCCCCCCCGCAAAAGGGTCTTCCAAAGGAGGGAAAAGGGCGCTGATGACAATTTTAGCTTTCCTCTCAGTGCCTTGCATGCAGATCGATGAATACTCCGTCGTATGAGCCTTTAGCGAAAGTTGGTTTCGCTAAATAATATATGGTTTATTCCGTTAAACATGTGGACACATCTTCCGATAATGTACCAAATTTTCAGATAAAAACAGTATCGTTAAGTACATATATAAGGCACTGCTGGCTCATTGTAAATTTTATTCAGCTTTAAATATAATTTTATTCCCTACTTCACCTCAATATACTCTTGTTAATTGTCATCAAATATTACAGTTAATAATGGTTAGTAAACTATAAATATGTAATAAATACAAGTTGGTGTTGTTGTGTGTGTATTTCTTTCATAGGAACAGAAATTTTTGAGACGAGTTTTGGTTGTTGTTCCAAAAATTGGTTGCATGCAAAACTTGATGTAAAATGAAAACTTATATAATTATGATATATAGTTATACCACCAATATATATGCAATGGATAAGATAACAGCTTTGCGTAGAACCAATACAAAATAGAAGAAATCGGCATTTCAACGAAAAGAATCTTAACAATATGAAAAAAAACAGACACGGAATAGAACACTAATTTAACCGAAGAAAAGGAATAGTATTCTAGGAACTGGCAATTCTGATATGCGACACATTTTATATTGTGATTTGTGATGTATGTCTTATGTACATATCTCAATTATAAATTACATGGATAGTGTACACTTGGTGAGGTGAAACAAATTTTCCAGGCTCATCATATTGTGTGAGGGAACGCACACAATTATTGAGGAATGATATATATATATATAGATAGTGCTTTTAGTTGTTAAAGGTTTATTCGTATTCTAGGTCTTATAGTTATTATGAATAATGTGTATGTGCAAGTTAAAGCAGATGATGATGTCGAGACACAGTACAAGCATGGTAACATGTTAAAGAGGTTATTGATGCATGTTAGGTTGGTTCTTTTCTACAGTGGGACGCAGTTGAAAATCTTTATCCATACACAGATCATGCGGCTGCGTCATGTATCTTGGCTGATCCGACTCATCGGAGGTTTCATTGGTAACTGTACGTATATTCTGTTTGTGACCAGCCTGTGAAAAGCACGGTTCAGTCAACCGCCAGTCCACACGAATAATCAGTCACCGGGATGTGTTTCTGGATAAGGACTTGACTGTTGCGAAGAGATGCCCCTTTGTCCCGTGAAATACAGACAATAATGCAAAACACATTTTATATTGTCCCTTTACCAGACAAAATACTTGTCTATACGTCAATTATAAAGCACAAGGTATCTTGTAACATATATTTTAAACATTATTACTATAGTGTGAGAAGTCTGTTAACATATATTTTAGACATTGTTGTTATAGTGTGAGAAATCTGCTAACATATATTTTAGATATTGTTGTTATAGTGCGAGAAACATGTTAACATATATTTTAGACATTATTGTTATAGTGTGAGAAATCTGCTAACATATATTTTAGATATTGTTGTTATAGTGTGAGAAACATGTTAACATATATTTTAGACATTATTGTTATAGTGTGAGAAATCTGCTAACATATATTTTAGATATTGTTGTTATAGTGTGAGAAACATGTTTACATATATTTTAGACATTATTGTTATAGTGTGAGAAATCTGCTAACATATATTTTAGATATTGTTGTTATAGTGTGAGAAACATGTTAACATATATTTTAGACATTATTGTTATAGTGTGAGAAATCTGCTAACATATATTTTAGATATTGTTGTTATAGTGTGAGAAACATGTTAACATATATTTTAGACATTATTGTTATAGTGTGAGAAACATGTTAACAAATTAACATGTTAGTCAGAACGTTGATTTGTTTTCTTATTGTACTCTATGAAGTTATCTTAATTCAGGTTTTATATTAGGAGGATGCAGATAGTACGACCACTGTCTTCTTTCCAGGCACGTCTAATGAAAGTTGTGGGATAGACTGACAACCTATCACCTGTTAAAAAAAGTAATCACTGTCACATCTTGTCTTAATTTTTTTACCTTTGTCTTCTATCAAACAATTCCTAAGCACCAAATAATGCCCGTGATGAAGAGATGCATATATGGAAATTGCACCTTTGTCCTTTTGTGAAATGTGAAGGGAAAGCTAGATATGTCATCACTGCCGATGGGTCAACAAATCTTAGAGAAGAATGATGAGATAGTTGGCATATAAGTTTTTGCTGTCCTCCTGGCAGGACGTGGCAAGCCTGGGATACTGCAGCAGTGGAATGCCTCCTTTCTGGGACTAAACGTGTATCCATAAACCTCACACAACCATGTTTTTTTTAAACATTACATAGGTTCGGGTGTCACCTCAGTTACACAACTGCAAAGAACCTGCGATTTTATCTGAAAGCTATGGGCTGTCAAGAGCTACGTGCTCACAGCTAAAGGGACTGTTTCATCATCATCATCATATTACCATATTTTTAGCTGATTCCCTTTCAGTACTAATCAGTAGGTGCGGGTACTTTATGGATATGTCACAGAAACGACTGATTGCTTATTTTGAATAGCCTATAAATAAACAAATGCGTCATGTGGCTAATAATGGAGTATATCAGTAAATATGTAATGTTATTGAATATTTACACGTAATATACTTGTATTTTACAGGTTTATTTCTTTAAACAGCACAGTTGATATATTTTACATCTGTATAAAATATTTCAATTAATGGGAGACTACAGTACAACTGCCTGGAAATTGTTTTTGCTTTACTTTTTTGTGGAAAGAAGATTCGCTCTATTCTTGTTTTTGCTCCTAGTGTAATTGTATTTTATATATTATATATTTTAAATTTTTCAATATTTAATTTGTTTGAATCACCGGGATCACGAGCGATGACGCTCCTGCATCCTACGTACAAAGTAGTACATCTGCAAAGCTTTCTTTCATATGTAAATAAATCTAACTCTCAGCGAAATGCAATGCTGTAAGAACAGGCTCCCTGCACAGAGGGGTAATGTATGTATAGATGGAAGGCATGTTTAACCATTATGTATGAAGAAACCGAATAGACAGGGCAGAGTGTCTATTTCAGGTTTCCGAGTAAGACTAATCCGACATTTTTAGTTTTTCTCATTGGCTGGCGACACAGAATATACGGAAAATGGCAAATGAAAATTACGGGAAAGACGATGAAGCCTCTTGCAGTGACGCAGCACACATGCATGTTCTAACGAAGATCACGAATTACATCAAACCGGCAACCAATTGGTGATATTACTGGTGCATTTTTAGGAGTCACTAATACACATAATTGTACGCTAGCACAATGTGATCGGCTTTCAAACCATGAGCTAATTTGACGAGTTGGGTCTGTGATGTGAGCTCACTATCAACTCTGATACCGAGACGACACATATAACTATTATAGTAATTATTACATAAAGAATTTTAGAATTTTCAACAAGTATAATTAACGAGTGAGTGTTCAACATAATTTGCTGATTTAAGGCTCAGCATAGAAACTCCTCATATGGAACCAAATAACAATGACTAGCTTTCATCATTGAAATTTATGGTTATGTTTGGTATAATAGCTTATATGCTTGACATGTCTAAGATCACCCGGGTGTCCGCAAAATCGTGTATATATAGAAAACAATTATTCAAGATTGGATTTAATTCAGGGAAATTTGTGAGTTGCCATCAGACAATGGGAATTTCACCTGCATTCTGTATCAAGAAAATACCAATTAACCAGTTTCATGATTTCAAGATATGGATATTAACCACAATGTTGTATCTAGCTATTTCCCATACTTTCTAAAAATAGACAGAAAAATAATGAAATATGCTAAATTTCAAAATTATCAAATCTCCGGTCCACTACTCTCTCTCCCTCCCTTTCTCTTGCTCTCTCTCTCTCTCGTGTCTCAACTTGCCTAAGCTATGTTATTATGAGTCGTTTACTCATCAACGAAGTGCCGTCCTTTTTTTGTCGTGTGATTCTTTGTGTTCTTTATAAGAGACTTTTACATTCAAATGTCGTTTATTTGTGGTTTCCTATGTCTATTAGTTGTCCATAACGCCGAATAACTCATTTTTCCTGTTTGGAGTGACTATACTATATTATTTTTAATTGCCTCGGATGCAATGTTCAGATTGAACACCAGATGAACACGCAAAGGAAATACAGAAAGATCAACTTTCATGTATTTTGGGCACTTAATGAGGAATGACTGCATTTACAAGACTGTCCTGCAGGGAACAGTTGAGGGGGACCAAAGACATATATGTATTAATATTCTTAAATCTGCACAGGTTTAAATCTTTCCCAATCAGTAACATAGAAAAATGGCGAAATTTTTGTGTTGGTGTTTCCAAATTGGCAAAAAAGATTATGGGTCTGTTGATTGTGTGTGTGTGTATATATATATAATGTTCAGTTATTCTATTTCGCGACTATTAGAAGTTTAAATTGCTCTTATAAGGCACGATTTTGTGGACACTCCGTACTGTACATGTTTATTTGTACATACGATTGTAGTCGTCGTTCACGCTGAGACCATCTAGAATCTGGCACCTTTGACCAGCCCACATTTCAGGACACCTGCATCGCAAAAAATAATAAGGTAATGCAGCTAGAAAGGCAAGCAATCAAACAAGCAATGAAGCAGGCTATTAATTAAGAAATTAGGCAAAGTTAAGCAAGCAAATTGTTAAACGCAAGTCTCTAGGGAAAGTGTGTGCCATACTGCAATGCCCCAGAGCCAATATACCTTCTCGATTAACAAATAGATTCAGTTCAAAAACAATGGTCGCATCTTTACATAGATTGATGTATAATTGTAAGTATAGCACTAAAAAGAAGAGAAAATTTTTATCTGAAGCTAATTATACCTAACTAAAACTCAAAATCTTCAACTCCTGCATAATTCCAACATTAGCATATGGATGCGAAAGTTGGAAAGCAACATCAAAATTAGAGCAAAGACTAAATACCTTTGAAAATAAATGTCTTAGAAGGCTAATGAACATACGTTGGTGAGACTTCAAATCAAACACAGTTGTCAGACAAGAATCAAAACAAGAATATGTATCCACTTATATTAGAAAGTGTCGCTGGAATTACACGGACACGCACTACGAATGAATACTGAAAGACTCCCCTGTCAAGCTTTAATGTGGTCACCAAAAGGCAAGAGAGACGAGGGAGCTCAGAAGAAATTTTACGTAGAACTATTACATGGGAACCTTTCACCATCGGTATCAGAAACAATGCAAATCTAAAGCAAATTGCAATGAAACGAGAGAGATGGAAATCTATGACATCCTCCCTTTGTGCCGTCTTTGGCCCTACAGGAATAACTAACTAACTAACTAACTAACTAATTACCTAACTAAAGAAATTGTAAATATGGAACAGTAGTTAAACTGTAGGTAGTTCGTTACTTTTTCGAATCTATCTGAAAATAATGAAATAAAACTAATCAAAATACCTTCATGTGTAAATGCTACACAGTCCTTATATTGTGATCTCAACTATTCTGATTATATGAATCAATTTGATTACATTGCAACCAAGAAAATATTATACAATCAAGAAAGTTTACAACGCTCCTAATACAATGTTCAAAATTCTCCAACAACCAATCTATATTATACATAGCTGCTCAAATATCAATAAAAACAAATCATCGAAAAAATCTGATTGAAAATAACATATCTAGCGAGTATGTACAAGCAGTGAAAAGGTTTCCACGGAACAAATGATTTTTATCCAGGATGGAAAGGGCGTACTTTCTAGTGAAGGTGTTGGAAAGAAGGCGGAAGAGGCTTTCTTGTCCTAATTTTTTTTAATGTGTAATTTGTTACGTTAATTATTATTTGGGGGGGGGGGGGAAAGAGATGGGGTAGGATTAAACCTCTCAGATTATGCGATTTCCTACATCTAGAGGCATTTAATAAGTTATAAGAATCTATCATTTCTTAAATAAATACAATTTGCAAGGAAAAATGTGCAATTTTACAAAAAGGCAAGTAAATAAGCAATAATAACGTATTATTTCTTATTTAAATACAATTTGCAAGGAAACAATTGTAATTTAACAAAATGTTGAGGTAATTAAACAGTATGACATTTTGTTACCTGTATTAAATAATTACTTGAGATATTAAAAACAAAACAAATCAATACTTCATATCTTCACACTCAATTCAAACCAAGACATATAAGTTATGAATATAAACATTATTATTATGAAGAAAATAAAAAAAATACAAGATGTTAGAATTATTAGCAGGAAAGTTCAAGCACTAAATTTGAAAGATAAGGGTGTCATGTGAAGTCAAGCAAAATTAAGCATCATTTTCTGTCCATCTCGAACAGGAAGTCGACAAAGCCTGCAAATCATCCACATGGCATTCTGGTAAAAATTATATGTGTATTCTGGACGTTATCACATTGTATGACCTTTCATAGAAATATCGATTTTTTTCGTTTGTATGAAATGTATTTATGCTTTATTACAACTACATTGCTTCTTGCTGTGATAGTTCATTACTTGATACATTAATTTTACTGTCCTTCTTTACTACCACTAATTTATTAGCTATGTCATTGTTGATTACATTTTTAACTCAACATCGAAATTGCAAAATGTTATCGAGATATATTTATCTATATCAGACCGGCAAACCCGTAGTTACCTTGGATGTCGGGGATGCTAAGGGTTTAAACTATCTCCCATTAAGAAAAATATATTCAGCACTACAAAACAAGTAAGGAAGATGGTATCCACCCACCTTACACCTACCCACTTACGACCGGTGTTGCGCTCAAATTCTCGTCAGAGGTGTTTCAGCATAAAGTGCGTTGTTAGGAAAATTAATTTGTGAGTTTGTTTGTTTGTTTTTCGTTCGCTCCATTGTAACCATCACGGATATCCGTGCGATTTCCGCCGGGAGTGTGATTACGTTGTGCCACCGTTATGCGCCTTGTAGGCCTAGCACATCCGATTTCGGCATGCCTTGACAATTCGGGTGGGCTACCCTTAGCCTGTGACAGCCTCTATATCTGTCTCCAGGCACGCGTAGTGGAGACTCTTCGCCCAGACGGTTTTTTGCTCTCGTCTGACTCGGACGAGGTGTTCCACTGTCTATGAACTTGCCTCGTGTAATTGGACGTGCTGTGCCTGTGCCCATTGGGTACCGAACCGTTTCTCATCCGTGAGCCTGGTTCCCTAAGGGGAAGAACTCAACAGAGGAGTTGGACCCTGGCTCTTTCGCCCTCTTAGCCGAGGTGTCATTCACCGACATCGTGTACCCCTTATCCAAGTTCGAGTCTCACACCACGCGTTTGAGAGCAAGGTGTTCTCGAGCTGAGCGTCCTTGTCCCAATAGCGCCTGAGCCCATCAGGTACTGAACCCTTTCTCTCTTCAAGTGTATTTCCGGTGTAGGAAAACCTGACACATTAGAGCACTAAATGTCAATGACAAACCCTGTCACGAGTATCTCGCATACAGATAATTTAAGAAATCATCTTCAACAGGTATTATATCCAAACATGTTGGTCAAGTTATTAGAATAGTAGACACGACACTGCCTAATAAACTCACAGGCTCTGTATCTGAAGTAGTATAATATCTTCTCTCAATATACAATAATTAGTATTCCGGTAAAGATCAAAGGATATTATTCGTTTATAAAAACTGGAAATAATACACGAATTAATGTATATATTTATTGGGTCTAACCAAGTATAACATCACATGTAAAAAATGCCATTAACACGTAAATCAGATAATTACGTTTGTTGAGGGCAAAGCTCGCGAAACGTGCTATAGCAATAACATGACGCCTTAATTCCGTTGAGTAACACTGGTTTTGATTGTAATTTTTAGAAATTAGGTTTTTTTTTAAATTAAAAAAAACGGACAATGACTGTTCAATATCACTTTAGGAATCGTAAAGTATTCAGTTAACGTGCACACATGGCTTTGAGTTTATAATACATCTAGGATATGGTTAGTCGCTTTACCGCACCAACTTACAGTAAGATGTGATTAAGTATTTGTTGAAATTGATCAATTCAACTTAGAACATTTTGGTCAATAAGTCAGCGCCGCACATTTTCAATTCCACTTTGTCAAAGTGGGCACATGCGCATTTTACGTTTAACTAGAAAATCTAGTGTCGAAGGACTCAAAACGCAATATGTCTAAAGTCTCAAGCAACGTTAAATAGAAAAAAAACCACGTTTCCTTCAGAAACAACAGCTTTTCGTTTCGTATTGTTATATTAGTGTGCGGAGAAAACCACGAACGAAAGCTACGTGTCCCTGTTTAAAAATAAATATTAATTATTTGACTAGAATCCACAATCATCAAAGGAATTAATGTTACGATATGTACAAGGCAGTACCAGTGTGCCATGGGATGACAGACTCTGACCACTTCTGATTATAAGGTCTGAACCGCCCATACCGACTGTGTCATAAGATTTATTGACTGGCAACTCTTTCTTTTCACACCTGGTTCCTCCGAATGGCTCAATACATCTGCAGCAGCAATTGAAATTTTTTCATACACATTTCAAAACAGAGGTGTAAAAAAATTGGAAAGATTTGTAATATTTGAAACAGTCTTAATTATGATTGAATATTGGGTAATGAGTGTCAGAAATAATTGCAGAATTGTGTATGCAAAATGAACATCTGATTGTTAATCTCGTGTACTTAATCAATGATGAGGTATCATTTGTTCTGAGAAATATGATCGTGTTTAGAAACAGAATCAGTCAGAACAATATGTCATTTGATGTACTAACTATTGGCTATGTGAACACGGATACAATGTAATAATTATGTATGATCATGTGGATATTAAATATTACTAATAGGTGGACATATGATGCCATTTATACAGATAGTGGACATATAATGCCAATCAAACTGCAGGTAGACAGATGTGCCATTGATACAGCGGTGGACATAAGATGCCATTTATACAGCAGGTGGACATATGATGCCATTTATACAGCGGTGGACATGATGCCATTTATACAGCTGTGGACATATGATGCCATTTATACAGCAGGTGGACATGTGATGCCTTTCACACAGCAGGTAGACAGAAGATGCCATTCATGTAGTAAGTGGATAGACGGTGCCATTCATACTGCAGATGGAAAAATGGTACCATTCATACACAGGTGGACAGATGATGTCCTTCATACACAGGTGGACATATGATGTCCTTCATACATCAGGTGGACAGATGGTGCCATTCATTCAGTCTTTGAAAGTCTTTTAAATAAATGTTTTACTGTAAACTATGTAAAGACTTATTGTAGGACATCGCCAATGTTGCGTTTACACCATAATTATAGACTATTAATGTCATCTTACATTAGAACGGAAGGAATAGTTCGTGTCATATTTATACCAGAAAGAGAAAAATGTCATATTTTAATAAGAAACAGTCGTGTCCTGCTTACCTCAGAACGTGAAATAACTACAGTATAACCACATCAAACCTACTGTGATAACACCGGAAGAACAAACATTTGTTATAAATCACTTAATACGTGTATTGTCCTAGATTCCTGATTGAAATACCTCAACTGGAACAGAGATCAAAATGCAAAACTTATGCGGGGCTTTTGTTCAGACAAGCAGCAAGCAACACACTTCCTGGATCAGAAACTAGCAGACAAGAGAACGTGCTACAGCTAGAGCTGCCCCCCTGTGAAGTCATCAATGATGTTAGTCAAATAAAGCTGTTAGACATGCACATGAGATAGAATTCAATTCGCAAGTCACTCCACGATGCCATGAGCAGAAAGAGGTAATGATTACCATGTGATGTCATAACAGAATCCCCGATGTTTTCCTCACATCTTAAGCCATCAAACGGTCTCGGACATCTGAACAACATACAAACATTTCAAACAACAATCAGAAAATGCATTGCACCTTATATATAAAACCTCTGAGGTCATGATAATATGTTTACCAGAACCACGACCTCCATCATTTAAAAAAATGGTAATAAATTCTGATATAATCAAATTACACTCACATTCGTAGCTGAAAGGAACATACCTTGCCACACAGATATTTTTTTAAGAAAAAGAATGTTCTTGTATACATGTTATACATGTGCCAGTAGACATCCTTTCTTATATATATACACACACACAGAAACACATTGTATGTAATGATACTTTTCTACAAAAGAAAGTTGTTTAAGCAATATACGTTCTGATGCTTCCATCAAAACGACTGTTGTTTAAACGGACTTAATTATTATTCTTTTATTTTAGTTTTTATACCTTTATGAAATCGAAAGCTGTTTAAACAATTTATTTACCGACCAAGACTAAGAACCATAAGTTAGTACCGGACCATGAATATGCGATAGAAATTTTATCGCCTTTACATACATTTTTAGAACATTACATAAAGGCATATTTTACTCATACTTCTATCAAAACGAACCCCCCCCCCCCCGTGAAGTACCGGGGTCTGGACTTCTAGTTCAGGGTGCAGACAGAGAATGTTTCATTTTGATAGAATTATTAGTGTGTAAATAGTAACAATATAAACATGTCACTCGACGAATGAAAAAAAGAAGATGAACATACGATTAAGTTCACAAGAATGAAGAAGATGAGAGATGAAGATTTAATTATGAATAACGTATATATGGATATAAATAAGTTAAAGAGATATAAATCGGTATCAACACAATGTACAGATTAATAATATAAATTGATAAAGTGACATCTGTAATAAACAAAGATGGCGCATAATGTATGTGTAATAACAAAATAGGACTACAATAGAGATAATAACGAGAACATACACAGAATGGAAGAAACGTGGTTGACCAGAGATGAGGGGAGAAAGTGTGTCATCTCTGATAAGATTCAAAGATCACATAGACGTTTGATTTCTTCTTCTTCTGCGATCATTCTCAAACTCCAGTTGAATCTCTCTTGTAGCAGGACCACGGTCCTATTAGATTTCTAGCAGAAATCTAGCAGATTTCCAGAGAATGGAAATGCGTTGTGTCGCTGTTTTATTTGCGCCAATGGCCCGACACATCCGTCTTCGGCGGGAGACGTTTGATTTAGACTTTGAGTCTGCATACTTTTGAATGGTTGATAGAATGGAGATAGAAGCGCTTATAGGAATATCTGGTATGTCGTGATGCTGGTCTCTAATCTTCATCTTCTTCAGAGTTCATTCTCAAACTCCCGCTGGATCTCTCTTGTAGCAGGACAATTCTCCTACTAGATATCCAGCAGGATGTAGTCCAGTGAATGGAAATGCGTTGTGTCGCCGTTTCATTTGCGCAAATGCTCCTACACATTCGTCTTCGGCGGTGGTCTCTAATCAAGAATGAAGATGACAGTATGAGAGATAAGATACTTGAGAACGATACTGCTGAAGTTACCTGAAAATGAGGAAAGAATAGTGACACCGCTAAAACCTGCCACACTCTAGGAGGTCACTGAGGAGACTGCGAGAGTATGATTGATTGTCCAATCACATAGAGAGGTAAAGCAATCTATAATCCACGCTGAAGTCGGATGTGTCATACAGAATGTGGAAAAACATGGAGTGACATTATGAGATATTTTTTGCAACAAGTTTCTAAACCGCCAAACATGATGATGTTGTCCATAAGACATCTAATTCTAACAGAAACAATACAACCATCACGTGACGCTAATCTTCGTGCATAACATCAACAAATCATTGAATACATCACCACTTTCCCGATCAATCAATCAAATACTAATATTCTTAAAGACTTTCTTCATATTTGTCCTGGGATTTTAACAACAAACGGATGCATGAAATGAACGGATTGAGACATTTGAATGAGAGATTACAGCACTGTGAATTCGTGCGCTAAATAATGGAAATGACAACAAATAAGAGCGATGGAATGTAAACATCATAAACATAAATAGTTTAAAAGATATTCTTCAAAATGAACTCATTTAGTCAGGAGATTTCAGGATTTAATTTGGACAATAATAAATCTACGAGGAAGTTTGAAAGTAAATAAGAGAGCCTAACTCTTTATTTCGAATAAAAAGGACAGCTAACCCTTCACTTATTCGACCCACTGTGCCTGTTAGCAGCCAAATCCTCTATATTTATAGTTATTTAGTTATTTATGATTACATTACGCCCATATCTGGTATGGGTGTTATTTATTTTTCTACACTTCTCCGAATGGCTGACGATAGAGTTGTGTGGAGGGTGCTAATGTATACAGTGTAGCACCTCCTACGACCCTGACGGGTTTGGTGTCTTATTAGTATATATGAATATATTACACGACAAAGAAATCCAAAGGAAATAAACAACTAAAACTGGAAACAAACGTGACAAAATTTCTATCTCCTAAGATACTATAGTAAAACTTCTTCAGTTGACAGTGAGTTAACGCGTCAGTTATATATTCTTTGATTATCTGTTTATCTATATAAATGTTTCTATGTATCTTTTATGGTGAAGTACGCTTTTTTCAATAGTGTACGTTTGTCTAATTTGGTTATATTTCTGCTATTAATCATAAAAACATAGCGGATCTTGCAGTTCTGGAAATTCAGCCGCCATGACATCTGAATTACAGTATAGTTAAAAACACACACACACACACACACACATATATATATATATATATATATATATAATGCTGAGTATTCATTTTCCACATCATAATTTCGAGAGGCTTATTGGTGAATACAGAGTTAATGGGTTGTCCATAATGCACGTCATACATTATTTAGTCATATTATGATTCCCCTATGTCAACAGCTGTTAAGAATCCAAGCGCCCCCTGCTTAATTATGACAAAATAAAATAAATGTAGCTTTCCAAACATTTCTTTAAAGCAGAAAGAGGGCCAAAAAGCTACATGATTTGTTTCACATTCATTAGAAAAATGTTCCACATTCCGTCAATCTAGTTGGTGTATAAAAGACAGTATTGTTGACATCAACGTTCGTCCTCACTTGTCAACAACTATTCAGCATTTTCTTACCATCTCCTTTAATTATTGACGTAATTTATGGACAGCTCCCTAAGCTCGTATTTTTCATTGATCAATTACATACCTAAGGATGATAAGGTAAGCATATAACCACACCTTCGTTGTTACAGAAGATCTATCATGTTATATGCATAGTTGTTTTATCTAGAGAGAGCGTTAGGGCTCTTAATATTAAACTTTAAAAAAAAAATTACTTTAGGCTGATTTGATCTCTGAGTCGTTAGTGATATAAAACTATTTTAAGATGAACTGGAAAAATTAACCTTGACCATCGATCTGGTTGTCATATATATATATGTATGTCTACATATATACATATACGACAATCAATACAAGGTAACTGCGTGAAACGTAACAACAATTGTACGTACGTAAGTACAATATATACATATAGTATTCGTTTTTATAAGTTTGCTATTTTGATTGATTTCCCTTTGGCTAAAGACAAACAAAGAATTATGGATAAACTACTTATTTATGACCGTTTATGTTGTTGCTACATCGTAAAAGTTTCCTTTTCGATGATTTATAATTTTATATCAAACATTCTTTACAATCTCTAATAATTATGAGCATTAGAAGTAAACATAAAACAATGCGTGTATACTTACTTGCAAACAGTAATTGATAAGGCAGTGAAATGCATGCATACACCGCCGTTCAAGCAGTATGTCTGTACCTCACAAATCTCTCCATGCTTGGGATTATAAACTGCAATAGAAACCATAATTATAATGAAATAATAGACTAAGATTTAACGATCAGTAAAGTTATTCAATTAAGTGAATATATGTTACACAGATCACATGAGAAATAGATGAATTAATTATTTGTCATACACATTATTAATAATGGTACGAACTGTCCAAGGACATTTACAGCTCACATAGGGCTCATTGGCCATCTACGAACTAGTAGGCATGGTCATAACTCTAATTGAATTTTCAAAAGTGGATGTAACAAATGGTCCTCATCACTCGTGATGGACGAACACACACACACACACACACACACACACACACACACACACACACACACACACACAATGGTAATACCCGTAATCCATTAGGGTTGCACGGGGTTTTTCATAAATTATGTCAAGAATATTGGGTGCATTGCGGGAAGCAGTGGCCACTTTTTAACGAAACAAATACGTACATTATTTAACGAAACTAATTATCGATAAAGACGCGTTTTAGAGTATCTGAGATGACTGACACATTAAGGGAACTGCCCACTACACACCGAGAGTCCACCCCCCCAATGACCCTGGGGGAAGGGAGGGTCTCCGTGCTTAGCGCGCTGATCCATGCCGACATATCAACTTTTAAATTTGAGTTGAGCCAGGTCACAAAGCTGAATTTAACTATGCAAGATATTTAAAAGTTAAAATCTGGACTGCTCCCCGTAATGAACCCCAATATTGTCTCAAAAGTTCGACAGCTGTTGTCAAGGGAAAGAGTGTGTGATTTGACAAAATTTGACGTAAACAAAACTTTTTATTTTTAATACTTTGAAAAAGTCATAATCTCATCATCTTTTAGATGTAGTGATTTTCTAGCAAATATAGGCGTGTTCAGTAGGTCATCATTTCTTTCTGAACATCCGGATGTACAATTGCCTGCGGACGGATTTGAATTCGATACCTTGACCATCACAGACACGCTCTGAAGCACAACAAATTGGATACTTTTATACCGATATTTATATGTTTTAATGTCATTTTTTCCACTGAAAAATATGGATAAAATACCATTGGGTTAATGCGTACTTATCGTGCTCAAAAATTATTTGGGGGGGGGGGTGGTTTATAAGTTTTTAGTCTAATTAATCAGGGGAACCGTAATTTTTGATAGTTGTTGACTATGTAAACAATTGGCAAAACAAATTATGACGTGATTTCTGAACGCCCTCTAGGAGTGACACATTAGAGACATCAATACTGAAGACTTCCAAACAGCTCTATCCTCAGTCATTCGGTCAGGTGTAGAGAAATCATGGCTTCATGGCTGGGCCATTCATTGATGTTGCCAATTCAGGATTTTCTCTCGCAGTCTCTTCTTTATCCACATTTAACTGTTCCTTGCAAAATAATTTTAAAGAATGAATCAAGCTCTATATGCCACATAAAAAAATAAAAAAATAAAAATATAGTTTGCGTCTCTTCACCACAGCCAAAAGTGGTATTAATTAATATGCAAGTTTGTTTATTTACTTCCGAACGAATGTTTTTGTATCATTTTCTATATAACTATCACATATATTGCATGGGGACTACATAAATTGAGCCTTATTTCCCATAAGATATGTAAGAACCGCATAATCTGAATATATGTTAATTTGACGTAGTAAGCAATGCACAAAGTAAACAATAAATCTATCTATTTATTCCTTAAATCCTTTGTTGCCTTTCAGCGTCACAGGTAGAAGAGTTTTCTGGAGACGGCTCCTGTGTGTGCTGAGTATAGTGTGAAACTTGTCGCCTCTTTTATTTCATTTCGGTTGGCTTCTAGTCTGCCCTCACCGTATCTGTGTAGCATAGCATGATATGGTATACTGCCTGATGGTAGTCTGCTGATGTGTGCAAATCATTTGATATGTTGTCTCTTAATATATTCTAAGATTGGTGTGGTGCCGGTTCTTTGTCTAATGTCCTTATTCCTTACTCTGTGTCTTAGCGATATTCCTAGGATTCGGCGTACGTATGCCATTTCAGCTGTCACTAGTTTACGTTTGTCTTGTGCTGTCGTTGACCATGTTTGGCGTTGGTAACACAGTGTTGACATAATAATCGTTTGAAAATTGTTATTTTGTTGTTTAAATCTAAATTTCTGTTTCTGAAGATTGGTGTCATTTGACCTAGGGCTTGGTATGCTTTATTACATCTATTGTGTATTTCTTTGCTTCTCATGTCGTCTGTTGTTATATGTCTTCCTAGGTATGTGAATTCTGCCACGTGTTTAAGTCTGTTGTTTCCAATACATATATATATATATTGGAGTTTCTTTCTGGTCCTCATATATCTCCATTACTTCGGACTATTCCATATTTGTCTTCATGTTAAAGGTTTTAAATTTTTATTTAATCTGTTTATTTGTCTTTGTAGTTACGCTTCTGATGATGCTACTAGTGTTTGGTCGTCTGCAAATAGCAATTCGTTTAAGTTATCCTTCAGATTGCTTTCATACGGTGTGTTTGCTACTTTGCAGATGGGATCTATGTATGTTATGAACAATAGGGGGATAGTGCACATACCTGTCTCACTCCCGAGTAAATTTGGAAATTATCGGATATACCTGTGCTAGATCTTACTGTGCATTCTTCTTCTTCTTCTTTCGTTCACTTGAAACATGTCTATATCTGTAATTCTGTCTTATTAATAAAACTCACTGTCTTTTGTAGTTCATACAGTGTCCCATAGAGCTTTGATTCCAGTGTTGTTTCCTCTGGCCAATATGTCTGCCTCAGCGTTTCATGCTCAGAACACTCTTGAAGTATATGTTTGGCACTCTGTGCTGCCTGTCCACATGTACACATGGCCGTGTTGCCAATCTTGAACTTTGTATACATGTGACTGCGGAGTCGGTTGTGTCCTGTTCTGAGACGTAGAATTATAACTTGTTCTGATCTGTTCATATTGTGATAGTCATCTTGTGTTGGTGTTTGTGGCTTTCTTATTGACTTTATCATCTGTTTTTTTCTGATGGTAGGTGATTGGTATATCTGGTTGGTCTTCGGCAGCACCTTCCTTAGCCAGTTGGTCTGCTTTTTCATTTCCTGGTATTCCACAGTGAGAGGGTATCCACTGCATGGTTACCCTATACTGGTAAGACAATTCGCTAAGTAGTTTTTTTAAGTCTGTTAGTTTTCCAGACTGGAGAGCTTGAAGCACTGACCTTGCATCTGTCAGGAATACCACATGCTGTAGGTCAGAGTTGGAGTTCAGCAGTTTTTTAGCTGCCACACTAATTGCCTGGATTTCTGCATCATAATTATTTACTGTGCATTGACTATTGGCGTATATGTTCTGACATAGGTTTACCAGATGTTGGGGAACTCCATATGTCTGTAGTGTTATCCATAGTTGTTCTCTATCCATTCTGTAAAAAGCTTTCTCTTGGTCCACGAAAGCCAAATATAAGTCTTGGTTATGTTCTGTCGCTTTTTCGGAAAGTTGTTTGAGGGCGAAGTTTGCATCTGTGCAGCTTTAATTTTTCCGAAAGTCCAGTTGTGTGTTGTTGAGCTGTGGTTCTATATATGCGTGCTATCTTCTCTCTAGTATCTTGCTAAAGATGTTTCCTATGTGGCTTAAGACTGATATGTGTCTATACTTAGTGCAGTAAATATTACTGCCTTTTTACTTCCAGATGGGAACAATAACTGCTGTATTCCACTCCTGTGGTGCCTTTTGTGTCTTCCATATCGCACTGAAAAGTCTATGCAGCCATTTTATACCTCACTTTTAGAATCTGTATCGCCCGTGTGTTATCGGGGCCCAACAGGGGAGCAAAGAATAGCAACACTGTTTACCTTCCATGCATGTCGTACGAGGCGACTAAGGAGGTTATGGGATGGAGTTGGCTGTCCCATCCCATATAGGGTCAGTGACCCAAAGCCATGCTGAAGTCGTATGTGTCAGGCCGAAAGGCGCAGATATCGCAGCCATGCTGTAAACCATGATACAACGCATTCCGTTCTCCGGACTACATCCTGTTGATCTGCAGGAGTATGAGAACGAACGCAGAAGAAGAAGAAGAAGAAGAAGAAGAAGAATCTGTATTAGTTATTTAAGTATGCTGTCTATTTCTGGTGCTTTGTTATTTATAGTAATATACAGTAAATATTATAAATTAATGTCTGTCATATTGATGCTGAAAGTAATATATAATATGAATGAATATCACGTTGACGTGTAAGCAATACATAATATGAGAGAATGTCTGTCACGTTGACGTGTAAGCAATACATAATATGAGAGAATGTCTGTCACGTTGACGTGTAAGCAATACATAATATGAGAGAATGTCTGTCACGTTGACGTGTAAGCAATACATAATATGAGAGAATGTCTGTCACGTTGACGTAGTAAACTATATATAATATGAATTAAGTAGTGTTGGAGGAACGTTGTGATGACGATGTTAGCGGGGAAACAGAGGAATGCGACGAATTGATACTCCAATGACAAGGTATGATACTATCATGACAAGGTATGATACCCCCATGACAGGGTATGATACACCCATGACAAAATATGATTCCCCATGGCAGAGTATGACACTTCCATGACAGGAAATGATACTTCCATGACAGAATATGATACCTCATGACAGAGTAGGAATTCAGCATGCGGTATAAGAGTTCAGTTGCTATATAACTATAATTTCAATTGATTTGAATGATTTTATGTAGAATTATTCTGATTCTGAATACATAACGCCCATAAATGTACCAACACATTCTTATTCTTATGGATATTCTTATTGTCATTTTTGCTTATTTTTGCTTATTTTAGCGTGTGTTATTTTTTTTTCAAAATTATTTGTTACATTTGTATAAGCCGAACTGCATACTTAATTGTGGAAAGAAGTTGCAAAAATATCCGTAATTTATACGGTAATATAGTATATATACCAGTCTTTTCCTAAATTCGGAGCCATTCATTAAACCTTTCTTCACATGAATACGCCGGTTCTGGAAAGAATAATGATATGCATCCAAAAGAACACAAACCCATGTACTCTCGATGATATGAGAAATATCACATATCTTCTACACGTTACACAAGGAAACGGTTCATGGTAGATACATATCTGTCTTCCAGGCACTCATTATATTTTTTGTGTGTGGTGGTCTTCTTTGAAAGTCGATACATTCTAGAACGGGAAACTGAAAACATCACTTGTATTTTAAAGAAAAACTGACGACGGAGTTATTTGGAATATGTTTATTAAATAAATGCTTGTCAAGATTACATACACGATATTCCACATGTTTGTAAATTGTTACTAGAACAGTCCCGTGAAGCTGACGAAAGTTCTCTCCGAAAGTTCTCTCACGGTTTCATATGCACGTTTATGCACGCACAACCAGAGAAGAGCTGAAAGAACATTCATCTTAACTTCTAATCTAGCAGTCCTCTGACTGATGTTGTAACTCGAAATGTAATTTCTTAACACTTTCCAGGTTTGTTGAGAATTCTGTCATATTTTGTCATGCTGCTTTCTCAATTTGCCCACACTCTCCATGTTTCTTGAATAAAATAAAATTCAGATGAAAAATGAAACGAAAACGGCGCAGATCTGGTTTTTTAAAAATCAGTTTGGTTTTTTTATGTGATTCAATTTGACATTCAAATGTTAAACTCTGGCCCAGAAGTTGTTCATAGAAACATGTAGGACTATGATTGAGTGGGTGTTTTTTATGTTGACCTTATGTACAAGTAGTTCCAATGTTCTTTCATGGTTCAGTTTTTAATATTTTGCAATGCACCAAGTTTATGTCACATTTTCTAAGGAGAAATAACATTTGGCATGAGATCTACGTCTGAATGACTGAGGTGATGCTTCTAATACGTTAACATTTTTACAGAGATTAAGTTCAATCATATGATTATAGCACCATGTAGGAAAGCCTAGATTCACTTGTTGCCTCGTCTTGTGTACACGGATTAGTTCCATCCCACTGTATTATTATTCACTTTCCACCTCCTGCGTACACAGTTGACATGACGTAGTTCACTTGCATTGTATTATTATTCACTTGACACATATTGTGTACACGGCTTAGTTTACTTCCATTGTATTGTTATTCCCTTGATATATCCAGTGTACAGTCTCCACGACTTAGTTCTCTTCCATTATATTGTTATTCACTTCATACCTCCCGTGAACACTTTGTGCACGGCTTAGTTCCCTTCCATTGTATTGTTATTCACTTGAGACTTTCTGCGTACACGGCTTAGTTCACTTCCATTGTATTATTATTCATTTTACACCTTCTTCGTACACTGTGTACACGGCTTAATTCCCCCCAATTGTAGTATTATTCATTTCACACCTCCTGTGTACACTTACATTGTATTATTATTCAGTTGACATTTTCTTTCTAGGACATATTCTTCTTTATAGAAGCTATAAATAACTTATGACTCTAAGCGACTGTCACAATACAGCCAATGACATTTAGAGAATCTGAAGCACATTTTGTCCATCGTCTCTCCCCTGCTACCGGCAACTGCGTTTTCAATAACTAGTTTTTCTATGTTATTATGTATCTTTATGATGATCCAACAACCACAACTTCAGCTTGCTTGTTGTAATGTGTTTAGATGCCAATCCTCTTCGATATTTCTTCTTCTTCAGCGTTCATTCTCAAACTCCCGTAGGATTTCTCTTGTAGCAGGATCATGGTCAAATTAGATTTTCAGCAGGATGTAATCCAGAGAATGGAAATGCGTTGTGTCACAGTTTTATTTGCGCCAATGGCCCGACACATCCGTCTTCGACGGCTTCGATTTTTAATGTTCTTGACACTTCCTGATTGGTTTATTTGAACGTTCATGATATTCTTACTATCACGCATGTATAAACACATTTGGTAGATATCATACTCAGGACAGGGTGCAAAGGGAACACATTGCTCTAGGCGGACCCAGGGTTAGCAGATAACCAAGATCCCAAATGTACCTCCACGCGGTGCACCCTGGAAACAGAAATACAGCAGCTCGAGCTGATTCTGGCCAAATCTTTTGGGGATCGTGTCCGATAATGTGGAGGTAGCAGATGGAAAGAGATTTGACTGCACAAGAGACAGACAATATCTCCGACACCACCAGCATCACCACATATAGCGACACTGTCGACATGCAGTGAAGCTAGTCAGTCCAGTCCGAACAATGTAAAATGCACGTAAAGGTAGATGCATGGCGAGAGACAAATAGATTTCATACCCAGTACAATGAAACAAGGAAAGGGCAGAACAGCGCTGGAGGGCAGCGGGAACTGCAAATAGAACGTGAAAAGTCCCTAGGAAAGGGGAACTACAAGCTCCGTCAGCTCGAGACGAGCTTCTAGTTACCTGTGTTCCTTACAGGCAGAGACCCAGACCCATTCATTGGCGTTTGGTAAAGAAAGAAGACCTAATCCAACTCTAATGTCGAGCCTTCCTAAACCAGAAATATGCTCGCGAAGAGAAAGGGTTCTGTACCCGATGGGCTTAGGCAAGAAAGGGACAACGATGGTAGTCCTGGCCCAACTCAACTGTCAAGGTTTCCTATACCGGAAGTACACTTGCAGAGAGAAAGGGTTCAGTACCTGATGGGCTCAGGCGCTATTGGGACAAGGACGCTCAGCTCGAGAACGCCTTGCTCTCAAACGCGTGGTGTGAGACTCGAACTTGGACAAGGGGTACACGATGTCGGTGAATGACACCTAGGCTAAGAGGGCGAAAGAGCCAGGGTCCAACTCCTCTGTTGAGTTCTTCCCCTTAAGGAACCAGGCTCACGGATGATAAACGGTTCATTACTTAATGGGCACAGGCACAGCACGTCCAATTACACGAGGCAAGTTCATAGACAGTGGAACACCTCGTGCGAGTCAGTCTGGGCGATGAGTCGCCACTACGCATGCTTGGAGACAGATATAGAGGCTGTCACACGCTAAGGGTAGCCCACCCGAATTGTCAAGGCATGCCGAAATCGGATGTGCTAGGCATACAAGGCGCATAACGGTGGCACAACGTAATCACGCTCCCGGCGGAAATCGCCCGGATATCCGTGATGGTTACAATGGAGCGAACGCAAAACAAACAAACAAACATACTCAGGACGTACTTATTACTATCAACCCAACAATTTTGGCTGTATTATTTTTATAGACAATATAAATACGTTCAGCAGTTTGCAATTGCTTTATGAAGGGTTCCGACGCATAATTTTCTGAGGCGGAATTTCATCACGGTACCTTGGCCGTCATAGACACGCTATTTACCACACTGCCACAGAGTCGGACAATCACTGTACATGTAAAATTTGTTTAAAAGAAAAATCGGTTTGTCTATACATTAAAGTTTTGCAAAACATTTCTCTAAAACTAGAAAAACAAGAATGAGCTATACATATTTCTTGGAGATGATATTGCCAGGAATTAAGTGGCAATCTAACAGACCAGAGAAGTGAGGGCTGCGATAACACAGGCAAGTGAAATATGACCTACAATTGGTAAAATTATGTGATACAAATAACTAAAACGGTATACAAGGAAGAAAGACAAGTACAGGCGATATTTCTTAACATGCGTTGCTTGCACTTAGGTGCTACGAGTTGCCTCCTCCAATTTAACTAGACTGCGATATACATAATAATTCCTAGCTTTTAAGTCTTTAAGTGCTGTAAAACTTCATTTGATTCACTATCGTATTATTGCTTTCACATGTATGCACTCACAATCACACGCACACACACTCGCATATTTCCTTCACAGTATTCCCGCTGTCCCTGAGGCACAATCACACACACACTCGCATATTTCATTCAGTTATCCCGCTGTCCGTGCGGGAGGTCAGATTCCAAATAAAGAAATGTAAAAATACATGGAGCATGCGTAAAACTAATGTGTGCATCATCCCGTGTCTTCTTCACATAAAATATGCCAAGAATGCTACATAGCGAACATCATATTACTGGCTAGGTTACAATATTTCATGTTTTGGATACTTCTGTGTCATAATTTTATTATTAAAGCGGTTTCGCACAAACATATCTTGACGAACATTCTCAAGAATTCGGAGTCAGCTTATTTATCGGTGTTGTGTTTGACGATGTTTCCACAACAGATATTTGACAGGGGATGTTCTCAAGACATCCTGCACATTTGCATGAACTGATAGTGGAATCGGATGATAAAGGGGTAAACACGCTTAGATGTAGAATCGTAGGAGATAAAGTATGAGAAGGTTGCCACAACCTCGTGGGGATCCTTACAGAAGTTTACCAGTGCATCATACCTAAATTGATTGTCCACACTAATAGTTCGATAAACACAATAAATGATTAGTTTGCTTAATGCCGATGTGTACAAAATATTAGGGCTAAATTTAGGGTAGATGGGGGAGCACCTGGCGTTGGAGTATGCAAAGAGCTGAGTGCAGTAGTAAGATTCACTACTGCATGAGTTCTGACAGAATGTTCACGAGCGGTGTGCAGGAAGTTTTAATACTGCGTGAGTTCTGACAGAATGTTCACGACCGGTGTGTATGTCACCATTGTGAAGCTTGTTACTCTACTCATACTGTCTCTGAATTGACAGCCATGCATCAGAATACTATCCCTTCGTTCGCTGATGAATTCCTACAGGTTTCACTCATTTATGTATAGAAAATACGGTTCACAGAATGATGTTTCTCTTTCGTGAGAAACATCATTGGGTATAGTGAATCTCGTGGACACATCTAGTGGATCGGCAATCTTTAAATGACCATTATGACGTTGTGTTGTTCGTCTGTTGGCATTCTTCACAATAATATTGACAGGTTACAGGTCAAAGTCATAGTAGTTTTCATTTATAACATTGTCTAACGATGTTCACTTGAAACACCCTCTTATGATTGTCAATGAAACATTAAACTAGTTGTCGAATGAAAGAACAATGCCAAAAAAAAGATGTACTATTCATGTATGCCGGCAAATAAAGTGACATGAGGTATTGCTAGCCCTAGTCCCCCCCCCCCCACGAAAACCACATGAAAAAATTGATGGTTATTTAAGATCCAACGCAGAAAAAAAGAATAATGAAGTAACCATATAATTAATTCAATGTGTTTTCTAGAATCGTGTAACTAGAACTTTTTCTATAATTGTTCGAATAGACGAACTTTTTCAAACATTATTTCTAGCTAGAAATATCAGGAATAGTGTTGCGACGTTGAATGAGTTCATGCTATATATTATTGCTAACAGGGAAATAAAATAAACTACCCAAAAACCGTTTAGAAACGTAGACTTCACAAGGCGAATTCTGCAAGAGATTGTCTTGAATTACTGTTTGTGCAGGTATTAAATAGCTTAATGTTACACTTCAGTAAACAAATCCGAATCTGATAATGAGTACAGTAAACATAGCAATTCTGTGGGTTACAGTTTATGGCAAGAGATTTCAAGCTTTCAACTTGAAGTCTGAGCATGTAGCGGTAATAACATCAAATCTAGAATAACCGAAAGAATGCTAATATTTGAAATTTCACACAACCTTTCTTTTGAAACTAGTATTGTTATCATTTATATTTTTTCCTGACGATTTTGTAAATGTTTGTATATCACACCTCACGTGCTGAAGTTTAAAAAATGTTTAATGTGTTTGATGTCTGATAGATATTCTTCCGCCAAGATTACACTCACGAATAAAAATCTGGCACAAGAAGATAACCTGACCATGAACAAGTCAAAACTCTGGTTTTATCTTTGTATGTTATAGTTGCAGACGATTGATTCATTTTACATGCACATGTCCTTGGACAATATCGTGACCTCACTTTTCTATTTTGCTAAAATTGATCCGGTTAAATGAGATGCAGAAATGAAAGAACGCTTCACTCATCAAAGCCAGAACTCACACTAACTCAGACAATGACTGTCTACAGCATTAGACCTATTGGCAAATGGAAAATCAAGCCTTCTTAATGACTCATTGGACTATTCCCATGGCTTCCCTTCGTCACTATGATTATACTTTGCATGACAGCCAATACAAATCGTGGGAATAGCCAAATGCCATTTTCGAAGACTAGATTTCCCATTTGTTAATAGGTCTTATCGTGCAGACGATATGCTGGCATCTCAACTTTACCTTTTCATGGTAGAAAAGGATAATTTTATAAGGATCATTCCTGATGAGATCACTGGACTTTTTTTTACCGAGGGACTCGGCCATGCTCACACCACAGTCGGAACAATTCAGTTTTGAGAAAAACATTGGATGGGTGTGGGGTTGTGGAGAATGGCGAGAGATCAGTCTTTTATTCCGAAAGGAATTGCACTTCCTGACCCTCGTGCGGTTTGTGAGAAAATTTCCTGAAATGAAAATAACTCTAGGATTTAACATCCAGGTTTCAATTAAATAAGTCACATTTGTTTGACCTAATATACACAGTTAACGGAGACAGAGCTTATGTGTTTAGCTTTAAGAGCTTATTTGTTTAGCTTTAATGTCAGCGTTCTCAAAGATTTGTTCTGAAATGCTGCTATACCCAACGACTTGCAGCTATTTGTCACCATGTTTCATTGTTAATTTGGCGTTTAGACTCCACTATTACATCAAATAGAATAGATTGCGGATAACAAGCGTTCGAATCAGGAGCAAGTTTGACCGGGTTGTGTCTGTAAGACTCGTCCACTAATCACTCTACTACCATGTCGTCCTTTCTTTAAAAATATGGTGTACATATCCAACTCTGAATCGAGTGATTCGACTACTTACTTTACAATAACGTTTCCAAGTTAACAGACGAAATAATAGATAAGAATGATATTCTATAAAACTCAACTAAGAAAGTCAATACTCAGGGTATTCGACCATCTCACCCTAAACACACAACACTTCATCTATTTTAGCTTTTGTTCTAGTTTTCCGAATCCATGTTGGCGCACTCTAGTCAAACCCATATGATTTCGATTTCTTCCTACACATGACAAATAATATACGTGCTGATGGTTTCTGTAGCTCTCTGGTTAAACACAAACACCATAAACACACCCTCAATCATTCGGTTCTGCTCTCCCTGAAATAAATCCGAATTCTTTAAGTCACAATAACTTATCACCATCTAGTCTGGTGTCCTAATTTAGAAAGTTCTCATGTAAAGATATTAATAATTCATTTTTGTTCATAATTAATGTTACTCGTGGTGGTGCTCTCGAAGTCAACGTATCGGCTCTATGATTATCGCGGACTCCAGCGTGTCCTGGACAGTAAATCCACAGAACTTTCCGAAGATCAAAATGTGTAATTTCATCTGTACAATTGTGATTGACTTCCTTTGTGCAAAATGCTTCTCAATAAACAAACGTTTCACAGTGCTGACAACTGGAATTTATTTTCTTGGTATGAAATAGAGTTACCATGTAACCGCATCACTGTACAAACAGATACAAGAGCTATATTGCTCATAATATTTGAGGTATCGATACAAACAAACAGAGCATACACACCTGCCAGTGACATATTTCTCCTAGACTCTCCAATAACATTGCTGGCCAAGCACTCGTATACACCTGAGTCTTTTATAGTAGTCATATTGATCTGCAGTGTTGTTTGGCGCCTGAAATAAATAAGCATACAAATTTAATTTTATTAAGATTTGAGCATATATATATTTTTAAAAATTGAACATTACAGCACCATCCAGTAGTAGTAGTAGTAGTAGTAGTAGTAGTAGTAGTAGTAGTAGTAGTAGTAGTAGTAGTAGTAACAATACAGTTGATGTGGATTACAATTTGTACGCATCTTATACATTAACAAATTATCTAATTCCCGGCATTTTTTCTTTGTAACATTTATTATCCAATTTCCTCTGGATTTCTTGCAGCAGAGCAATCGTCCTACTAAATTTTCATTAAGATGTAGTCTAGAGCAGGGGTCGGCAACATATAGCAATTTAAAATGGCACGCAGACTCTTCACGTTTCCTGTATAAAGTTGATTATAAATTGTATATCACTATATATTAATTAATTCAAATATAAAAATAAAATATATGGTAAAATAAGAATATTGGCCTCGACTTGTATAAAATGATATGTGACGTTGGCACTCTGAATAATTTGAAACCTTAAGTTCGCACACAGTTAGCAAAAGGTTGCCGACCCTTGGTCTAGAAAACTAAAATGCATTGTGTCGCCGTGATATTTTTTATCAATGGCCAGATACGTCTGACTTTTGGGACAGTAACTAATACGTTGTGTTTGTATCACTTTCACTGAATGTTGAGCACCTGTAACAATATTGCTAGTAGTCCAGCCATACGAGAGAAATAGTGTCCCTACTACATGCTGGAGATTAACCCTAAAGCTAACCGCTATCAAACATGTTTGACCTTTTTGCCGCTGTCTGTGCTGATATCGCATAACCTTAGACGCCTAGAAATTGGGAGCTGAGGGTGGACTGTGAAATTATTTATATAAAGACTTGCAATGACAACTTGCGGACCTGTAACTGATGACTCGCCAACAGACACCGGCTTACGGAACACCATTTTGAGAAGCAATGTTTCAGAAAAGAAATATATTTCGTGCCGCGGTTATATTTGCGTCAATGGTCCTACACATCAGACATCAAGTATTTCACTAGCAGGTCAGATTTATAATAATTATATTACAAAAACCAACACAAAAAAACTGGCACACACTGTGAATGTCTAGCATTTAAATTAGATGGTATATTTATGTTAGAGTGAAAACTGATAAAACACCGTATCAAAACCATAACAGACTCTAATCTGAAACTAACGATCCAGACATGAAGATTGCCATTACAACTGGGAATGATGCCAGAACTACAAGGTTGAAACAGGAATAGTGTCTGCACAACCTGACCTACCACATATGAAAATTATAAAGTCATTTCTAATTTAATATTTTCAAGAAGTATAGGTATAGCAAGCGGTGCACCGTTCATTTGTGATTATGAGAAAATATTACCATCAGAGTACACCATACAAGACCAAGTAATAGATGTGCAGTCACACCATAATTAACTATAGGGGAACTTCTATACCTACCAGCCTCACGTTTAAGGAGCTGTTCATAAATTACGTCAACATATAGGGAGGGGGGAAGTATAAACAAGTTTGACTGCTATTTAACATTGGGAAGTGGGTTGGACAAAAATTAAATGTACAGTACTGTTTTATTTACCAATTAAAAGAACCATTAAAAGAAAAGATGATCAAACAATTAGAAAACCAATACCAACACAAGATGACTACCACATGATGAACAGACGAGACACGTTGTTTATTCTGCGTCTCAGGAAATAACCAACTCTGCCGCCACATGCATCAAAGTTCAAGATTGTCATCACGATCATGTGTGCATGTGGACAGTCAGACAGCAAAGCATGTTCTTTACGAATGTCCGGAATATGAAATGATGCGGCAAATACAATGGCCCAGAGAAATAACAGTAGAAGATTGAAGTCAACAGACCTCTGTAGGAGCTACAAAACACAGTCAAATTTATAGAAGTGACGAAACTTTAAATATAAGCACATTCTATGTCACCGTAAAAAAAAGATGTTTATACTCTCAAATATTTGTACAAGCCGACTTGTTGATGTTTATACTCTCAAATATTTGTACAAGCCGACTTGTTGATGTTTATACTCTCAAATATTTGTACAAGCCGACTTGTTGATGTTTATACTCTCAAATATTTGTACAAGCCGACTTATTGATGTTTATACTCTCAAATATTTGTACAAGCCGACTTACTGATGTTTATACTCTCAAATATTTGTACAAGCCGACTTGTTGTTGTTTATACTCTCAAATATTTGTACAAGCCGACTTGTTGATGTTTATACTCTCAAATATTTGTACAAGCCGACTTGTTGATGTTTATACTCTCAAATATTTGTACAAGCCGACTTGTTGTTGTTTATACTCTCAAATATTTGTACAAGCCGACTTGTTGTTGTTTATACTCTCAAATATTTGTACAAGCCGACTTGTTGATGTTTATACTCTCAAATATTTGTACAAGCCGACTTGTTGATGTTTATACTCTCAAATATTTGTACAAGCCGACTTATTGATGTTTATACTCTCAAATATTTGTACAAGCCGACTTGTTGATGTTTATACTCTCAAATATTTGTACAAGCCGACTTGTTGATGTTTATACTCTCAAATATTTGTACAAGCCGACTTGTTGATGTTTATACTCTCAAATATTTGTACAAGCCGACTTATTGATGTTTATACTCTCAAATATTTGTACAAGCCGACTTACTGATGTTTATACTCTCAAATATTTGTACAAGCCGACTTGTTGTTGTTTATACTCTCAAATATTTGTACAAGCCGACTTGTTGATGTTTATACTCTCAAATATTTGTACAAGCCGACTTGTTGATGTTTATACTCTCAAATATTTGTACAAGCCGACTTGTTGTTGTTTATACTCTCAAATATTTGTACAAGCCGACTTGTTGTTGTTTATACTCTCAAATATTTGTACAAGCCGACTTGTTGATGTTTATACTCTCAAATATTTGTACAAGCCGACTTGTTGATGTTTATACTCTCAAATATTTGTACAAGCCGACTTATTGATGTTTATACTCTCAAATATTTGTACAAGCCGACTTGTTGATGTTTATACTCTCAAATATTTGTACAAGCCGACTTGTTGATGTTTATACTCTCAAATATTTGTACAAGCCGACTTGTTGATGTTTATGCTCTCAAACATAGCTGCAAAATCTGCGCATTGTGTTCGAGTATATATGCTACTTTAAAAGGGCTTTAGGGTCACTTTGACCTAAGGGGTTGGACAGCCAACTCCACCGCCAAACCACCTTATTCTTCGTACATTTTCTTGCAACATTTATTTAAGATCTAACATCATAATAATATGTTAATAATAGCAGTGCTAACATTCTTTGCTCCCCTTTCGTGCCACAAGGACACACAAGGTATTCGTTATTATCGACAACGGATGTTTTGAAACGTTCGAGGCATGTACTTTAAATAATTACATCAAATTGTTCCCTGTAATAGGTTTATTTAGAGCCTGGCTAGGACTTCTCAGTCATCTGAGGATCTACAAACACCAATTTTAATTTGATTGTTTTTTTCTCAATGCCACACTCAACTTCGCTTGAGGCATGCCATCATCAAATAATGGCTTCACTCACCATGAAAATGGATACGTTAGATAAGACGACAGAACGGAAAAATTGTACACTTGTGCAAGTATATGTAATCTACAACTTTCTTGAGAGACACCTCGCATCACTGCGGGTTGCATCTGTGAGTGAGTACAGTTTATATAAGCGTATTACCTGTGGTGCCAGGTAGGAGAGTTCTATATTCTCGTATTATGACCAGTTTAACCTCTGTTTCTACAGGTGAGGTGACACAAGCGACCTGGTGCACTCATTGAACATGTCTGGTGTATTTAAGTGAACAGGTAATTTCCGATTATGTATTGCCGTTATCATTAGAGTGCATCGTTCTGTGGAATCTGGGTATACAAAGGTGTCTGTGGTCGCCTGCTTATTTCTCCATCAATTTAATGCCGGTATACTTAAATGTCAAATATTCTCTATATCGCCAAAGAAAATAAGCGAAATCTCAGTGGTATAGTGGTTAAGTAATTTGTTTTGCCTTCACGAGGACAGAGATTCGATGGCGAGCCATAACGTCTTGTTTATATCAGTATTTTTTTTTGGAGATTCCAATCGAGATTATCGATTAAAGCTTGGGTTACGTACCAAGAGTGGTGCTTCAGACAGGCGATGTGATACCATGCAATTATAGAAGCATTTAGTAATAATGGGAAACCCCAGGTTTAATGAAATTAATCCTCTACGTCCTTTCGGTAATTTTCTATTCATAGAAAAGATGGTCTATAGTTGTCTATCTCACATAAAGAAGGCATCAGCTTCATCTTAACAAAAGTACATTGGTAACAACAGCTGTGAGACAAACATCTGTAGCAGAAAGAGTAGAAACATCAACAACAGTAGAAGCATCAATAACAGCAGGAATATCAACAACAGTAGTGGCATAAACAACAGCAGAAAAACAGTAAAAATATCAACAAAAGCATGGACGGCAGCAACATTCAAATATCAGCAACACCATAAATACTAACAATGTCAAAGAAATCAAAAATAATATAATGCAAACAACAGAAGGAGTGCCAACATCATACAAAAAACAAAACAAAAATAAAAACAATTCACCAACAACTGCGATAACATAAATAACAACAATAGCAACACAAACATCAACAATATTAATAATATAAAAAACACAGCAAACATCGACGACAGCAGGAACATTAACAAAAACAGGAACGCCTACAACTGGGACATCAATAACATAAATAGGAAACCAACAACATGTAGTAACCTAATACAATTAGGGACGCTAGCAACATAAGAAATAGCAAACCTATTGATACCAACATTATAAAAATAACAAGATTACCTACATAGCACGGACAAATAATAAGAACAGCGACACCAACAACATAACAAACAACAATACTAGTGACACCAACAGTATACAAAATAGCATGATTGTGGACACGAACAACATACATAATAGCATGATTGTGGACACGAACAACATAAATAATAGCATGATTAGGGACACTCATCATCAAAGAGATGTTCTTTCCCGAACGTAGTCTTTCCTATGGATCTCTTGAATTCTCAGCGGGTCTTGAGCAAGTTGTCCCGCCTCTTTCAGTGACATGCGCAGACATTCCTGAATGTCTTTTGTCCAACGGCGTCTTGGGCGGTCTTTGCCACTGTTGCCTTCTATTATCCCTTCCAGTAACACTCTCTCCATGCTGTCGTGTCTCTTAATGTGACTGAAAAAACTCGCTTTTTCTTTAACATGGTGTTTCAGAAGCCCGCCTTCCTGGACGTTAATTATTCGTAACACCTCCTGGTTTGTTTTCCTTACTGTCCATGGTATTCTCAAAACTCTTCTATAGCACTTTCATTCAAATGATGTTATTCTCGTGGCCACTGTTTTATTTAGTGTCCATGCTTCATATCCATATGTCGCTACAGGAAATACACATGTTCGTAGTAAACACAATTTGGTTCTTATGTTAGTAACTTGCCATAGTTTCTTTAGCTGTTTTAATTTTGCAAGCGCCATTGCTGTCCTATTTATCTCAACTGCTCAGTCCAGCGCATTGTTTATATTAGCTCCTAAATAATCAAAATGGGTCACTTCTTCTAGATTACAGTTCTCAATATTAATTTTGGGTCTTGATTTAGTTTTGTCAGTTGCCATTATTTTTGTCTTTTTTAATATTTAAGAACAAATTTTGCTGTTCCCTGAACTTTTGGGTTGACCTAATTATGTTCAGTGGGTCGTATTCGTTTGTTTTTAATAACACTGTGTCGTCTACATATCTAATTTCTAGTATCTGCAGTCCTCCTATATTTATGGGTCTGAAATCAGGCTTCATTGTTTCTTGTCTCACGTTTCTCATTATATTTTCCGCATAGATGTTGAACAAGTATGGAGACAAGGTACAGCCTTGTCTTACTCCTTTCTGTACATTGAACCACTCCGATCTTGCATCTTCAACTTTACCGCTGCTTCTTGATCTGTTACAGCTCCTACATAATCTGTTACAGCTGCTACAGCTCTGCTATTAGTCGTGTAATGTGCTTTGGGAAACACATATCGTTCATTATTTCCCATAATTGATGGTGATTGACACAGTCGAATGCTTTGGTGTAGTCTATGAAACATGCGTGCAGTTCGATGTTATACTCTCTACATTTCTCTATGATCATCCTCATGTTAAATATATGATCTCTCGTGCCTCTGCCAGTTCTGAAACCTGCTTGCGCTTCGTGGATCTCATCTTCCATCTTGTTATGTATCCTTTTTTTATAATGTGCAGTATTATTTTACTGGCTTGGCTGATCAAGGCGATTGTTCTATAGTTTGAACATATTTGCATATCACTGATAATAGGGACACTAATGACATTCTTATGGACATCAGCAACATCAATAATATATGGACAATAATAACATTAAAATAACACGAGTAATGACACCAATAAGATAAACAATATTAACACTAATGACACAGCAACATACACAATAACAATACCAACATCATTAAAACAATACCCTTGTCAAAGACGATACTTTTTTGGTAAAGTACCTCTAGTCAATAATAATAATAACCCTGTCAGAGATAAGCCATTTACTATACGTATTTTTAGCATACAAGTGGCGCCTCTCTGACAGGTATCTGAAAATTATTATTATTGACCAGAGCTTGTTAATGATACAGTCCTGTCGGTTCATCCTGAATCATCCTTCGAACGGGATACTTTATACATTTTTCTGTGCTTTTAATTGTTCACTTTGTGAGGACAGACCATGCAAATCATGGGAGATGTTAAATGTGTCACTTTAGAAAGATGATTCCCAACTTAGCCTACGTGTCTCATATCTGGTAATAGTCAGAGGGTCAGAAGTACGTTACCATAGATATGACTTCTTTTAATCAATGTTATCATTATTATTGGTCAATACTAGTGATGCCTTTCATTCAAAGTTATTATTATAGTCGGAATTTGTTATTAATATTTAAAAAGTTATACTGTATACTCTCGCCCCTTTATCATTCTTCAAACCAACACATTTATTTCCTAATTTCATTTCAGCTTCACTTCGAAATGAGTAGTCCATAATGGATGAGCATTAATGGTCAGTTTATGGTTCAGAATAGTCCCGATTCTTAAAATTTCGATTTCTCCTTTTCTAGGAATTGCAGTTATTAACGTCTGCTAATGTTTACATCTGACTTCTTCCAGGATATGGAAGTATTAGCGCCTGCCTATGTTTACATTTGACCTTTTCCAGGATATTGCAGTATAATATTACAATATGACTTGAACAATTCTTGTAATTTCTCCATTTTCTAAACATCCAAACATCATGTACATATTTTCACTCGTATATCCAGCCACACACCTTGTACATACTTTCCCTCTTCTATCTACGCACACACCTCGTACACATTCTTGCTCTTGTATCTATCCACATACCGTATACATACTTTATATCTTGTATCTACCCACGCAGATCGTACACATTCTCCCTCTTCTATCTATCCACAAACATTGTAAGTACTCTCCCTCATCTATCTATCAACAAACATCGTACACATTCTCCCTCATCTATTTATCCACAAACATCGTACACATTCTCCCTCTTCTATCTATCCACAAACATTGTAAGTACTCTCCCTCATCTATCTATCAACAAACATCGTACACATTCTCCCTCATCTATTTATCCACAAACATCGTACACATTCTCCCTCTTCTATATATCCACAAACATCGTACACATTCTCCCTCTTCTATCTATCCACAAACATCGTACACATTCTCCCTCTTCTATCTACCCACACACTTTCTAAGTACTCTCCCTCTTCTATCTATCCACACACTTTCTAAGTACTCTTCCTCTTCAATCTATCCACACACTTTCTAAGTACTCTCCCTCTTCTATCTATCCACACACTTTCTAAGTACTCTCCCTCTTCTATCTATGCACACACTTTCTAAGTACTCTCCCTCTTCTATCTATCCACACACCTTAAACAACTTTCCCCTCTATAATTCTGCCAAGTTTGCATTCAAATAAACATATCCTATTTACGTTTCACGTAGGCAACAAAAATACGAATTAACCCAGACATTTTACTCATCCTTGAGACAGAAACCTACATCCGTACACGTAGACGTGTGATTCAGCTCTCTCATTAGTATGCGAGCTCACCCATGTCTCAATGAGGATATATACCAAGTTCCATGTACTACTAAGTGTGTTAGAATCAAATATCTGTAGAATGTAACTACTTGTCTCGAGGACTTCAAGTTCTGTAGTAAATATTCACAAGCTAAGTCTGCTATTCACATGTGTTTCCAGTGGCAACATATGGATGCGAAGCATGGACACTAAATATAACAGTGATCAAGAGAATAACATCATTTGAATTAAAGTGCTATAGAAGAGTTCTGAGAATACCATGGACATCAAGACTGGGTTTTCTTGGTCACATTAAAAGACACGGCGGCATGAAGAGTGTTATTAGAGGGGATGATAGATGGTAACAGGGGCAAAGGCCGCTCAAGACGACGCTGGACAAATAGTTCTTCAGGAATGTCTGCACATATCCCTAAAAGATGCGGAACAGCTTGCTGAAGACCGCAGAGAATTCGAGAGATTCATAGGGAAGACTACGTTCTGGAAAGAATATGTCACTTGGTGATGATGCTTGCTATTCTATTTCACCATTCTTCTGTAGATTATAACATTGTAGTAACATATACAATGTTAGGGTCAGAAAGAAGAGCAAAGAATACCAACACCTTGAACTACCATGTATATCGTAAGTGATGACTAAGGGGATTTCGGGATGAAGCTTGTACTGGTCATATTGTAATCGGACATGTCAAATGTCTCAGCCATACGAAAGGGATGGCACAACATATTCCGATATCTTACTATTGAAACGACAATCAGGACATATATATATATTCTCAGCGTTTTCCAGCATAGACGTGCTTCATGTGGCTTTGTCGGTACATGATAACTATTACTCATTAGCACAGATCGCTTCCTCCAGGTATTACAGCATTACATACCACTGAAACGTGGAGTTTTCTGGTGCACAACGCTAAACTTGGAGTCTTCTGATGCACACCACTGAAACGTGGGCTTTTCTGATGCACGTCACTAAAACTTGAGTCTTCTGGTGCACGTCACTGAAACTTTGAGGCTTCTGATGCACACATATAAAACTTGAGTCTTCTGGTGCACACCGCTGCAACTTGGATTCTTCTGGTGCACACCATTGAAACCTGAAGACTTCTGGTGCACACAGCTAAAACCTGGAGTTTTCTGGCGCACACAGCTGAAACCTGGAGTGTTCTGTCTGTGAAATAATCATTATTTAGTGCCGTCTCAGCATCGAAGGTTCGATGCAACGTATTTCCAACATTCTCTGCCTCTTGCATTGGTAGTACACTCTGTCTATCTCATATTTCTTCCCATTTGTATCTCTGCCTACGTCTTGTTCTCAGTCCCTAGACTCAGTCTTGAAGTATTGTTTTCATCAATATGTCATGTTTTTAATATATCCAAAGTATTTAATTTGTTGGATTTCTTTCTTTTAATAGTACTATGTTCATATTCATTGTTATCAGGACCTCCATGTTTTCTACTCTTTCCATGAAGTTCTCCATATTCTTCTGTATATTCACACCTTAAATACATCAATTCTGACTTCTAGCTATGTTGATTGTCAATGTTTCTGTGCCATACATTAATGTAGCGAAAATGTTGCATTTTAGAATTCTAATTTTTAGTTTTTGTGTTATTTGTTTAGTTGTCAATTTTCCGTACGCCATTTAAAGTACTTTCAACAATTCCTATTCGCCTTTCAACTTCTGTTTCAAATCAACAATCATTTGTAATTTTGTGTCCAAGATACATATAATAGTCTACTTGCTGCAGGATAGCTTTATGCATTTTATGTTTAGAGCTAGCTCGCTCTTCTTTGATTTTTATTTATCTCATGATGTTTTCTTTTCTGGATCTTAAAAAGTGTTGTCAATAATCTCTGCTTGCTCTGTCTACGTAATATATTAATCTTTGTATCTCCTGTTCATTTTCTGGCAAGTGTCATCTGGATATCTTAGATTGTTGATTATTTTCCGTTGATCTTGAGCTCCGGAATTCCTTCTATCTGTTTAAATTGTATGCAGGCTGGTTGATAAATACATCCTTCCTTGTCTTATGCCTCTTTTTATTTCAATGTGTGAAACAAAACAATGGAAACAAATCCCAATTGTAAAAATGGATACAAGAACTATGTTGCTAATAATTCCTGAAAATTGAAATAAACAGACACTCTTTTGAATAACAGTTTAAATCGATGGAGGAAACAGCAACACAAAACATGCTACTCACTTGCGATTGGTTATCTTGAACTTAGCTCTGTCAGCTGTGAACAGTTCACCATTCTTGTACCAAGAAAAGACAGGCGTTGGATTGTTGGAAACTGTGCAAGTTAAGACAATTGAATTCCCAATAGCCACACTTTCTGGACCTGTTAGTTCACTGATGGTTGGTACGTTCGCTGTGCAGGTAAAAAAAAAAACATTTTGTTAGCAATGGTCAGTTAAATTTTGATATTCTAACTATATATATTATGCAGATTTGGCATCACATCATAACAGGCATTGTAGATATATGACATTAGTCACGACAGCCAATGTAGATGTATAATATCAATCATGACAGATAATGTAGATATTAAACATTAGTCGTGACAAATAATGTAGATGTATAATAGCAGTAATGTCAGACAATGTAGATATTTGACATGTTCTTCTAACATGTTCGATTTCCTACATGTTCCATACACTTGTGCGTAGTCTTTCAAATGACACTTGTTCTAGCTCTGTTGTTGTTGACCTTAGTGTTGTTGTTGACCTTAGTGTTGTTGTTCACCTTAGTGTTGTTGTTCACCTTAGTGTTGTTGTTCACCTTAGTGTTGTTGTTCACCTTAGTGTTGTTGTTCACCTTAGTGTTGTTGTTCACCTTAGTGTTGTTGTTCACCTTAGTGTTGTTCACCTTAGTGTTGTTGTTCACCTTATTGTTGTTGTTCACCTTATTGTTGTTGTTCACCTTAGTGTTGTTGTTCACCTTAGGGTTATTCCCCTAGTATTATAGTTCACCTTATTGTTGTTGTTCACCTTAGTGTTGTTGTTCACCTTAGGGTTATTCCCCTAGTATTATAGTTCACCTTAGTGTTGTTGTTCACCTTAGTGTTGTTGTTCACCTTAGTGTTGTTGTTCACCTTAGTGTTGTTCACCTTATTGTTGTTGTTCACCTTATTGTTGTTGTTCACCTTAGTGTTGTTGTTCACCTTAGGGTTATTCCCCTAGTGTTATAGTTCACCTTATTGTTGTTGTTCACCTTAGTGTTGTTGTTCACCTTAGTGTTATTCACCTTAATGTTATAGTTCACCTTAGTATTGTTGTTCACCTTAATGTTGTTCACCTTAGTGTTGTTGTTTAGAGCTGTAAAAGTGTGCTATTCAGGTAGGTGAAACTATATGCACACGCACAACAAACACACACACACATTCATATATACATACAAACATATATACATATAAAATGCATATATAAATACGACATACGGAATATTGTAAAGAGAGAAACTTTCTCACATAAATAGAGTACATGTACACCCAGACATAAATAGAGACACAACTGCAAGTCAAAATGTAAAAAATAATTGCTAGCAATTCCTTCAATTGTATATATGATTAACCGCTAGAAATGATAACCGATTTTTTTAGTTGGAAGGGCGATGAGAAGTAAACACATATTTCTTTCATAATGTTTCTTGGTGGAAGGTGAAAAAGAGAAAGAAAGAGATAAGGATCGCGATGAAAGACGGAACACTAGTCGTGACTTGCAAAGAAAAATAGAAAGAGTTAAGACACAGCACTAATAGAAGCCCTACCAGAGTATATGAATTTATAGTAGCTTGTCTCGGTACCGGAGAAAGGTGGGAAAAATTTCAGGTAATTTGTTAAATGAGGCTAATACATGTGGTCGTCTACCGGATTAACGCCTGGCATATGATATGTGCCATGTAACATGAGATACTGTGTGGTGGTCCAGTTAGAGAGTCACAGGTATGAAGGAAATATTTGATTAATATTGTTATCATATTTTGGCCGTTACACGAAGCATCTACTAACAGTAGATACGTTGTGAAGAAGTTTTCAAGCATAAAGGACGGGAGGATGACGGTATTGAGGCTAAACGTATGGAAGATGAAGGTAGGGTGGATACTTTTTGAGAGGATAAAGTTAGAGAGGATAAAGTTTGAGAGTATAAAACTGTGGGGAGGGGGGATAAAGTTTGAAAGGACACATTTAGGGCGCATAAAGTGTGGGAGATAAAGTAATGGGGCATAAAACTAGTGGGATAGATAAAGTTAGGGGGCATAAAGCTAGTGGGATAAAGTTAGGGGGCATAAAGTTAGTGGAATAACTTAGGGGGCATAAAACTAGTGGGATAACGTTAGGGGGCATAAAGTTTGTGGGATAAAGTTTGGGGCATAAAGTTAGTGGGATAAAGTTAGGGGGTATAAAGTTAGTGGGATAAAGTTAGGGCGCATAAAGTTAGTGGGATAAAGTTAAGAGATAACGTTAGGGAGGATACATTTCAGGAGGATAAAGTTGGGGAGAATAAAGTAGGGAGGATAAAATTAGGGAGATAAAGTTCAGGGGATAAAGCAACTGTTGTCTTAAGCATGTTTGGACTATATTACACTTCTCTGTCCATATGTGAATTATTTAAATGTCGCGTTTTTATTATGCTCCAGTAAATATATGTTATATACATGATATATTTTAGAGGTTTACAGTTGCGTGGTGGTTGGTCTTATGAGTAATTTTTGTAACCATCAGACCTTCCTAATTGCGAATGTTTGCATATACAATTCCTTTCGTGTTGGAGATCTCCATAGTATAGTGATGAAACCTTTTTTTGCGTTGTACTCAAGAAGTTATGTAGATATAGTACGTAAGTAACAAAGACAACTAAAGAAAACATTCTGAAGGATAACTTGAACGATTTGCTATTTGCATACGACCATGCACTAGTAGCATCATCAGAAGAGTAACTACAAAGACAGACAGATTAAATCAAACATGCCAAACCTGTAACATGAAAATATATATCGAAAATCGAAAAGACCGAAGTAAATAGGAAGAACAGATGAGACACCAATATATGTATATATTGGAAACAACATATGGCAAATGACACCAATCTTCAGAAACAAAAATGTAGATTTAAATACCAAAATAACACTTTTCAAAGTGATTATTATGCCAAAGCTGTGCTACCAATGCTAAACATGAACAACGACAGCACAAGACAAACGTAAACTTGTTACAGCTGAAATGGCATGCGTACGCAGAATCGTAAGAGTATCGCTAAGAGACAGAGTGAAGAATGACGACATTAGACAATGAACCGGTACCACCCCAATCTTGGAATATATTAAGAGACAACAGACCAAATGGTTTGCACACATCAGCAGACTACCATCAGACAGCATACCACAGCAAGCTATGCTACACAGATACAGTGAAGGCAGACATAGAGGACGACCACGAAAACGATGAACCACCGAATTAAAAGTAGCGACAAATTCCACAATATACTTAGTACACACGAGGACCATCTCCGACTTTTCTACCCCTGACGCTGAAAGACAAATAAGAAAAGGTTTGACGAATCTATAGATAGCTCAAGACGTTGCCGGTTCGAATCCTGTACGTGACGTTTTGTTTTCTAAAAATTGTTCGAAGATACCTGTGAATTGTCTTTTGATTCTACTTTTTGTGAAGAGTCTACTGATTGACGTGTTATGAGTGGTGCTCTCTGCAGGTGGCGTGTATTTTTATTGAGAGCGATAAAGTACATATGGGGAAAACCATGTACAATGACGTCAATCCACTATGCCCGTTTGAATACCCGTCCACCCCAGAATCCCCTTTTTAAAAAATGCAGAATAATGCTTTAAAATGTTTCTTCGTCAGCCAACTGGCAAAGGGAACCACAAGAGCGAGCATGCATTTGTTTTCAATATTCTTGACGAATATTTGACGAATATCATCAAAACAAAACAAAACAATACAATCATGTCAGTACATTATTGATCCTTCATTACACACTAGTATCATAGCAACAGGGGACATTATCGTATGTGACCCGTTTTCCATCCGAGCTTGTTCTTGTGTTTCATTGTTCTATTTCGTGTCGCATATGTTTTGCAGGGTCCGAAGGAAAAAAAAAGAATAGCATCACTGTTAACTGGCATGCATGTCATAAGAAACGACTAAGGAGGTGTTTGGGGTGAAGTTGACTGTCTAACCGCATAGAGGATCAAAGTGATCTAGAAATCATGCTGAAGTATATACTGCTAATGTCTCATGCCAACAGTTAAATATATCGAAACTAAGCTGTAAACCACGACACAAATCATTCTGTTCTCTGGACTACATCTTGCTTATCTGCAGGAGCTTGAGAATGAGCGTAGAAAAATGATGGTCACTATTGGCAACACTTGCATTGACCTGTCTTTGTTCATATACGTAAAAACACCCATGTAAGAAAACAACAGGAAAGTTACAATAAAAATATCTGCTGTGCATTAGCAACGTTACTCCAGACACTTACTTCCTGTTTAGGGTTTTTACCCTACACTAGAACATTTACCCCTTGTGCATTAGGAACGTTTCGTGAGCCACTTCCCACTATCCAGCCTTATCAGACACTTTCGTATAGCTATAATTGTCAACGACAGAGAACCCTAAAAAAGTTCAGTGGCGATTATATATTTCCTCCCACCGGAAGATATGAATGCGCATATTCAACTTGAATAGAGAACTGACAGACGATTACTGAATAACAGAATAGAGAACTGACAGACGATTACTGAATAACAGAATAGAGAACTGACAGACGATTACTGAATAACAGAATAGAGAACTGACAGGCGATTACTGAATAACAGAATAGAGAACTGACAGACGATTACTGAATAACAGAATAGAGAAATGACAAGCGATTACTGAATAGCAGAATAGAGAAATGACAAAACGATTACTGAATAACAGAATAGAGAACTGACAGACGATTACTGAATAACAGAAGAATAGAGAAATGACAAGCGATTACTGAATAACAGAATAGAGAACTGACAGACGATTACTGAATAACAGAATAGAGAACTGACAGACGATTACTGAATAACAGAATAGAGAACCGACAGACGATTACTGAATAACAGAATAGAGAACCGACAGACGATTACTGAATAACAGAATAGAGAACTGACAGACGATTACTGAATAACAGAATAGAGAAATGACAAGCGATTACTGAATAACAGAATAGAGAAATGACAAAACGATTACTGAATAACAGAATAGAGAACTGACAGACGATTACTGAATAACAGAATAGAGAAATGACAAGCGATTACTGAATAACAGAATAGAGAAATGACAAGCGATTACTGAATAACAGAATAGAGAAATGACAAGCGATTACTGAATAACAGAATAGAAAAATGACAGACGATTACTGAATAACAGAATAGAGAACTGACAGACGATTACTGAATAACAGAATAGAGAACCGACAGACGATTACTGAATAACAGAATAGAGAACTGACAGACGATTACTGAATAACAGAATAGAGAACCGACAGACGATTACTGAATAACATTGCTCTTGGAATGAGATCATTGTACCATCATATTGTTTCCGGGTTTACTTATGTAAACGGTGTGATGCCGAAATAATTTGTTTACATGGCACTATGATCTTTTTTTTTATTTACAAAATTGTGTCTGCAAACCATGTCGGAGAAAGAAATAATAAATAAGGTAGTTTACAAACATCAATAACATATCAAATCCATGTTTCAACTAAAATATCTTTGTCAAGGACAGGATACGCGATTCGCTTAATTATCTAAAACCGTGCCACTGTAAGGAAAAACAGCATAGACAACGGATAATGAGCTTATCATACAAACTAGAGTGTCTAAGGATGGATTTTTGTACGGTGATAAGGCGGCTTCTAACCAACAAGTCCCGTGAATATAAACTTACGTGATGTATTCCTCTAGAGATGCTTCCGTGAACATGATTTAAGATTTCAGGTTCAGCTGGAAGACAGGGAGGATATGCCAGTAAAATGTTTATGACAAGGGAGTTAAGAAGGTGAAAGATTAAGATTGGAGGTTGAGAGCATGGCCTAACAAGATGTGGGTAACATAGAATAATGTAATGGAATTTAGAGAATGAAGAGCATAGTTCCTTGTCAATTTACAATCCAGCGGATTCTTTGAGAATCATCCTTCAAAAGTGATGCTATTTCAATGAATATTTGAATACTGTTTTCAATAAGTGTCAATGGTCACTATATGGATAATTTATGTCGACAGTCAATGAAACTCACAGGAAAGTAGGATAATACAAAATAAGACAAAAATAGTATATAATTAGCAAGTGACTCAGTATAACTCTGCGTCGGGTTGGCATGATAGAAGATGAGTGTATAATGTACCAGTGGAAGACGGCGTTAGACTGGTGAATGGCTGGCTTGAGGTTGTGCGAGATTGCATCACAAAGTAAACGCAAAGTGACCAATACAAATTACATAAAAGACAAATATCGTCACCTTTGAAGGATGATATCCAATGTGTCCACAGGACTGTATATTTGTCGAAGGACTTATTAGACACGGGATATATAAGTGAGCAAGACATAGTAACATTATTACACTGCACATTTTGTTATCTGAGTTATATTTTCCTGTGCACGTCTGTGGCGATGTCGATATTGACATAAAACCAAGGGAAAAACGTCACGCATGAGCAACTGTAGTTAGATTTGAACTTACAACCAGTTATGTCGTACTGTCTGGTGTACTATATACTAGCAAAATGATTACAGACGTCTACTGTTCAGTGGAAGTGGCAAAAACACTGAACATATTAGCAACCAACGTCAAAGTCGGATGTGTCCGTACTTGATACAAAATAACAACGACACACGCATTCCCGTTCTCTGAACTACATTCTACTGGGAATCTAGTAGGACCATTTTCCTACTATAAGAGAGATCCGGTGGGAGTTTGAGCACGTATTTAATATTCTTCTAACTAGCAAGAGGTTTAATACTGAAAAGGGAAGAACAATACAACAGAACTCTACAAAAGCATAAATACTAATCAAATATAATCATTTAATGTGCACCTCTTCTGGCGAGGTAAACTCCTTCAACCACTGACATTAGCAGAAATTGAGTTATATCAGAGATTGTTGACCATAAAAAAAATGGAAGTACAAGATAAGAAAATCCTGAAACCATGATCTACTAGCTAACTTGTTACGAAAAGTTGAGATAATCCTGAAACCATGATCTACTAGCTAACTTGTTACGAAAAGTTGAGCTAATCCTGAAATAATGATCTACTAGCTAACTTGTTACGAAAAGTTGAGATAATCCTGAAACCATGATCTACTAGCTAACTTGTTACGAAACGTTGAGATAATCCTGAAATCATGATCTACAAGCTAACTTGTTACGAAAAGTAGATCTAATTGCACCAATTATTACTATTATTTAAGATACATCTTATTCCGAGGATCCTTTTATCTGCGAGCGTTAGTTCAGTGTATTTATATCGGAGCTCTTCACTTTAAAAATAATGGAGGTAGAAGTTCAGCGAATCACGATCTCCAAGCTATGAGGCGAGAAAAAGCATTGTTATACTAGTGACAAAAGCTAATGATAGTGTGAGATTTGTGTGAGATTTCTAAATGAAAATAATAAAACATATCATTTGAAGTTGGTTAGTTTGGTGAAGTAAAACTTCTTATGGCAAGGTATTCTTCCTTCAATCACGGGCGTCGGCCCAATTTGGTTATATCACAGCTGTACAACCACCAAAAATAGTGGAGTTCGTGGTTCTGGTAATCCAGTCACCACAACCTCCTGAATATGAAGTTTCTAAATACAACAAAATAAATAGTGCGAAGTTTCCTAAATAAGTCTGTAAACTTGAGAGAGCCAAATCTGAAGTGTACCCATCACGAATGAATCAGCTATAAGGATAACCACTTGACTCAAGGGAACCAGCTTTCTTTAATGATCAGATTGCCTCCCATCGTGAAGTTATCCATTAGAGCTTTCTTATCAACATTTTTAAAACTACTAAATTTTACTAAAATTGTTCATATCTACCAAAGAGAAATATGCACGGTTAATTATTACATAAAATAAGACATATCTTACAAGAATCAATGAATACAAGTGTACATAAACTCACGCATTGTTAAAATTGCGACTAAACATCGTAAAAAGCAATACTGTAATGTAAAAACGTTAATTAGTGGGGTTTACATTCTATGCAAAAAAAATTAACGCCACCAAACACGCAAAAAAACTTGAAAGATGGAACAGAAATCAAGATCACGGAGAAGCAAAAATTGAAAGACGAGAGAACACACAAAAAAAGCTCACCTTTTTCTGATTAAGAAAACACGCATAACTTCAACGTAAAATAGTTATTAAAAAATATTTAAAGTGCCAAAGATCATTTTTGTTAATTTATTTTTTAACATTTCTGTTTTTCTCTCTGAATTTTCTTGTTGAAATTGAGAGATTCATCATTAGCTGCAGCAATTTAAGAGGTCAAGGAGCAGGAGGGGGAAAGAGAGATTGGTGTAAGGAGGTTAGAGAGAGAATGAGTACAGACAGAGCTCGCTGAGTGCAAGACGATCACAAATTTACTGTTTTGGGGATGGAGTGTCTTCCTAGATTGAGAATTTGTTTGTGTGGAAAATCTACGAGACGCAGACGTCCTGTTAACAGATGAAACGGTAGACGTAAACACAAATCAATGTCGACCTTGTGCATGCCAGAATACACGCACCCAGTACTCGTACACACATCATTATCATGTGACATATTCTGCTTAGAACACTTCGTCTTCATTATACTTGATAAAAGGCTTCCAATAACTTAGAACATAAAACTACTTGTATTTATAGGCAGTACTTTTTTGTATTTTAGTTTCTAAGTCACTCGCATGTCGACCATAGGCACGGATTTCGAGCTCGTAGTATTACAAAATACACAATAATGGGGAAATGGGTACCACTGCCTATCCACTGAGAGGTCGATGGATGTCTTCAGGCCTACTAACAGCTGCTGAAGGTGGTTTATAGTTACCCACTGGCAGTGCAAATGAGCACTTATTTTGCTTATAACCGTGCGCCTTGATCTGTTCATAACAGAACTTACCTTGGCCTTTCTACTTCGTCTTCACTAAACTGTATCAAACTGCCTTCAATATAAGACATACTGGCTAATGGAAAATCAATCCTTCATTTGACTATTCCCGTGATTTTAATTGCGCATTATGATTATAATACTAACGTAACAGCCAATGCAAATCAAGGAAAAAGTCAAATTAGTATTTTTATAAGGCTTAAATCCTCATTAACTAATGGGTCTTATAAAGCAGAGGGTCTCGACATCACTGTATCAAAATGCTTTATGACTCGGAACCACTTGCAATTATTTATTTTCTTTCTAACATTGCCTCATCTACCTTCGTCTTGGACAGCTTTTCTGAAACATTTTCTTGTCGCGGACCCACAGTAGACACGTGTTCTTGACAAGGATCCACAAATATCCCATATTAGAACATGTGCAAGCAGTAATTTTCTGTGTGCTAACGATAGTAAACAATGCATGTAATTGAAAATATAATTGTAGTGTGTTTCTAAAATACAACAAAACACAATTTTTAAAATGTCTGGTTGGTAATTTAGACTTAGTATCTTCATCATCCTTAGATATTCAGTTCACTGGTAGTCTTCTTAGGCATCGAACTTTGTTGTACTGTACCAACCTTTAGCATTCAAGTTTTCTTTATTGTCTCTGTATACTCAGTTGTTCTCTAATTATGTGAAAGTTGTCTAAATTAAATAACTTGTGCAGTATTTGTTTTTGTCCTTGTTTCTATCTTTCTGTATTTTATATCTATTAATTTCTATTTTATAATGTTTCTTACATAGCGCCTAAACAAATACAATTAGTTTTTAGTTTTTAAAGTGTTTATTATAAATATACAGGCTCAAAATATTTCATGTCTTCGCGGATCCCCCAAAGAGGTTTTCGTGGATATCTGGGAGTCAGCGGGCCACAGTTTAAGAACTGCAGGTCTATGATATCCTCTGACTTGTTTATAAAGAAATATTTCCGACATTACTAGAATCTGTATGCCATTATATATTTTAACACGCAAATATATCTTTGCTTGGGTGATGTGCACAAAATAAAGGACTTAAAACTGACATTTATTTCTAATGCATGATAATTGTCAGGCAGAGAAAACATTAAATGGGTACCAGATATAGAGGAAAGGGAACATTACAAAGATTGACTTTGAAGACGAACTACAGCAGAGGTCTGTGGGGTCTAACAACATGCAATAATTACACAGAAAAACATCGATCAGACACAAGTTTTTGTTCTACGCTTCGTTCTCGGTCCTGAAGGAATATTAATAAAAAAGACAGATTGATTAATGAATGAACAGATAAATAGCAGGAAGACATAAAGACAGAAAGACAGACATACACGCGATCGGATGGATAGACAAGCACATAGGTAGATAGATATACAAGAAAATAGACAGAGATAGATAAATAGGTAGACAAAGATTTATATATATATAGATGGATGGATGGATGGATGGATGGATGGATGGATGGATGGATGGATGGATGGATAGATGGATAGATAGATAGATAGATAGATAGATAGATAGATAGATAGATAGATAGATAGATAGATAGATAGATAGATAGATAGATAGATAGATAGATAGATAGATAGATAGATAGATAGATAGGTAGATAGATAGATAGATATATAGATATGTGTATATATAAATATATATAGGCAGACATGCGATTGATTGAATTATATATATAAGAATGGATAGACAGACATACTGGCAAACAGGTAGGCAGGCAGATAGACAGACAGACGGACGGACGGACAGACAGACAGATAGGTGGATGGATGGATGGATAGATAGATAAACAGACATATAAATTAACATGTTTGTTTCTACATCTCTGGTAGAATCTTACACGACCAGGTTACCATATTCTTAACAAACTTTAGCTTGACAAGAATGGATTACATGTATGTTATCATTAATATTTTATTTTTAGAGAAATGTTTACTATCCTACTAACTTCTTATAACCTTCAAAGAAAACTTGTTTCGTAAACTTCCTTACTGATTACAATTTTAAATTATCTACCTAAACATGCGCATGCGCAGTTGATACCTAAGCATCTTTTCTTCTTTTTTTTAAACCAAAGTTATTCTTAATTTTTAGTGTTGATAAATAATTTACATGAAAACACGTTCCACGTATATTTATAGATTCGAATCGAAAACCACAAACGCGAAAGATTAATTTTTCTAAATTGATCGCTAGCACATGATGGAGAAGGTATTTCTGGTGACTTAACAAAATGGTGGTAACTTGTAACAAATACAGTAATAAACTCATAAACTACCTACCAATATCTAGTCATAGTGCAGGCACGATTCCTTGTCAAAAACAATACTGCAGGGAACTGTCGAGGGTGGAAGAAGCAAAGGAGGACAAATAAAGACATGGACAGACAACATCAAGGAATGGACAGGGCTAGATATTTCCACACTCATCCGCATCTCTGAGGATAGAATTCGCTGGAGGACTCTGTGTGCTGAAGCTTCCAATGTGGTACCCCTACGACCCTGAAGGGCTATGGGTTTTATAGATATAGATAGATCTAGTCATAAGCAATTGTGCATTAAGACAGATCAGAAAGCAATGACCAAACTGATGGTATTTAAATTGTGTGGAACATTAGTACAGCCAAAAATGCTGGAATAATGGATACTTCGTGAAATAGGATATGCTTCCGATTTTCATAGCTCTAAGAACACATATAACATTTGTAGTATGTCTGTCTGTATACATGGTGCATATACGTAGAACATTTTTAGGGTGTCTACACACATGGTACATATACAGAGAACATGTTAGGGTGTCTATATACATTGTACATATACATATCACATATTTTAAGTGTTTATAAAGTTGCCAATTTACACTGCTGGGTAAATCTTGTTACATTAAAATTAGGTCAGATTCAAGCAATAATCACTAGAGATTTTCACAATGCACATGTAAACAGGACATCACGACCAAGTAACGAACTCGCAACCTTCTAAACACAAGCTACATGGTTTGACCACTACGTATCTGAGCTCTCCAAATATTTGCCACATTTATCGCCATGTATACATTTCTCACACACACATCTTACATATCCCGATGCATATATTTCTCACATACACATCTTATATATCCCGATGCATATATTTCTCACATACACATCTTATATATCCCGATGCATATATTTCTCACATACATCTTACTTATTTCCATGTACATATTTCTCTCATACACACATCGTACATCTGCAAATACTACATCAACTATGTTCTATTATGTAACAGAGAGCTAGCGAGTGAAATCCTTCTGTTCTAGAATATTAGACTCGTTTCTGTCTTCCCAGATGATAGTATTAGTGTTGTGTTATAAGAAATATAATCTTATCAGCGTTGATTCTCAAATTCCAGCTAGATCTCTCTTGCAGCAGGACCATGGTTCTACTATACATGTATTTCAAGCAAGATGTAGTCCAGAGAATGATAATGAGTGGTTTTGCCGTTTTACTGCGCCAATGGCCAGATACATACGTCTTCGCCGGAGAAATATAGTCAACGATTTATGATGCTGATGGATGTGAATCAAGACCAATATGAGTCACACAGTGTTCTACTATATGTACAAGGATCCACAGACAAACTTGTACCATCGTGTGCTGATGTGTCTCTTGTTTGTCGTGTTGTCCTTGACCTATCTGCGATCATTTTCTCTTTTGCTTTTATGCCATTTTTGAAATTTCCCCTACACACAACACGATCCATCGCATCCTATTTCCATGACTCCGTATCAATGTCTTTATCTTGCATACCCCGCTTGCTTGTATTTGTAACGAAGTAGAGGTCAACCCTTATAACTTTTCCCAGATAGTAATTCTCCATAAAGTAAATCTATCGATATTCTATCATCTTCCATCCTCTTAGTGTGTTCCAGCAATTTTCCATCGTCCTAGTGTGTTCCAGCAATCTTTCATCCTCCTAATGTGTTTCAGCAATCTTCCATCCTCCTAATGTGTTCCAGCAATTTTCCATCCTTCTAGTGTTTTCCAGCAATATTCCATCCTCCTAGTGTGTCCCAGCAATCTTCCATTCTCCTAGTGTGTCCCAGCAATCTTCCATTCTCCTAGTGTCCCAGTGTTATCAGTTGTCGCATAGAAAATTCTGCGATATTGCATGTTCTCTACACCACATCAAGGTTAAGTTACTTTGTCTTGCCACCTAACCCCGCGAATTCTACATAGAAACAGAATGTCAAATCTGTCTAGTCGTCTCTCCTAGTGAATATTATTTTTCATTGCCATTCTAAACGGTCGTGTGGCGATCGTAATGGGAAACTTTGGATCATATCTGTCTATAGGGGATGCATAGTTCCTAAATTCAAGTCCCGCGACTTGTGCAATGTTACTTCGACGTTCTGAAATTTTAGGTTCCCAATATCGGTTCAACTATTTGAAACTGTCTGTTCCCATAATCCGCTATCCAGCGAGAAGTTTGACTTACTTCGAGACTTATACCGTTTCTCAATTAGGAGCTATTCAAGCTATGACTCTAACAACTCCTATTTAGAAACTTCGAAACACTTCTACTAAAACTCTTAGCTAAATTCTAGTTATCCGGGAATTATTCCCGTTCTACACAACGGCTTACATTCGAGTTACCTAGTCGTTGTCTAACTCCTCGAATATCTTGAATCTCAAATCCCCCCTCCCCCGCAAATTGATGGGCAAGTTCTCCCCAACTTAGCAAAAACTTCCAACCAATCAAAATGCTTCATAGATCTCTCATACTCCCATCTGCTCTCACCCGCGCACTTTATGTTCATTATACCCAAAGGTGAGACACGTCATTACATAAACACATGTTTGCACTTTCATAATTTCTATGGAAATCGTGTATTACATTAGATATAGAGCCTATAATTCTTTGGTGCGCGCTCAAGGAGTGTCTGATATCCGAAAACACATTATATATATATAATATATATACACATAAGAAAATATATATATGCATGTATATTTATTGTTAAAAAATATGGTAGCATATCATTTTGAATATCTAGCCCTCAACCCAGCATTTTCTGGCTGTAGTGATAACGTTCTGAACGTGGAACGGAAAGGCATTAGCTTCGATACAGAATTAAATGACCACCGCGCACTTGCTCTCAATACCCTGCTATAGTTTTGTGAGATCTGGAAAGTGTGTAGCAGACATGCTGAGGTGCGACGGTCATGTTTTCCGCATGCCTGACAAGCGCATTTCAAAACAGCTGATACATGACGAGATCCTTTAGTGAAACGAATTGTCAGTGAATAGAAGAAATAGAGGGAACACTTTAATGACTCTCGCAAAGTTTCTCCAAAGAGCTTCAACATAGAGATATCATCCTAGGAGTATTTTGTTCAGAATCGTCCACCGTTATGCCCACTAGCAAATGTGCTCGTATCTCTGAGAAGCATTAAACTAAACGGTACTGCGAAAATGTAATACCAGAAAAGACAGAACAAACACACAGATATCCAATCCTGATCATAAGTGTCCCAAATGTAACTGGGGATTCTATTCCAGAATTTGACTTTTCAGTAATCTCCGCACACACCAAAGAGATGACACAACATAAATTGAAAACTATTTTCATCCTGGCCTGCGATGGACGGCCACACATACCAGAGATATGCAACAATACATGTCTCAAAATGTTGCCTGCCATGGACATCTATTCTTCTTCTTATTATTATTATTGTTATTATGGAAAATAAAAATGATGCAGTAAACGGGATTTGAACCAGTCCCACTCAGATGACACCCACGAGCCTCGCAAATGGAGTTAACACGTTCACTTTCTCAATGGTCCGAAGTTGCCTGTGATGAAAATTGATCCTGATGCCTTGACTGTCACAAAAAGCGATCTGTACCTCCCCGCTACTACGTTTTATTGTTAGTGGTATATTAGAAGAAAAACAGCTACAGGTGTGTTGGTCTACTTACTTACTTACTTACCCCTCCCTCCCACGTTGACACCATATAACGAAAACCCTTTCTCTGGCTTCTAACATTTATGAATGAAGGTGGGACGATGTGTGTGAAAGGATGGGGATTGAGTCCAATCGAGTCTGAATTGAATGTAAATCTAAAACGTTCAAACATGTCAGCGATTACAGATACATGTGAATGTCACCTGACAGGTAAGATTCTACCTAAGATCAAATTAAATTTCGCGGGGCAGGTAAACAGTTCAACTGTTAGAAATTAAAAGACCCGTTTATGAGTTCACCAGTCTCAATAGTTTTTTTAAGTTACGATCAAGACTTCAGTGTGCATATATGGCACGGAATTATAAAGAAAAATATATTATATTTTTCAGGGCTGCCAGATTGTTGAAATTAACAAGTAAAATTTCAAGTTGGCCAATTTCGTATGGAAAAATTGCTACTATGTAGTACATTTTCACATTCATCAATAATAGAAAAAAATGACCAAACATAAATTTAATGGCCAGTGACAAATGGCAAAATGTATGAAATTTGGCCATACAATTGTGACATTCTGGCAAACATGTATTATATATCGTTAACTCAACTTCAGTGCAAATGTGACCTGACAATATGTAGAACAATGCTAAAAGTACTATTTTCTGCTTGAAAATCTCACGAAGACTTACTGAAAGAGCAAAACGATTGTTGCTTAAAATTTTCTCATAGAATGTAACCATATTTATGTTTTGGCCATGTTATGAGACAGGGAGCTCTAGAGAACATAATTACAATGTGGTTTAGATAAAAGCCAAGAGAGATGGATAACGAGATCGTGAAAATATATTAGATAGCATATTAGATAGCAGTCGCATAATAAAATATATTAGATAGCATATTAGATAGCAGTCGCATAGTAAAATATATTAGATAGCATATTAGATAGCAGTCGCATAGTAAAATATATTAGATAGCATATTAGATAGCAGTCACATAGTAAAATATATTAGATAGCATATTAGATAGCAGTCGCATAGTAAAATATATTAGATAGCATATTAGATAGCAGTGGCATAGTAAAATATATTAGATAGCATATTAGATAGCAGTCGCATAGTAAAATATATTAGATAGCATATTAGATAGCAGTCGCATAGTAAAAACGTCAACAACGATTCTGATAAAATATACTGGAAATAGAGAGTTGTGGAGATTAATGATCGTCTACCACAGTCGGCACAGGCCTTGATGATGATGATACGACCTAACAGCGAAAACATAACTACATCATACATCGTGGATGATCGAACTGATTCAATGTATTTGTTAGTCGTTTTTCGTATACCTTTGTGTGACCAGCCAATGAAAAGCACGGATGAATTAGCTTAATCCAACTTTTGTGATCAATTGGAAGGCCATAAAAGTAAGAAGAAAGCCGTAATTGGACTCAGCTAAGGTGATGAATGAGGTTCTTCGACTTTGCAAAGGAGATTAATGGAATTCTTGGACTTTGCTAAGGAGATGAATGAGGTTCTTCGACTCTGCAAAGGAGATTAATGGAATTCTTGGACTTTGCTAAGGAGATGAATGAGGTTCTTGGATCATGATATATGTTTACGAGTTGGACAAGGAGGTCAGTTGAAATGAGCATTTTAGAAAACGAACCTTTCTCTCCGTCATTCTTAATTTACAGGGTCGTGTGTTGGCGATGGATACGCCATCCCATAGAAAGTCAACGTGATCGAAATGTTTGCTGGTTAAAGTGTCTGGATGAAGATTTTCCAGCCACGCTTACAAGCACGACACAATGCATTCTATTTTCCAGAATACGTACTGCTAACTAGTGGAAGTTTGAGAACCAGAAGAAGAAAAAACCTACAAGTGTCTTCTTGATTAGTGAAGTACCAGGCTGAAATAGACTTTAAATCGTTCCCGCTATACCATAAGTCAAACAATCAGCATCAGTTCTTTCAGGTCAGTGTCAAAGTTACCATGGCATGTGAAACAAGAAAGTAAGCAGTTACAATCATGACAGTACCATTGGTGTTCAGTCTCTATGCAACAAATGTCATAAAATATGAATGTTGATTATTCATGTCAACAGATGTCATAAAGTATGAATGTTGATTATTGCTGTCAACAGATGTCATAAAGTATGAATGTTGATTATTCCTGCTAATAGCTGGTTACAAATAGTCTTACTCTCCTCAATTTTACTATATGTCTACAACATTTTATTATATATATATAAAAAGTCATCTCAAGAGAACTCTTCTACCCCTGACTTTGCAAGGCATAAACTGGTTTCAAGCGAATAGAAAGAAAGAAGAAAGAAGTACACAAAAAAGAACGAGGAAAGATGCAATGAAAATTTACGGTGTAATAGAGATGGTAGTATGTTCCAGTTTTCACGTTCTTTCATTTCACTTTCACCTTACATTTCATCATACGTTATGGTGCTTACACAGGGAGCCGCGTTAGCGCAGTGGTTAGCGCACTGGCTTCGCATATGAGTGGTCCTGGGTTCATTCCCCAGCTGAGGCGGAAATGTTTTCAGATCGCAACGGCTCCCAGGTCGACCCAGCCTTAAATGGATACCGGATTAATCCGGGAAGTAAAGACTGCGAGGGAGAGGAGATGGCTACCGCCCTCATTTGCAGAGCCTGTGAAATGTGAGATCGCTAACATCTCACACCCCCTACGGCATTAATAAATGTTATGGGTTACTTTATGGTGCTTACACACACAATATTACATGTGGCCGGTGCTAAATGTATGAACAAGTTGAGAGTCCCTGTCTTAGAAAGACCAATCATTTGCTGTGCTTCTTTAGGAAGGCCAATTTGTCAAATGTTTTCAATTCCGAAACGCCCACCCCATATTTCCGTTGTGAAGATAGGGCGTTTAGAAATGTTACATCGAGGTCATGGAACGTGACGAGGGTACAATGGTCACTCAGATAAAGCAAGATATAAATAGTTTGTAAATTGTTCACTAAATCGCGCTAAGTAATTACAAATTATTCAAGTCTTTCCCATGATAGTCCTGCGTGTTCATCCCAAAAACAGTGTCACTAATATTGGCTTATGGGACTGATTACCGTGCGTGTTTTGCATATCTCAATCCAATTAAAAAGCACAACCAATTTGAGTCAGCCAAGTTAAGTGACAGGATTTATGATAAGCGAACATTACTCAGTATCAGAGTTGACATCCCACCTGTAAAGAAATGACAAGTTTTAACGGCTCTGAACAAGTTTCATTTACATTTCTAGCTGTCTGTTGATTGGCATGCAACACGCTATCTGTCATTTCGAGCTTTGTCAAGTGCAGAAATCTGTTTTATTTCAAAACAGTGAGAAAGGAAGTGGGATAATTTTATTTTTGTAGTGTTACTGCAACCATTAGCTTGCAGGATATATCCTGCCCGCTGCTTCATTTCATCTGGCTCTAGATACAACACATTTGGTAGAATCGGGTTTGGGCCTTTCAGCACAAACTACAAACAGTTGCATTTGCATGGTAATTAGTTTTAGAACAAAAATAGATGATCAGGTTTTTTTTAACGGACGGTCACCGCCCTTTCTATGCAAGCGCTACATCCTACTCTCTGTAATACCCAGTGGCTATTATGGAGAAAGATGTATTAAGATGCCACATCGAAATAGAGAGGAATGCGGCGCACTAAAATGTACACAGTTTAATGACACAGATTAGAAGTAGAATCATTAAACCCAGATTATACAACATTGCTGGAGCTCAGTGGTTCTCAACGACAGCCTGAAAGCCTCCTGAGGCTTACAGCCTTTTGATGGGGGCCAACTAAGAAAATAATTGTAATTGTGGGGGGGGGGAGAAGATGGTGAAAACCACCATGGAAGAAGAATCATTAAACCCAGATTATACAACATTGCTGGAGCTCAGTGGTTCTCAACGACAGCCTGAAAGCCTCCTGAGGCTTACAGCCTTTTGATGGGGGCCAACTAAGAAAATAATTGTAATTGTGGGGGGGGGGGAGGAGATGGTGAAAACCACCATGGAAGAAGGAGGGTTGACATAAAACTAATTATTTTAGCCAGCGATTCTTACATTTTGATGTCTCGTACTCTCTTTAAATTTTTACACGAATTTCGAATATTTGACAATGTTTAAGAATGAACTATCAGTGCATTAATTATAATAAACAATGGGGTGCAAATGGAACGCATTGCTCTTGGCGGGCCCAGGGTTAACAGGTAACCAAGATCCCAAAAGTGCCTCCTCGTGGCGCACCCTGCTAACAGAAATACAGCAGCTCGTGCTGATTCTGGCTAAACCTTTTGGGGATCGTGTCCGTGAATGTGGAGGTAACAGATGGAAAGAGATTTGACCGCAAAAAGACAGGCAATATCTCACACACCTCTGTGCCAACACATGCAGCAACACTGTCGACACACAGTGAAGCTAGTAAGTCTGGTAGAAGCATTGGAGGGCGGTCAATGTAGTCGTTACGAAGCAGGCAGATGTCCCAATAAAAATAAAAGCACAATGAGTACACTGAGAAAGATGCACAGCGCTAGAAGGTAGCGTCATGTGTAAAAAGCACGGAAAACGGTTCGATGAAATTGAAACTAAAGCATTGTTTGCTGGAGACAAGCTTCTAGTTACCGGTGATCCCAGCCTAGGCCCAACTCTACTGTTGAGTCTTTCCGCTCACCCGTGCTGGTTACAATGGAGCGAACGCAAAACAAACAAACAAACAATAATAAACAATGTATGTAATTGGAAATGTAATAGTAATATGTTGTTGACAAACAATAAAACAGACTAAAAACAGTGTTATTGTAACGTTCAATGTGAATGAATTTGTTTCTGTCTTTCAAGATTTAGATATGTCAATTTATGTTGTTATTGTAAATTTGTTAGATATGTCCATTTATGTTGTTATTGTAAATTTGTTAGATATGTACATTTATGTTGTTATTGATGCAATAGATGCAATGGATGCAATAGTTTGTTGAGAAGTATCTGCTAGAGCCCTAGCAGAACGTGTGGATACTGAGTTAATGCTGCAATGGATGCAATAGTTTGTTGAGAAGTATCTGCTAGAGCCCTAGCAGAACGTGTGGATACTGAGTTACTGCTGCAATAGTTTGTTGAGAAGTATCTGATAGAGCCCTAGCAGAACGTGTGGATACTGAGTTACTGCTGCAATGGATGCAATAGTTTGTTGAGAAGTATCTGATAGAGCCCTAGCAGAACGTGTGGATACTGAGTTAATGCTGCAATGGATGCAATAGTTTGTTGAGAAGTATCTGATAGAGCCCTAGCAGAACGTGTGGATACTGAGTTAATGCTGCAATGGATGCAATAGTTTGTTGAGAAGTATCTGATAGAGCCCTAGCAGAACGTGTGGATACTGAGTTACTGCTGCAATGGATGCAATAGTTTGTTGAGAAGTATCTGCTAGAGCCCTAGCAGAACGTGTGGATTCTGAGTTACTGCTGCAATGGATGCAATAGTTTGTTGAGAAGTATCTGATAGAGCCCTAGCAGAACGTGTGGATACTGAGTTACTGCTGCAATGGATGCAATAGTTTGTTGAGAAGTTTCTGCTAGAGCCCTAGCAGAACGCATAGATACTGAGTTACTGCTGCACTGGAATGTCTTTCACCGGAAATCAAAATGCATCCATAAACCTCCCAATCACAACCGTGTCTTTGAGAAAGTGAACTTTATTGTCAGAATGGATATTAGTTGTAAAGAGCTACCTGCTCAAAGCTAAAGGCACTGCCTCATCATCAACATCATCATCCAGACCATGTGGACACCCAGTAGTCGACCCCGCGTTTAAAACCAATTTCTAGAAATAATAAACAGGGTGGGGAATAAACAGAGGAAATGCTGAAGTGTAACAAGGGTTAACAATATTTATCAGACAGACGCAGAACTTGGTTTGTGTCTTGTGTCTCAATCATATTCCACCCCACGATATTGTTGTCTTATCCACGTTCTCGCATAATTCTCACAATCCCAAGATATCTCTCTCTCTCTCTCTCTCTCCCTCTCTCTCTCTATCGCCTCGAGATAAATATTTACATTGCCCCCATATGTTTTAAGTGTTTATTTCTCATTAGGACATACACAAGCAATCACGACATTCATACATACACATATGCACACACACACACACACACGTACATACAAACACTTGCATACCATCACAGTTCTTCATATACATTCTCATCGCACAGACAGACACACGCACGCATGTATGCGGAAATAAAACACAGACACAAATATTCCCACATATACGTACAAATATTATTATGCATGCAAATACACACGCATTTACACTTGTCAGGACTGCCTATTTTTCTCTCTCACTATGTCTATCTTTCTTCCTATTGTAAACATTAGATAATAGCTGATGATGTTTAGACAAACATTCTCTCTTGAACTTCAGACGAATACTCAAAACATGGTAATGAAGTTTTGTGAATCACTGAAAATATACAGGAAAACGCACACAATTCGACGTTTTGTGTGCTGTAATAAGAAATAAAAATACAACATAACACACAACGAGTAACGAACGGCACTGCCAGTGATGACATCACAATACTAAACTATAATATCAACTCCAGAAAGGGATGAATAATAAATAGTAATATTGAAACGGGAGAAATTGAGACGAAACAAAAGGAACAAAAAGTTGGCGAAACAAGATATCTACAATTAGGAATAACAGATGTGAAGTCCGAAAGGCCATAGAGTACCATATTAGTGGTTAAACCGTTTCTCAGGCGCATACCGAATTAGTCCTCCGATGAGAACGATTTAATTTCAATTATCTGAACATACCGAACACCCAGATGGGACATGCCATTAAAGTCTATATTGCAAAACTCGTGCTTAAAGATGGTGCACGTCTCGATAGTAACAGCCTCTTAGCTTCTTACCTCTCTCTCTCTCATCTTATCTCATCTCATCTCATCTACCCACCCACCTACCCAGCTATCCATCCATCCATCCATCCATCCATCCATCCATCCATCTATCTATCTATCTATCTTATGCAAGTCATAGCACAACGTTTACAACAAACCACGTAGACAGTTGAGGGACTCACTTATCACACACTTTGCAATAGTGAAAGTGAATTTGGGGAATATTACAGAAAGGCTCTGTTTGACATAGACAGACGCTGGCGTCTGAATGTGCCAGTATGACTAAAGACATCAGGTTTGAGACGAGGTAGACTGGGATAACCCTAAGATTCTTGTCAGATTCGTAGACATTCCAAGAGGGACCAGGGAAAATAGGACGTGCAAAGTGGGCAGTGCCGAAACAGGATATTTCATTAGAATGTCAATTTCTGTATATTTATTGTGTTTCTAGTGTTTAACAAAACGTCATTTCCATAGTTTCAATTTTCGTCTGCTGGATCATAGTTTTACTGCAATTATAAAATCTTAGTTCTTAAACTAGACACTTTAGCACACTTCCATGTGTGAGATACACACTAATTTTAGAACCCTTTCGTGTGTGAGAAACACACTAACTTCAGCACACTTCCATATGTGAGATACTCACTAATTTTAGCATACCTCAGTGTGTGAGATACACACTAACTTTATCACACTTCCATGTGTGCTAAAGTACTCACTAACTTTAGCACACTTTCGTGTGTGAGAAACACACTAACTTTAGCACACTTCCATGTGTGAGAAACACACTAACTTTAGCACACTTCCATGTGTGAGATACTCACTAACTTTAGCATACCTCAGTGTGTGAGATACACACTAACTTTAGCATACCTCAGTGTGTGAGATACACACTAACTTTAGCACACTTCCATGTGTGAGATACACACTAACTTTAGCATACCTCAGTGTGTGAGATACACACTAACTTTAGCATACCTCAGTGTGTGAGATACACACTACCACTACACGTGCTTCAAAACTGACCTCTTCATAAATGAAGTACATCAGAAATTTGGCCCTACCAAACCAACGTAATGGAAAAAACTGTATAGCGACGAGACAAGCTGGAGTAGACAGCCACCTTTAGAAAGATCAATGTGCTCGTATGAGCGAACAACGACGAAAAAGATACTACCACCTCTCTTGTACTGACAACCAAACACAACAAGCGTTATCTGCATCATCAAAAAGAGACTAAACATGTGGACATGTTTGTTTTAATCCCCAGATATTAAGAACAATAGAACTCTTGCATCCATTTGTGCAAGTAATTTTCCGGGCGGAGGAGATTGAACCCCTTTTTCCTTATCAAATGTTATGAAATTGCTACCAATAATAAATATCAATATTTCTTATACTATTAATTTCATTACTGATCGGATTTAGAGTTTCTGTTTGGTAAAAGCAAAAAACTTTGAGTGGCAACTTTGGATTTCTGTAGATCTCAACATGAGCGCCTTTAGTGGTCCGAAAAATGTTGAGATGATATTCCACCCCTCTCTACCTGTTTTGAAAAGTCAGAGGTGTAAAAGTTGCGCAAGTGTCAATTATTCACTGTCGAACATGATCTAGTCCCTGCCTGCGAGTTTGATAAACAAAGGTTTTTACGTACCCCATTAACAAAATCTATTGGGAGTAAATCTGGTGACATTGGTGGCTATTCAATTGGAGCCAATTTTTAAATCCATCTGTCAGGAAAATGTTTTTTCTTTAATGTCTTACTTCACTGGCATTGTGTGGAGGAGCTCCAACGTGCTGGAATATGAATTCTTCATCCTATGAACTTCAAAATTATGCAGCATGTTTAGATATGTTGCTCCCCTGAGAGTCGTCACTGCACTCCGCAGCTGTGCATCACCCCAGCGCTTTCCGCACATTATAGGACATTCTTTTGTACAATTTAATGCTCTGTGGGAGATTCCACAATAGGAAGGCCTCGCCATATATAGGCTTGCCATCTATTAGGTGTTTGATGTTGTTATGGTTGTTCTGTGTGGTAACCTGTGAAATCTTGTGGCCTACCGTACGTGAAACAGGATGAAGTATGTTCTCTACAAACTACATAGTGGTGTCGTACTCCAAAATATGAACAAATAATATAACATCTCGAATGTCATGAATCATGTAAGAAACGAACACAAATATTTTAAATGAAGTGAGCAATTGTTAATCCTCTAGTTCGAAAAGACATAAAAACCATGCTGAATTCAGATGTGCCAAACTGTTAACTCATGCAGACACCGCGGCCACGAGGTTAGCAGTCTTCTACCCTGACGGGACTTTGCAGACATTTTCTAATAATCCCGACTCGTGCGGTCGATTACAGAGTTGATTCTCTAAAAGCAGCCCAGACATTTGTCTTCAACATGCATGACATGTGACGGTCTTACTATTCTTGGCTTCTAATTGGGTCCCCGATAACACAGAGACAGAAAAAGAAAAAAGGAAGTGAGAAATAGAGTTCTATAATTTAAAAAAAAATTAAGCAATGAATAACTAATATTTGATACCACATGTTTTCTATGTCTCGGGAATCCCGGGGTTGCCACAAAAAACCTGTCATTTAAAGCAATACTTGGGCACAACACTAGGAAAATACCAGAAGAAAGGCCAAGCAAAACGAGCAATATAGTGAATATCCACATCACAATTACAAGCTCTATACTCAGTTCAGGATTACAGAACTATTGTTTCATGTTTTTTAAGCGTTCATTCTCATGTTTCCACTGGATCTCTTATAGCAAGATAATGGTCATACTAGATTTCCAACAGGATGCAGTCCAGAAAAGGGAAATAAGTTATTTCGCCGGTTAATGTGCATCAATGGAGAGACACATCCGTCTTTGGTGGTCATTTTATAGTTTGAAAGTTCTATTAAAAGTATTACATCTAGAACTTTAAATTGTTCCTGTAATTTGAAGCCAATGCCAAAGTTTTTTTTGCTGTTTATTGATATTAGACTGATTTTACTCTATTAGCTACCGCTGATGCCGGATATGTCGCTACACATTAGCCAGTGCCCTCCTACAAAAGAGATGAAATTAGTGAATGAACACCGAAAAACTAAGAGTATATCACTGAACGCAATAAATTCCTGCATGCTATGAGAAACCAACCGGTTTTTTTTAACACAATCGTCGTTGTGTATACATGTATCCCGTGTCCCCTTATACAAATAGTGTCTCACAAATTCCTTCTATGAAGCTAATATTTCAAAATTTAGAACAAGCTAAGAAAGCTAAATCAACATTGCTACTGTAAAGTTTAAAAACTCATAACTACTAAAGAAGTCAAATGTAGAATTTCCCAAGGAAAAAGCAACATTCCAAAAGATAACGAACATTCTATGTCATATATTTTTATCAATTTATGTGAGAGAATTTTTAATAGTTATATAGAACCAATTCTAATGTATGGACATGAATATTGGACAATAAGCAGAATCGTGAAAAATTATATAGAGACAGCAGAGAAGTGGTTGGGAAGAATGTTAAGGATACAGTGGCTAGATAAAAAGTGTAATGAAGATATATTTAATGAAGTTACTTTAAAAACGGAAAACTGTTTTCTTGAATATTAAAGAAACAGTCCCCATTTTCGGTACAAATATGAGAAGAGAAAATATGGAACTCATTGTGACAACAGGCAAGTTGAAGAGCAAGAGGTGTATGTGGAAGACCAAAAGAGAAGATGATATACAACCTAACATTGTGGCATGGGTGAATATCGGTATCGGAAATGATTGACAGCACACAAAAGAGAAGGCTGTGGAAGGACACTATAACCAACGCACACTGTAATATACATGGACTATAAGAAGAACACGTTTCTTTAAATAAAAAAGGTTTCTGTATTTTACATTAAAATAAGATCGCATGGCAACCCTGCTTCTTATTACATCGACAAACTATTGCATGTTCATATTAGAAGTGGGGAAATATAAAACATGTAAAAATATAAAGACACCTGTTATATAGCGGAACAAATACAAAACGTGAAACATCGTTAAAAAATACTGTTTAAAAATAACATCAAATTGTCGGGAAGTTTAGATCTCAAAATTCATTTAAAACGTAAATGAAAGTAGTGAGAGAGAGAGAGAGGAGAGATGATGAGGAAACTAAGAGAAAAAAATGGAAAATGAAAATAGGAATAAATATTGCTTAAAGCCACGGAAATATACTATAAAAAATAGCTATTTAGCAGTGAAAGTCAAAATGTCTACCTGAACAATTTTATGACATAATTTGGATTACCATTTGAGAGAAGATATCGTAAACACAGACACGCGAATGTCGTAAATATGATTTAGTATCTACAGTTTCATGTTTGTTTTATTGTCGCTATATCAGTTACTGCGTTAAATGAGGTCTGACTAGCAGTGTCGTACCTTTCAATAACAGCAGGTCGACAACTTTTTGTATGTCATATTAGCTGCCGTAGGAGATCATTGACCTTCATAACTGGAGGATGCCATTGTGTTTATAGTTTCTCAGACACTATATGTTGTCTTACTTATTTACGTGCTTATCTGATACCAGGGATTGCGAACTTTTACTCTTCCTGTATATGTTGTCTAACATTCAAAAAATGTGTTTACTACGAACATGTGTATTTCCTGTGGCGACATATGGATGTGAAGCATGGACACTAAATAAAACAGTGGCCAAGAGAATAACATCATTTGAATGAAAGTGTTATAGAAGAGTTTTGAGAATACCATGGACAGCGAGGAAAAACAAACCAGGAGGTGTTATGAACAATTAACATACAGGAAGGCTGGCTTCTGAACACTATATTAAATAGAAAGGTCGTTTTTTTTCGGTCACATTAAGAGACACGACGGCATGGAGAGAGTGTTACTAGAGGGGATGATAGAAGGCAATAGGGGCAAAGGCCGACTAAGACGCCGTCGGACAAAAGACATTCAAGAATGCCTGCGCATGTCACTGAAAGAGGCAGAACAACTTGCTCAAGACCGTGGAGATTTCAAGAGATACAGAGTAGATTCTAGAAAGAATATGTCACCTGATGATGATTATTGTGGATTTTGATACAGAGCATGCTTTGTAAATATTGATAATAAGGGACGTAGATACACCTTCTATAAAAAGGGGGAGGGTAGCTACAAAGAAAAGGTCATTATCTTCTATTCGTAACCAAATCCTTCTTCGTGAGTTTTTAGTGACACTCTTTCGAAATCAATTAATGTTGGAGGTGGGATGGGAGAGGGAAAGCGGTTGCCCACATTTTTGCTTACGGTACAGTGCTGAGTATCATGTTATGATTTCCTGGAGAGTGGTTTAACCACCCACTACCCCCATATCTGCTGGTGAGTAGATGAGTAGGGTGTCTTGTACTTCTTCTGGTATATACGATCATTCTCTTTTGATGCGTCATCCTTTCGTGTTGTGTATAGTGTAATATATAGAGTTCTGGTCATTGTTGCAGATTTTAAAGTAATCTTTTACCAGTGTTACTGGATGTGTTACTTTAAAGTAATCTTTTACTAGTGCTACTGAATGTGTTACTTTAAAGTAATCTTTTACTAGTGCTACTGAATGTGTTACTTTAAAGTAATCTTTTACTAGTGCTACTGAATGTGTTACTTTAAGGTAATCTTTTACTAGTGCTACTGAATGTGTTACTTTAAAGTAATCTTTTACTAGTGCTACTGGATGTGTTACTTTAAAGTAATCTTTTACCAGTGCTACTGGATGTGTTACTTTAAAGTAATCTTTTACCAGTGCTGCTGGATGTGTTACTTTAAAGTAATCTTTTACTAGTGCTACTGAATGTGTTACTTTAAAGTAATCTTTTACCAGTGTTACTGGATGTGTTAATTAGATGATAGATGGATCTATAAGTAACCTTATTGCGGCCATTGTTAACGCAGATGTACCTTTTGATCTTTAACGTACCCGTTGTTACGATCATTTTATATTTCCCCTTTTCATGATATGTCAAAAATGGCGTAAGGAACGTAAAAGGAACAGATAATTGTCTATTGTTTATTGTCTTTACCCAGGTGGTTTGTTATCCACTCTTGCCGTTAGGCGTAGGGGTGACTGGAGCTCGAGCTTGCGTTTTAAAATCAGATGTTGGCCTCGGCTGTGCTATGACCGTGTTTGTTCAGGATGTCCCTGACGTTTTCTATCCATCCTTTCTTGGTCTTCATCTGGCTTTGTTACCCTGATCTCATTTGTTATATGTATGTACGGGCAACATGTGATGAATTCTCATGTGACAAAACCACTTGATCTTCTGTCTTTCTATGTAATCTGTGCAATGTATTATACCTATTCTTTCCCTGATATCTTCATTTCATAAAAAAGCAGAGAATTGACTTTATTTTAATCTGGTTTCCCTGTATATACTTCACCTCTTTCAAGAGAACAGAAGGGTGTGTCGGAAAGTACTACTCAAAACACAAGACTTCTAAGTTTCAAGCGATAATGTACAAAGTACAAAGAATGTAAAATGTCTTATGCCGGTGGAATGGCATGTGTGATTCCAAATATGGGATGTGGTGGGACAATGTACCGTCTATAAACAGGAAAATTTTACATACGACTGAGTGAACTAGTTAGTGAGAAAATGAGAATGACAAAATATCTCCATAGATTGCGATTACAGCATTACATGAATATCTACATCTTATATGTTTTTATATGATAATGCGCAGTCCATGTGACCAACATTGACTCGCTTCCGTGGTTGCAAAGACGTGCCACGCTATAAAGATGTTTGAATTCACTACCCTCGTACCTTCCCACGACAGAGAAAGTCATTAAAGATATCCTTCATAGTATATATATGAGAGAGGGAGAGATAGAGAGAGAGACAGTGGGGGAGGGAGAGAAAGATGGAATGTATATTTGAATATTCAACACATGAAAATAAAGTAATAAAAGAATAGAAGGGATAAAAATCCCACCTTACACCATTTACAACGAACGAGTGTGAACAGATTACTTCTGAGCAGGTTATCACACCCCGTCCATTTTATTGTCGGAGTCTTTCCTGCAATCATGACGAGGCTTTCAACCTAGTCTCATTTTATCAAAGCTCCTTAAATGCTCCAAATCCCGAAACCAGAGAACTCGAAATTGAGGGTTGCCATATATAACATTGTGATTTAAAGCCAAACAATATTAGGAAAAGTCAAGAAAGCGAACACAATTAAAGAATATTGTTTATGTCCAAAATGCAATAAAAAGCTCTGAGACAAAGTTTGGGCTTATATTTCTACTGATTTGACTTGATCATCATTTTGTCTAAGACATTTTATCACATTAAATTGGTATTCTGCTTTTCATGCGTTTTTAAGCTTATATTTTTAATGTTTCATATTGTTATATCCATCAATAAATAATTATAAAGAGTAAATGTAGAAAGCAATAATGTTTTCAAACTTTCCTGCAACATTTATTGCTATTAGCGTGATTTTACACAATTTTAAAACTCAATAATTGCCTACAGATTATGGAAAAGGCGAATATGGTAGGATTAAAAAAAATGAGTATATAAAAGTCTCATCTCGTCTTATAAAAATTAGTATATGCCGTGTACAATTGTGCTGCTCAATTATTTTTTTTAAGCGCCAAGAAAAGTCTATTCTCTGACGCTGCATTTTAAATAAAATATTACTGAGATTTGGGGGAAAAAATAAGTCATTATGGCAACCCTGCGGATATTACATATAATACACTCTCCATATTTTGGTCTGTAGCTCCTGATGTGGGTTTTTACTACCACGCAGGGAAAAAAATACAGACAAAGCAGAATCTTATTGCGTGTGAAACCGAAATTAAAACAGTATCAAAATGTCACGGCGTTGCTCATTATTAGATAGGTTGTTTTATTGTGTTGTGTGGTATTTTTTTTAATTTATAGGGCATAGTTCCTTGCTGAATTTCATACTAGGGGCTTATAGCACATGTCACTAGATTTCCTCAACTTCAAAATGATGTATCTCAGAAAATATATATAGCATACATTTCAAATTGTGTGTGCCAATTTAAAATGGTACCTACCCTATGAATTACATTTTTCATCAAAGTGCAGTCATTGGTTGCAGTCTTCGTGTTTTTGCGGTATATATCAAAAATCTACTTGACAACACACATATCACACACATATCACACACATATTGCACACATATCACACACATATTGCACACATATCACACACATTTTAAAAGATATTTACTGTCAGTTATAAGATCGCATTTACACATGATTGGTTTATCATACAATTTGCATGATTTAAGCGTGAAATTGCAGTAATTTGTATTATTGAACACATGACTGGCGGTTGTTAAAGTTATATCAGGTGTCACGCTCATATTGTCAGTCATTGGTGTTTCTACAATATGTGTTGTGTAATTTAATAGGAAAAATGAGTCTGCGAGTGCAGTTTATGACAAAGCAAATCACAAATAATATTTTTGAGTATTTCTGCAATGAAATTACTAGAGAAAACGATCATTTTATTTTAAACTCAGAGGATTATTCATGTCTTGGAGATAGGTAAGCCATCATTACACCGTTGGATAGAGAAATACAAAATAATTATAATTCATGTAGCTTGCCCAATACAATTAGACCGTCGTGTTTGATAATAAGCAAAGCTTCATATTACAACGCTGTGGCACCAGGATATAGTGTTCCTAATTCATCAAGTAATAATAGATGTAATAAAGTTTTGGCTGATTAAAAACAGTATTCAAATCAACGAAATATCTCTGAAGCCTGAATTACATATTTTGGAAAAAAGACACAACATACACAGATATTTCTTTCGTGTAGACAAGGCAAACCAGGAACATGGTCGCATACGTTTAAGAATACTGTATCACTTTACCACTTTCACTTAAACCCAATATAATTAGTCTGGGCTAAAATTAATGGACAGTTAGCAACAGAAAAAAGAACGTTCTTCTTCTTCAGCGTTCATTCTCAAACTCTCGCTGGATCTCTCTTTTAACAGGACCATGGTCCTATTAGATTACCAGCAGGAAATAGTCCAGAGAATGGAAATGCGTTGTGTCACAATTTTATTTGCGCATATGGCCCGACACATCCGTCTTCGACGGAAAGAACGTTCACATAAAATATATTGAAATACAAAGGCCGTCTTCTCTAACATAGCCAGGGATTATAGAAAGAAATGTGAGAACCATGTGTTACAAGAGTAAGAGAAATATTAGGAGAATGACTATTTTTCGTTCATTCAGCCAAGTTTGGTTATCAATTTCTCAGAGACATCTGATTATGATTTGCATGAGGTTTAATTTCTTTCAAGATGATCTAGCCGTTATTGACAAGCACATTAGACGAGAAACGTTACATTATGATATTTATGAATCACAAATTGTTGATGCCCATAGAAATACAGTCAAACCCCTCTAGGGCGCATTCTTTTATAACAAATTTCCCTATATAACAACACTTTTCAAAATCCCCAATTATATTTATTCTATATTGTTTGTACTGTATACAGTGAATTTCGTTATTACATACATATTTTGTCGGCCCGAACCAAGTTGTTATAAAGGGATTACGTTGTAATTAGATTAACCAGTATTATAGTGCACTGAATGTCAATGACAAACAATGTCACTAGTATCTTGCATACATAGCATTTAAGAAATCATTTTCAACAAGTATTTATATGAAAAAATGGTGGACAGATTACTGCTACAGTAGTCAGGCTTATGCCTGATCAACTCATTGAATCGGTGTCTACGTAGTCAAATTTCTTTTCTCGATACACAATAATATGCTGACAATGATCAGATGATTTCATTCGTTTAAAAAAAATTGGGCATGATACTCAAATATAAAGTATATATTTATTGACCAAATATAACACCATATGTAAAACATGGCATTAATACGTTACACGGTTAACAACATAATTGTATTTGCTTGAGAGCACAGCTAGTGAAAGGGATTATAGTAATATATAGATTATTTCAACTAGGTCAACGAAGAAACAGTATCAAGTCACAGTGGTAGTCCACAAATTGCGCCAACAATTATTTGTCAATTTTGTACCCTCCCATCTTCAGGAATACCTGCTTAATTATGGCAAAAATTCTTCCCAGTACAGACATTTTAGCCCACCCATCTTCAGGAATACCTGCTTAATTATGGCAAAAATTCTTCACAGTACAGACATTTTAGCACACCCATCTTCAGGAATACCTGCTTAATTATGGCAAAAATTCTTCACAGTACAGACATTTTAGCCCACCCATCTTCAGGAATACCTGCTTAATTATGGCAAAAATTCTTCCCAGTACAGACATTTTAGCACACCCATCTTCAGGAATACCTGCTTAATTATGGCAAAAATCCTTCACAGTACAGACATTTTAGCAGACAAAGTATACAAAAATACTTATTTTGTTTTTTATTTGTAGAGAACTTTTTCAAAGGCAAACAATGTAACAAGTGTATAAAAGCAGTAATATTGACGTCAACATTTGTTACCTCTCCCCTTCTCTTTGGAATCCACTGGCAAACAGTTTTTCTGACCCCCGCCCATTTATAAAGTAAACAGACGTGCATTTGTTGTGGGAGCCTGAGAAGAGAGCAATGAATAAGAGTGTGGCCTGATTCTATATTATTAAAGACCTCTAATGAGGTTCCAGTAGAGATTGTTGTCCCATCTCAAAGGTAAAAGTGACACCAAAAACAAAATGCTGAAATTGAATGTTTCAGACCAAAACATGAAGAAATCTGAGCCAAGCTGTAAGCCATAATAAAACACATTCAGATATGTGACTACATCCTGCTAAACAGTATACGTTTTAAAACAAGCTCAGAGAAAGAATAATTAATCATTTTATTTTCGCCACATCGCGATCTATGATGATTCTGGTGCCAGTCTCGTATGTTTTGGTAATAAATGACATACTAGAGACTATATTATGAGCATCACGCCTCCCGCCTTTTTTCTCTAGATATACTTTGGAACCAAAAAACTCCTGAGTATGGGCCACGTCACTCACTATCTTTTAAAAAAGGCATTCACTCAATTGAGACTCCACCGTTACATTTGCTTAAATGAGTAAATTGAAAAGACATAATGGAGTTTTGCGAATCACCAAAAGCACATGGAAAAAACATACAGGAACAAACACACAGGAAAACACACATAGGAATGCCCACACAGTAAAGCATACACAGGAAAACTCACATATGAACACGAATACAGGAAAACGCAAACAAGAGAACACAAACAAGAGAACACAAACAAGAGAACACAAACAATAAAACACACACAGGAAAAAACTACATAGATCAATGTTTATTAGACATTGACATATCTGCAAACTTCCTGTAGGACAGCAAAGACCAAAAACAAATACCATGGCCAATATCTGACTAGATGTATACTATGTACAAGAATGAAGTGGGTCAGTGCGTTTGATTGTTTGTTGGACACAGACCACATTAATCGATTGTTAAATGTTCAATAATATTGTTATGACATTTCGTTTTTAAATGTTTTTTTAAAATTGTTGTTTAAATATTGTTTTTAATTGTTTGTAAATGTATTAAATAATATTGTTTTTACATGTCATCAGCTGTTTAAAAATCACCTGTTGTCGCCGAGTAATACGAGGGTGTGTTTTTACTCACTTCATTCTTAGAGTGAACAGAGTATAGAAGTGTCATGTGACGTATTCCTTCCAGAACGTTGTCTTCCCAATGAACTCTCTGAACCTCTCTCTGTCTTGGGCGATGTGTCTTGCATTTTCTAGCGATGTGTTCATGTTATCTTTAATGTCGTCAGTCCATCGTCTTCTTGGTCTGCCCCTTCTCCTCTTCCCAGGTACTCTTCCCTCCATTATTTGTCTTTCTAAACAGTTATGTCTCTTTATATGACCAAACAGGCGTAGTTTTCTTTTTGTTATTGTGTTTAGTAACCAACACTCTGGAATATTCAGTGTGTTTATAATATCTGAGTTTCTGATGTTTATCCTTCCATGATATTCTAAGTATCTTTCAGTATAGAAGTATTAATCGCAAAAGAAGAAATGTGTTTAACATCGTAGCATGACAACATTGACTTTCAATATAGACAACAGTGATCAGTATTCAAGATACTGCAGAAAGTTGTGGATCCATGATTGTCTACGCCAGTCGACACGGCACTCGATAATGATTGACACGAAAGATATGAAAATGATTGCTTGAAGTATTGCGTGAAAACAGCAATCAGGAACATTGCTCTAAATCACGCAATTTCTTCTTGGTGTCTCGTAGATAAATGAAAGAAGTTTTTCTAAAAGAGACCGATAGATTGTCAGAGTGCCAAGTGCGGTCGGTTTTTGCAAGATATCAAATGGAAACGAGGAAATTGTTGTGAATTATGAGATAATTCTGCTGTATTTTGGGTACGAGGTGAAACGTGTGGATGAATTACACACTAGTGTACTTTGTGAAATTATGTCATGACCTGTAACATAGAATACTTCGACCCAGACTTTCCCTAGCGGGAATTATAGTTATAGTTGGGGTAAATGCATAAATCAGAGGTAGGTATAAATAAAGAGAAGTTGAAGTGGTTTTTGCTAGCGTTAATTCTAGAACTCTCGCTGACACTTTCTTGTAATAAGGCAATGGTCATGCTAGATTTAAATTTTCAGCAGGATCTACTCCAAAAAACGGTGTCGTCGTTTTGTTTGGGCCATTTGACTGACACATTCGACTTCAGTGTTGGTAACTAATAGGTTTTGTGTCTATATAATTTGTATTAAACACAGGACGCCCTAAACTACGTAATCATATTTCTAGAAGGCACAGTCGCACGTCGCATTCTGCTTATTTCTAGTACTGCAAGCTGTCTGAAATCAGTATGCTAGTAGCCATCAAACTAGCTTGACATTTTGCTCTGTCCATGTCCATGTCAATCTGGCCATAGGCGTACACATAATTTGAAGCAACAATGAGATAAGCCAAACCATCGCTGGAACAGCAATTAAGCAACCAATCAAGTAACGGATCCGTAACTAAACAGTCAATCAGCCAAATCATCGTTGAATTTGCAATTAAGCAACCAATCAATTAACGGATCCGTAACTAAACAACCAATCAAGTAACTGATCCGTAATTAAACAACCAATCAAGTAGTGGACCCGTAACTAATCAACCAATCAAGTAACGGATCCGTAAATAAACAACCAATCAAATAAGGGATTCGTAACTAAACAACCAATCAAGTAACGGATCCGTAATTAAACAACCAATCAAAAAGTGGACCCTTAACTAATCAACCAATCAAGTAACGGATCCGTAAATAAACAACCAATCACGTAAGAGATCCGTAACTAAACAACCAATCAGCCAAACCATCTTTGGATTCCCAATTAAGCAACCAATCAATTAACGGATCCGTAACTAAACAACCAATCAAGTAACGGATCCGTAATTAAACAACCAATCAAAAAGTGGACCCTTAACTAATCAACCAATCAAGTAACGGATCCGTAAATAAACAACCAATCAAGTAAGGGATCCGTAACTAAACAACCAATCAGCCAAACCATCTTTGGATTCCCAATTAAGCAACCAATCAATTAACGGATCCGTAACTAAACAACCAATCAATTAACGGATCCGTAATTAAACAACCAATCAAGTATTGGACCCGTAAATAAACAACCAATCAAGTAAGGGATCCGTAACTAAACAACCAATCAAGCAACGGATCCGTAACTAAAAAAACCAATCAAGAAACGGATACGTAACTAAAAAAACCAATCAAGTAACGACGAAGAATGAGTACCCGTATATGGAAGGTCTGATGTCTCATTAATGGCCTATCACATCAAACATTATATAATAGTAAACTCTCAGTGGATGTTCTTCTTGTTCGCAGTTGAACATGTCTACACAACACATCTGGCTTTCTTGATAAATGCTCATGTATTTGGAAGCTTCTCAAGACTCTCATAAAACTTTCTGTGAATGTTAGTCTCTGTTTGCCACTGCTCCTTCCTCAACTAGTTTTGTTTTAGTAGATGACATATTAATCAATATAATGAGGTTTGCTTTCTGGAATATTTCTGTCTATCCATCCATCCATTCAATTACTCATCCATCCACCTATCAATCCAACCATTCATCTATCCACACATCCATTCATCTATCATCCAATCTTCTTGTCTGTCTGTTTGTCTGTCTGTCTTATATCTAATATCCTTTCTCTGCTTGTGCTGCAAGGCGTCGCAGGAGTGAATGACGATCGGTCTCCTGGCTATGGTTCGTTTGATCGGATGATGTGCCATATTAATATGTGACCTGTACAATAAGAAACTTGATCTTTGAAGTGAAATGCTAACAAAACAATGAATAAGAAAACGAGGTTATTTAAACAGAAAACGTACAGACGAATTCAGATTAAAGAATTCTCATATTAAGCATGGATCTCTAATTATAGGTATATCGATAATATGTACTAACTGCAGCATAAGTGAAGTCCAACAGACAAAGCTTGAAACAAGGTTATAAAGTGTTGCTAATCGCTGGAAACACACATAATAACACAAAAAAATGTCGTTTCGACCAAAAGGCCTTATCAAGACTACGTACATAAAACAAAAAGGACGAGCAAGAACGACACAATAACGTTCACATGACAGAGCTAAATGTGGAGATAACCAGATATGTTTGAAACTCTGACTGCAGCTACTGCTATTATTACTACTACTACTGCTGCTGCTATTACTTTTAACACTACTACTACTATTACTACTACTACTTACATGATATCGCCGCCAGTAATACTCTCACAATACAATACCTTATCAATTGCTACAACATCTCTGCATGCAGCTACTATTATCATGCACTAAATGACTGCAGGCAACACATTAATGCGTGTGCTGGCATATTACTTTTTTACCCAAGGACATTGCAAATAAATGTAATAGCATAATTCACAATTGTCTGATATAAAAAAAAAATTGAATTATATTCTCAAAACTCAAATCCGATATTCAGAAAAAAATAATTTTGCACTCAATTCTCACCCCTACCCATATTCTTGTCTGCACCCAAAAAAAAGAGGATAAAAATAAAAATCAAGCAAAAACCACAGACAGAAAACCTGCAAACAATAATAAAATTTGCGAGCATATGTGATCGATGCTCGCAAAACTTCACGCTCACGTTTTTAACCTTCATATAGTAAAAACTACAGGTGCAATGTTTCCCGGCACTGTTTGACACACACTTCACAATTTATGTTCAACAGTTTATACCAGTGCTCAGTTTTTATGTCCATTTAGTTGAGGTATAAAAACTGGTGTTGAATATCACAACCGCATTGTTGACAATCATATGATAGCATATTGTTGACAATCATAGGATAGCATATTGTTGACAATCATATGATAGCATATTGTTGACAATCATATGATAGCATATTGTTGACAATCATAGGATAGCATATTGTTGACAATCATATGATAGCATATTGTTGACAATCATATGATAGCATATTGTTGACAATCATATGATAGCATATTGTTGACAATCATATGATAGCATATTGTTGACAATCATATGATAGCATATTGTTGACAATCATATGATAGCATATTGTTGACAATCATATGATAGCATATTGTTGACAATCATATAATACCATCATGTGCTGGCATGTGCCATCGCCTGGTGTTGTCTTCTTAGACACGCAGACCTTGAACTATTTTCTATCACTTTCTTCTTTCTCTTTATACTACTCACGATATTTTCCCTCCGCGCTTCATGACCCATAGCAATGTGCTCCCATGATTACGTATCATTGCCAGTATCATGCATATCGCGTGTTCCCACGTCTTTGTTCCAAAGTAGAGGTACATCTTGAGATTTTTTCTCAGACTGTAATTCTACATAAAGTGGATCAGTGAGTATTCTGCCATGAAAAAAAAATATAGAAATGTACTTCTTTTAGTGAGGTACGCTGTTTATCAATTTGAGTATATTAGAGATTTGGATCATCAACAAATAATTCAGGTTGTAGTTCATGCAATTCTCTAACCACACCTACGAGGATATATTTACCATACATACGAGTTAACAATAACGTCTTTGTTTCTGAAAGGGCCGCAAAGAAACCACAATGATGAGCCATGTGGCTCTCTGACTAAGCTAACCACTTGTTTAAAACTAGAAAATTTATTTTTTGTTGTTTATATTTTATCAGCTTAACAAAAAAAAGCCACTCGAAATCTCCCTTCAACTACCTAACAGGGAAAATTCAGTATTGACAGACGTTTTTTCTAAGCAAAAAAGGAAAGTTATAATCTTTAGAATTCCGCACACGCCACGACAGTTTAAGATACCACATATTCAACATGCTAGAGATATAATCATCAGATGTAGCAAGTGTAAAAAAACAACAACGGGTAAGACTGATAGGAGAAGATACAATACGACTGCTTGACAACAACTTCTGAAATCTCGACAACTTGACGATTACTGCGCTATTTTGGTGTTAATCAGGTCGAGAAAGAATAAAGAATTTTGACTTAAGACACGAATCTATTCACCGTAACGTTTTATCACAGACAAGCGAATACAGTTACAATTTAGACAGCATTCTTGCTAGTAAGCAAACAACATCACTATTTAGTAACTGAAATATATTACTATCTTCTAAAAAAAAATATGGTTAAGACGTTTTTATCTAACGGTCTACTTCATGCCACGTGTTCTTTAGAAAATTATGTCTTCACTGACACATCGTGTGAGTCTCTCGGTTATGTGCAAACAGTTTTTCTTCGTCCAGTGTTATATCCATAATACCCTCCATATCATGTGCCTAGCGAGATTGTGGGTGTCGTTTTTTTGACATTTTCTGGGAATATTTTCCTCCATTATTAATCTTTCTAGTCCATTGTGTCTTTATATGTTAAAAATATTTTTTTGAATTTGTGTTTTCTTTATGGTTTTCGGGAACAATTCTTCATCTATTTTCAGGTATTTGGTGACGTCTGCACTGTATGTATCCTTGTTCTCTCGCACTCACTGTGTGATATTCTTAAGAACATTCCAGAGCATTTCAGCAATAACATACCATCGATCTCTGAACACTTTTATATTAAACTTTTTGGTACAGTACAAGTAGATGCCACCACATATTTAATTATTTCCCTTGTCTGTGTTTGTAAATTTCATGTTCATCATTTGATAATTGAAATATGTATTTATTTAGGGTTGTGGTTAATGTTAGTTATGTAAAACACAGCTATACTAACCCTAACCCAAACCCTAAAATAAATTAATATTTCAATTATTAAATGATGAACATTAAATTTACAAACAAAGACATGGGAAATAACATGATTATGTGGTGGGGGTCTACTTGTCTTGTAACAACTTTTTTAAAAGGGAATTTTTTTATCGGCGATCTCTACTTATTTGTGGATTGTCACTTGAAGCTACGAATTACATGCTGTGAGTGGTATTCTCGACAGACGGCGTGTTGCTCTTTTAACCCCTTAGCTGCGGTGGTATTCATAAGAATACGATGAAAAGCCACTGCTATTTTGCAGAGATCCTCCTGTTTTTTAGCTTCTATTTGAGAAAATAAAACCCACCTGGAAGCTTATAAAAAAGCATCTAGACGATTTTTTTTGCCACTAAGAAGAAGATCTCAGCAGAATGGAGCCAACCCCCTCATCGTATTCTTAAAGATACCTCCGCATTTAAGGAGTTTAAAAAGAGGAAGTACACCGCTTCGTAAGAATTAGCAGTTTTATTGTAGCCATGCCACAAAAACCTACAATATTATCAAGATCACAGGATCAAGATTACCAAGATCTATCTCCAGAATTTTACTGATTTGGGATTCGCTAAATTATGTCAACACAAAGGGGGGGCGGCGGGGAGGAGATTTTCGAAAAATTCGACAGTTGTTGACAACGGAAGTGGGTTTATAAAAGTTTATGTTTACAACACTGTTATTTTTACCAAAAAATGTAATTAATTAAATCATGTGAATGTGCATCATTTGTGCTAACTCATTAATTAAATCATGTGAATGTGCATCATTTGTGCTAACAATGTGAAACAAATGGTGTAATGTGTTTGTACTTTTTCTGCTAAATAATACTTTTATTGTGTGTGAGTGTGTGTGCGGGGGGTGGGTGGCTTTAATTTGGTGACATAAATAAGTACGGAAGTGTTTCTTGTATTCTGGACAGTGGAGTGATAAGGGAGTGGAAATCAAAATTTGGCAAAATAGTATGTACGTAATTTAAAGAAAGCCCCCATTTATATTTTACAAAGAGACTACCAAACTAACATCTCAACAACAAGTTAACCGTAATTTCTCCATATCAAGGACATGGACACGATCACACACCCCCGTAAAATAAAAGGTTGCTAACCTCTGTTAGCAGTCATTCTTAACCTCATTCAACCAGCACTGTAATCTCAACGCCACCTGTTGCACCAAACAAGAGGCATGATATCTACAACTTTATAACAAACGTACATACTACGTTCTAACAGAACACCCGTCTTCGAATGTCTACTTAACGTACGAGCGCAGATTCCTCCAGATCTTAATAAAGCATCTGAGTTTCATTTTAAATTCGTTTTTTCCCGCTAGTACGGGCAATATTACGTCACAAAATAAAACTGCCAACAGTGTGAAACTCTTTGCAGACCGACAACTAATGGCAGACATAGATTCTTACAGAATCATAACATTGTCATGAGCATGCCAAGATCTGGCGATGGATATATTGATGGAAGACAAGAAAATACAGCGCACAAAGATAATATTTTTTTTAAATAAAAAAAGAATTCCTAGTAATCTGATAATGGAAACGATGAGATGTTAATTCGCCTTGTCGAGGATCGCAGTTGCTTTGAAATTATAAGCTTCTCGGCTACTGAGTAGCTATGAAGACGTCTTGTGAATGAGCAGGGAGAAGTTCACGAGGGAGAAAGAGGGAGGGGAAATGGATGCGTGAGAAAATGTGGAATATGCAGGAGATTGTCGGAAATGAAGCAGAAAGTATGTCTCGCGGAGGAATGTTGCTCCTTTAACAGAAAATGTAGGAAAACGTAATGTCTATGTTGGCAAAAACTTCAAAACGTTTGTATGATGGCGACATGTGTGTTTAGCCGTGAAGCTTTCTATCTGTATTTCTGTCCACAGTTTAATACATTATAGCATCCTGTCACATGTGTGTCTTACTTCTGTTATTGTTGGTGATATGTATGTTCGTTTATACAACTATTTATTAGCATGTCTGTCTGTCCAAAAGCCGATACATTATAGCATGTATGTCCAAATAGAGTTATTTAAGCGTCACACATGATATTCCTCGATATTTAGCGGGTTACACTCGTTGAAAATTAGACCAATATAATACAAAAAATAGTATTCATTTTATTAAACAGAGCATGCTGTGCTCTTTAATAATATATTTTGTTGAAAATTTATTAAAATGCGTACTGTAACGATATGTGTGTTTTAGGAACTATTATACTGAGTCGTGGACGGTAAAATACTCTATGAAGTGCCGCTCGCGCCCCTCAGGCTATCATTTGGGCAGTATCTCCTTATATCAACAGATCAGATGTATATCGTAATTTTATCACTGATGGAGTTATGTCTGTTGGTTCGTGCACACATTGTTTCCTTTGTTTATGTATATCTACTTATTAGTACAAGTTCCGGAGCTATTATGTTTTCTCTTTTTAATATGTGCATGTGTTAAAGTTTATTGTATGTTGTGAAGTTTCATTTATTCTTTCCATACTCCTCAGCTGCAGTTGTATTATTTCTTGATATAGACTGTTTGGTCGAAACGTCGATTTATTTTAATAAAGTGCTTGTTTGTTTGTTTGTTTGTTTGTTTTTCGTTCGCTCCATTGTAACCATCACGGATATCCGTGCGATTTCCGCCGGGAGCGTGATTACGTTGTGCCACCGTTATGCGCCTTGTAGGCCTAGCACATCCGATTTCGGCATGCCTTGACAATTCGGGTGGGCTACCCTTAGCCTGTGACAGCCTCTATATCTGTCTCCAGGCACGCGTAGTGGAGACTCTTCGCCCAGACGATTTTCTTGCTCTTAGTCTGACTCAAACGAGGTGTTCCACTGTCTATGAACTTGCCTCGTGTAATTGGACGTGCTGTGCCTGTGCCCATTGGGTACTGAACCGTTTCTCATCCGTGAGCCTGGTTCCTTAAGGGGAAGAACTCAACAGAGGAGTTGGACCCTGGCTCTTTCGCCCTCTTAGCCGAGGTGTCATTCACCGACGTGTACCCCTTGTCCAAGTTCGAGTCTCACACCACGCGTTTGAGAGCAAGGCGTTCTCGAGCTGAGCGTCCTTGTCCCAATAGCGCCTGAGCCCATCAGGTACTGAACCCTTTCTCTCTTCAAGTGTATTTCCGGTGTAGGAAAACTTGACAGTAGAGTTGGGCCAGGGCTAAATCGTTGTCCCTTTTGTGCCTGAGCGAATCGCGTACGGAACCCTTTCTCTCTGCAAGTGTACTTCCGGTATAGGAAACATTGACAGTAGAGTTGGGCCAGGACTACCATCGTTGTCACTTTCTTGCCTAATCCCATTGGGTACAGAACCCTTTCTCTTCGCGAGCATATTTCCGGTTTAGGAAGGCTCGACATTAGAGTTGGGTTAGGTCTTCTTGCTTTACCAAACGCCAGTGAATGGGTCTGGGTCTCTGCCTGTAAGGAACTCAGGTAACTAGAAGCCCGTCTCGAGCTGACGGAGCTTGTAGCTCCCCCTTTCCTAGGGACTTTTCACTTTCTATTTGCAGTTTGCGCTGCCCTCTAGCGCTGTTCTGCACTTTCATTGTTTCATTGTACTCTGTATGAAACATATTTGTCTCTCGCCATCCATTTACCTTTACGTGCATTTTTACATTGGCCGCCCCTCCAATGTTCGGACTGGACTGACTAGCTTCACTGTATGTCGACAGTGTCGCTATATGTGGTGATGCTGGTGGTGTCGGAGATATGTCTGTCCGTGTGCAGGCAAATCTCTTTCCATCTGCTACCTCCACATTTTCGGACACGATCCCCAAATGATTTGGCCAGAATCAGCTCGAGCTGCTGTATTTCTGTTTCCAGGGTGCACCGTGTGGAGGTACATTTGGGATCTTGGTTACCTGCTAACCCTGGGTCCGCCTAGAGCAATGCGTTCCCTTTGCACCCCAATAAAGTGCTAAAAGATATGTTTCGTGCCGTTTAGTTCAATTTGTGAACTGTAAAACGTATTACTTTGTGTTTACGTTAATAACTATTGATGTTTTTTTATATCACTGACTTTGACACCTGTTATTGTGAACCACATATTCATCCATTATTCCATTTATCCATATATCCATTCATTTATCCGTCAATTAATCCATGCATGCAAACCTGTTTCCATCGATCTATTCATCTATCCACACATCCGTCTTTCTATCTGTCAGTATATCTCTATTTTTATTTCGTTTCATTTTTTTTCCTTTGCTCTGTTAAATGTGTTTATTTATGTTGTATTTCTCTTGTACATGCCTGTGTCTACATTTTCTGAAACTGCCTATCTGATTTAAATATAAAATAGTGTATAACATTTTAAATACCAGACATTTCTTCACATTCTATGCTTAATGATTCCATACAATGAATCTTATAAAAGGAATGAGATCATGAACAGCAGCATCATCAGCCAATTAACATCAACACAAGGGCCTCTGGACCGACAGTCAGTTAACATGCGACCATGGACTGCTGGATCAACAACGAATTAACAAAACCCATGGATCGCTGGATCAGCAACAAAACAACAAACATAAACTGTTCAAGAAATGAACGAGAACACCAACAATGATATTGATTAAGAAAACGGAAAGTTCCTTCCTGAGAACAGCCATAACACAGAAAGCGTTTTTATAAGGCGATCTTCGTCAGGGACAACGTGATTTTAATTTAAGGACTTTAGTACTACTATTACTACTACTTCTGTTACTACCACTACTACTACTACTACTACTACTACTACTACTACTACTACTACTGCTACTACTTCTGCTGCTACTACTACTGTATTGCTACTACTACTACCACTACTACTACTACTACTACTACTACTACTACTACTACTGCTGCTACTACTACTGCTGCTACTACTACTGTATTGCTACTACTACTAATAGTAATAATAATAATAATAATAATAATAGTACAAGTACATGCAATAAAAATAATAATAATAATATTAATAGTAGAGTCCATAACCCGTCAGGACAGTGGTGATAGAGACAGTGGTGATTAGAGACAGCGCAAACAGACACGATCCATAGTATCATTTCTAAAGGCAGAACTTGACACGGGGTGGGGGGAAGGGGGGGGGAGAGATCTGCTAAAACCAAAGCTGTGACACAATGCACTCAATTGTGACACAGTGCACTCAATTGTGACACAATGCACTCAATTCACCAGACAACATCCGGCTTATCTGAATGAGTTAGAGAACGAGCGGAGAATAAGAAGCTTACAGTAACAACAATTTAGTAGTATATTATGTTCCAGACGTAGAAATCAAACCGCATTTTTTAGTTGTTATGACTTTATAGGCAATATTTAAGTTTACTAGGTTGCCATTAACGAATATGCGAGGATATATACAGTTTAAAGTACAATACTGCTTTGTAATGGAGCAAGAGGGATATATTCATACTAGTTTCTTGTGACTATTAATACCAACAACAACAGCAGCATTCAATAAGTCATGAAGAGTATACATGCACAGTGAGATCCTTCATAGATATGTGACCTTTCTTGCAGTACGCTTCTGTTAATCCTTCTAAAGACCTAAACTTATGTACTATTTCCTACAATGCATCAAAACCGCACGAGCTCAGACTGCATCCTTCCGGCCTACATGCTCGCGAGCTTCAGTGTAAACAAACGGTATAAATAAACGGTAGGCTTCCCCTGTTTTTGCTTATCTTGTCGGTGCTACCTCAATATTTCTCCCGGTGGAGCGAACGCCTGTGAACTATCATCAGTTTTGTCGTCATGGGAACATGATATTTAGTGATTACAAGTGTACAAGCGCAAGAGTATGTGTGCGCATGCGTGCGGTTGTGCCAGTGGTGTTGAAGAAAGAGTAAACATTATTTCACTTTATTTATTTTAATATGTTCACGTTATGACAGCGACTATAAAGGAATGTCAGGATCTATGGCGGAGAGGTACAGAAGCGTGTCTCGGATAGTCGAGGTACGAGGTTGAATTTCCGCCGCAGGCATTTGTGCAATTTAATCGTGCAGAAATGACTTGAAGTGAACGTCCTTGTGTCGATGTGTCCCGAAAAGAGGAGAAAAGAATATCAGCATTGTGTACCTTCCATGAATGTCGTAGGAGTCGACTAAGAGGTTATGGGGTGAATTGTGCTGCCCTATCCCAAATAGGGTATAATTGACCACGAAGTCATGCGGAAGTCGGATGTGTCAGGCCGAAAAGCGCAGATAGTGCAGCAAAGCTGTAAACATGACACGACGCACTCTGTTCTCCGGACTTAATTTTGCTAATCTGAAGGTGCATACGAACAAAAGAAGATGAAGAAGAAATGAAGACAATACTGTAGTAAACAAAATTTTGAGAGGTTGACACAGCGTACATGACTGATTTCAACGGACGTCAAATACCACACATAACGAATAATTACATAGCTTCAAATGATAAACCCCGAGGATCTACGTAAAAAAGCCATTTTGTAAACAGGACGCCGCTAGTGGAATTCGAACCTGCGATCTCTGAACACATAACCAAAGGCTTAACTGCTACCCGAGGAAGATCCCCAAGACTTATGTACCAGATAGTAAATAAAAAATTATAATAAATCCAAACATTTCTTTAGAAATGTAGTTTTACAAATAAAACATATACACAAAATGAACGTTTCGACTGAATGCCTTTATCAAGATCACGACAAACACACACACACACACACTCACACACAATAAACAACTAGACAGTTTAAAAGAAAACGACATTAAGAGAGGGGTTAGGAATTTCAGACAACAATGGCAATCTACGAAAGTAAATAAAACTTAGAAATAACTGAATAAATGTTTTTAGATTGATTTCTATTTCCTGAATAGAAAATGGTGACAAGATTGAAAAGTCATTGATAAGTAATATGCACATGGTATAAACAGCAGAAGACAAAATTACAGTAACATTTTTTGCTGTTGTGTGTTCTTTCCATTATCACAACATAACTGTGGTGGCATTGAAGCCATGCAGACTTGACCAACTGTCGGCAAACATATTACAAATTTAAACGATTTCATGCTGATCTGTGATTGAATATCTATATACCGATATAGCTGTGAAATACGTTATCTAGATATACACATATATCCCACCAATGTTCTACATACAAACATATACCCCACTAATGTTCTACATACACACATATACCCCACTAATGTTCTACATACACACATATACCCCACTAATGTTCTACATACACACATATACCCCACTAATGTTCTATATAAACAGATATACCCCACTAATTTTCTACATACACACATATACCCCAGCGCTGAGAGTTGAAGTCTTTTAGGCATGAAAGAAATCTCTGTATAATCCGGAACAACCCACCCTCCCCTCCTCAAGAAATATAATAAATAAAAATTGCGCATAGGAAACAATAATTTTATCTCTGGTAATTCAGGCTAATCCAAACAAATAGACAATATCGATTTTTATTTCTGATTGTAGCCATGTATGCGTAATTGATTCGTTCATGTTTACATCTTATCTGTGATACGTGTAATTTACCGTAAGCAACATTCGATTTCAGCTGTGGCAGTATTTCTAATACGAACTGTAGAACTAGCTGTATAGCTGGTGAGGTATTGCTCATAGAAACTGTAGCAGCAGCTGTGTAACTGGTGAAGTATTGTTACGAACTGTAGCAGTAGCTGTATAGCTAGTGTAGTATTGCTGATATAAACAGCAGCAGCAGCTGTATAGCTGGTGAAGTAGTGTTACAAAATGTAGCAGTAGCTGTATAGCTGGTGAAGTATTGTTACAAACTGCAGCAGCAGCTGTATAGCTGGTACAGTATTTCTGATAGAAATTCAGCAGTAGTTGTATAACTGGAGCACTATTGCTACGAACTGTACTAGTAGCTGTATATTCCCATTGTCTCGTTTTCGCCTCTTTCGCTTTTTTTTAACTATTATATTTGTTTTTCTTCTTTCTTCTTCTTTTTCTTCTATTACCTTAATTTTGTTGTGTTTTTTTTTCATTTTCCTATTCCTCTTCTGCTTCTCCAAATTACTCTTCCGTTTGTTCCATATATTACTTTTCTAACTTTTATTTCTCCGGTCTCACTTTGTGCTATGTCTTCTTCGTCTCATGATAGATCGCGAATATGAATGACAATATACTACATTGTAGAAGTTTGGAACGATCGTATTACAAGGAAGACCTTGCACATCTTCTCTATCTGCTGCTTCGTCTTCTCCCTCCGCTTCGATCACTGTTTCTACTTCTCTATCTCATTCATGTTTACCACTCTACTCTTTCGGCTTCATCCTTGTCAGTTTTCTCTCCTTGCTTCATGTTTACTACTTCCCTTTCTCTGCTCCGTGTCACTTTCCTCTTTCTACGTTTCGTCTGCTGTCTGTTCTGATATGTCCGCGTATATATTGCTTTTCCTTTCCTTTTCTATTTCAACTTATGCTTTTTTAATCTCTGTTTTTATCTTTTCTCTCCTATTTTTCTATCGTGTTATCTTTCAGACATTGACTTTGAAGTATCTAACAAACAAAACATCAGTCTTTAATCTCCACTCTAGCTCCACTAGTTTTTGTGATATGAAATATACCATTTCCTTGCAATTTTCAGCTAAACAGCTCAGCAACAGGAGCTCGGATGTCATAGATCCGGTGCCCGAAGTAAACCGGTACACATCTGCTACGTCAATCTTTAATTCGTGATATAGATGACGAATTAGGTAACTGTAGCTACTAACTAAACATTTATGCCAATGCATATTGCTACATATACAGATAACTATGATATCACACATACTATGTGATACACAAATTATGATATATCCGCTATACACGCAAAGCAAGTAACTCATAAAATAAATAAGAGAATTAAGAAAAATGAATTCGTAGTGAAGCTAATAATTGAAAGAATACCCAGGGTACCTGTCTTCAATTCTCCCACAAGCAGAACATTTGTTCGTTACATCCCTTTAGTGACATCAACTGGTTTATTATTTTGGATGTGTTGGGTTTAGGTTATTCAAAGCCGCTGAGAATGTTAAAGGAAAGTAATAATCAAATCCCCTGCTTGTGGGCGGATTGAGGACAAGTGGCATATTCGGTATTGCTAAACAAACAAGTAAATCATTTGTATAGAAATAGTTATATATGACTGGATTAAACAGCAATGTTAGAAATAATACACTACGTCAGATTTTTCGGGCGAAAGGTCTCAATCAAGACATGGAATAACAAAACAATGAAAGAGGAGAGATGCTTTATAGTTCATCTGTGGCGTTAGAACGCATAATTTGATATATAATGATATGAAATCAATTTAATAGAGATAACTACAACCGGAAGTAAGTCAAGTTAAATATGAATGTGGCTATCCATAAATTACGTTAAGAATTAGTCAGGTGTAGGTCTGAAAAAGTTTGACAGTTGATGACAGGGGGGAAAGAGGGGGGGGGGGGAGTTTGCAAATTTTGGTGTCAATAATACTGTTTTTATACACCCAATTACATTGTTTGAATGTCAAAAAATTTTCTAGAATTGTACAACAAATCATGTAGTGTTTTTATTTTGCACTTTTCCTGATAAAACGTATTTTTGGAGGGAGGGGGAGGGGTGAGTTTGGGAAGAATGATTTGTATAATTAAGTAGGAGGATTCCTGAATTCTGGACTGTTGCTGACAGTGAGCATTTTGGGGTCAAATATTTGCCCATAAAATATGGACAAATCCAATAGTACATAAAAGAAAGGATGAAAATTATGACAGACAAGAACACAAGATAAAGAACGGTTGATCTGTTCTTTGTGTGAACCTTCAAGACAATTATCAGTAGGATTCAAATACAAGAAAAGCTTTCACACTCGGAAACCACAAGAAAATTAGGCTTGAGTGTGTTAACGATAACATGTGAAACTGCGGTTAAACGTAAGACGATGAGAAAACAATGAAATTCAAGAGGAAGTGTTACGAATCAATACAAACACAGGATGTAACGCAACAACTTTGACCAGGAATTATACTGGTATTTTGGTCGAAGTTAAGATTATGTATATGTTTTTGTTTGGAGTGGCTCATAAACCTCTAAAAATTATGGTTTTTCACTTTTCCTCTGTTGGGCATTTTAAAGCGTATGTTCTCAAACTCCCACTAGTTCCCTCTCGTAGAACATTGGTCTTATTAGATTTCAAGCAGGAATTAGTTCAGTGAACAAAGATACATTATATTGCCATTTTTTTGCCAAATTTCATTTGCGAGACACTCAGTGAGAATTAAACATTTCTAAAGAGCAAAGCAGATAGTGTGGGCCAATGTACGACATAGAATAACTTGGATTTATTGTGAGTTTATATGCTTGTGATTATTGAAATGTGTGGTCACTAGTGTCCATTTATTGAGATTAATGATCCTTTTAGAAGACGTCTTCGAGTATCATTCTAGTTTCGTTTTCATACACAAATAGTTGCAGACATACAGCAAGGAAAAAAAAACAGATGGAGAGAAATAATGGATGGATGGATGATGGTTTGGTGAATAGACAAGCAAGAAAACAAAGATATATAGAAGATCGATAGATCGATATATATATATATATATACACATACAGATATGTTAGATATCTATGTATAGATATATTAGGTAGGTAGGTCGGTACGTAGGTAGGCAGGTAAGTAGGTACGCAGTTAGGTAGGTAGGTAGATAGATAGATTTCGAACGCCATACGGAAGGATGGAAGCAGTAAATAGACCTCCTACCGAACTTTAGACATCATCAATTTTAAACTTTTATTTTGTCACAAAACACTTGCGCAGAAAACAGTTTATCTCAGCTCCGAAAAACTACATAAATAACAAGGAAGAACTAGAATAGATATAGCGATCATAAGGAAATATGTTTTATTATTTATACACAGTTATAGGATTTACGGGTTCAGAACAAATCACTGCCAACAGACAAATGTATTTAGAAAAAATTAATGTCTGATCTCCAGACAGCAAACATTTTCCAAAACACTTTAACGTCTGGTATAGATGATTCGACAGTGTAAAAATATTGGAATATTATAGAGAGTTTATGTACCAGGATTTGCTCGGAGATGGCAACTCTAGGGAGGTGAGAGTGTACAGGTGATAAAACAAGAAATTCGAGTTCCTTATTGTGTTACAACGTAGTAGTTTAAGAAACGTGAGGTGTATGAACGGTGTGAGGTTAAAGGGTGTGAGATGAGATTTCGAAAATGAAAAAAGTTGTAGGGGAAAATATATATATATATATATATATATATATATATATATATATATATATATATATATATATATATATATATATATATATATATATATATATATATATATATTTATATATATATATATATATATATATATATATATATATATATATATATATATATATATATATATATAATGTAATTTATATGTGTACGGTGTAATTATAGAATTGTAAAATTATATTCTACATTAATGTATCACTCTTCTGAAACATGGATGACTAACAGACAACATCAGTCAGAATTGATGCTTCTGCGATGTAGATATATAGAAAAATAGGTACAACTTCATGGATATAAAAGTAAAAAATAAGGTAACCCTAGCATTTTTTGATGCCGTAGGGGTGTGAGATGTTAGCGATCTCACATTTCAGAGGCTCTGCAAATGAGGGCGGTAGCCATCTCCTCTCCCTCGCAGTCTTTACTTCCCTGATTAATCCGGTACCCATTTAAGGCTGGGTCGACCCGGGAGCCATTGCAATCGGAAAAACATTTCCGCTCATGGATATAAAAGAAAATGAATAAAGAGGTTCTGACAACACTTTATAAAAACAAAACTATTATCGGAGACAAAAATCAAACAATAAAGTATTTTAGACATATTAAAAGGCATGACAGCTTGGGGAAAACTTTACTTGACGATAGAGTAGTAGGTAGGAAGAGATACAAGCGGGAGAAACACATCACGAGAAATAACGGGTTAAAGTTAGGCAGAGGGCACCAAAAATGCAGGAAACAGAATGTCGGAGGTCCGTTGCAGCCATGTCCGTAGATAAGAGGGGTGTTCAATCCACCATTTCCATCAGCAGATTGGACTTTTAGTACTAGGAATTTGGCAAAAAGGCGGGTAAAGGGCCTTTAAAACCACTCCACTGGAAATTTTTCCAAATCTAGTCATCAACTTTTACACCACAATGACGATCTGACAGCCGTAAACACGCGAATGCCCATAATTTTCTTTATTTTTTAGATAACACCCCCCGCCCTTTAAGAGATAATATCTACGACCCTTGTTGCAGACCTGGAAGGTCTAATTAATTTTGTGCAGAGGTTACCTATACTGATGATGATCATGGGTAGACTGTGAGATAATCTAAGAAGATACGGTAGGGTGGAGATTAAGTTGGCAGTCAGGGTAGACTGTGAGATAATCTAAGAAGATACGGCAGGGTGGAGATTAAGTTGGCAGTAGGGTAGACTGTGAGATAATCTAAGAAGATACGGTAGGGTGGAGATTAAGTTGGCAGTCAGGGTAGACTGTGAGATAATCTAAGAAGATACGGCAGGGTGGAGATTAAGTTGGCAGTAGGGTAGACTGTGGGATAATCTTCTTCTTCTTCTTCTTCTTCTTCAGCGTTCGCTCTCAATAACAAACAACGAATATTTCGTGTGATTTCCGCCAGGGAGCGTGAAGTACGTTTAGCTTCAAGTTCCACAGTAAAACTGTGATTATTTGCACCCCGGTTGGCCACTTGTGGTAAGGACGTCCGAGGTCCAGCACATCCGTTTTCGTCATTCCTTTATTTCGGATTTGGTCCCTAGTCCGTGACAGCCTGTGTATCTGTCGCCGGGCACGCTGATGTGTAGTGCCTCTTCGCCAAGACGCTTGTCGAGCGCGTCTATCTGGCACAAGGTGCTCCACCGTCTATAAACCCATCTTGGTAGACGAACTCTGCCTGTGTCCATCGGGTACTGAACCTTTTCTCATCCGCGAGCCTGGTTCCGTAAGAGGAAGAACTCGCCAGAAGAGTTGGACCCTGGCTCGTTCGCCATCCTACCCGAGGCGTCGTTCACAGACATCGTGTACCCCTCGCACAAGTTTGAGTCTCATCCCACGCGTTTGAGAGCAAGGCGTTCTCGAGCTGAGCGACCTTGTCCCATTAGCGCCTGAGCCCATCAGGTACTGAACCCTTTCTCTCTGCAAGTGTATTTCCGGTATAGGAAAGCTTGACAATAAAGTTGGGCCAGGGCTAAATCGTTGTCCCTTTTGTGCCTGAGCCCATCAGGTACTGAACCCTTTCTCTCTGCAAGTGTATTTCCGGTATAGGAAATCTTGACAGTAGAGTTGGCCAGTACTGCGATCGTTGTCCCCTTCTTACCTAAGCCCATCGGGTTCGGAACCCTTTCTCTTTGTGAGCATATTTCCGGAAGAGAAAGACTCGACATTAGAGTTGGTTTAGGTCTTCTTGCTTTTCCGAGCGCCCACGATTGGGTCTGGGTCTCTGCTTATAAGGATCACAGGTAACTAGAAGCTCGTCTCGAGCTAACAGAACTTATAGTTCCCCTTTCCTAGGAACTTTTCACTTTTCATCAGCAGTTCGTGCTGCCCTCTGGCGCTATTCTGCTCTTTCATTGTGTCATTGTACTCATTATGACATATATTTGTTTCTTTCCATGCAACCACCTTTACGTGCCTTTTACATAGGCCGCCACTCCAATGTTCTGACTGGACTAACAGGCGTCACTGTATGTCGACAGTGTCGCTGTATGTGGTGATGCAAATGGTGTCGGAGATATTGTCTGTCTCTTTTGCAGTGAAATCTATTTCCATCTGCTTCCTCCACATTCTCGGACACGATCCCGAAATGATTTGGCCAGAATCAGCTCGAGCTGCTGTTTTCTGTTTCCAGGGTGCACCGCGAGGAGGTACATTTGGGATCTTGTTTATCTGCTAACCCTGGGTCCGTCTAGAGCATTGCGTTCCCTTTGCACCTCGTGAGATAATCTAAGATGATACGGTAGGGTGGAGATTAAGTTGGCAGTTAGGGTAGACTGAGAATAAGAAAGCTATAGTAGACTATATCATAGGTAGCTAAAGTAGACTGCGAATTAAATAGCTATAGTAGACAGCGAATGAGATAATTATAGTACTCTCTGAATTAGGTAGCTATAGTAGAATTTGAAGTAGATAGCTAGAATAGACTGTGAAATAGGAAGGTAGCTAGAGTAGACAGTGAAATAGGAAAGTAGCTAGAGTAGACTGTGAAATAAGAAGGAAGCTAGAGTAGATTGTGAAATAGAGGTAGCCAGAGTAGACTATGGAATAGGAAAGTAGCAAGACTAAAATAAGAAGGTAACTAAACTTAGATAAGAAGGTAGTTATAGTGAAATAAGAATGTAGCTAGACTGAATTAAGAAGATAACTTAAATAGACTGAAATAAGAAGGTAGCTAGACTGAAATAAGAAGATAGTAAAAAATAAGAAGGTAGCTAGACTGAAATAAGAATGTAAAGAGTAGACAGAGATAGAATCGGTATCTAAGATAAACAGGTAATGAAGCTAACGAAGAATGTGGTAGTAGGTATGCAGCTAAAGTAAACTGCAAATAAGCTAGATATATAAGCTTGACCATGTAATCACATTGACAGCAAAACCATCTCGATTAACTATATAAAGAATATAAGAAAAAGAGAAGCAAAGGGACAACAAAGAAAGGAGCTGAAAAGTATAGATGATTGTATTCATTGTACTCGAGTTTCTCCGTTTGTACGCCGCCCCTCGTAACGAACGGCACACAACACGCAAAGAGCACCATTCATATCACGTCACTTTCTAGCTTTCAGCAACAATACCTTGGATGTTCGAAAAATTCACTTTGTTAAAAAGACGTCACTACTCGAGATCTAACCCACTGCCACTTCTACACAAAAGTAAATTACCTAATCACTATACCTGGGAGATACCGATAGGACATTAATAAGATATAACACTATATAAACATTTACATGGGCAAAATATTATCATATTTACTTTTATTTTCCAAATATAAAATGCCTACAATAACTAGTTGCAGCATCTAGGCTGCACGCATCATAATGATGGATCTTTTTTTTTTAAAGCATCATTTATATTTGACTCTTTATTTATGATAAATTCTTCAAATGTCATGTCCAAAACAGCATAACAGGCGTCCTTTATATTTGTTGTATCTCGCATTCGTGAACAATTCAACAACATTATCCTTGAATCAATAACCCACTGCGCATTTAAAACAGTTTTGTCTCATTAAGTTTCGAAATAATGGTTCGCGGCGGAGGTTAGTATGCCAGGTAGATAGCTCACACTGACACATAAACATAAGTAATCTCAACAAACAGAGACAGGTATATAATTTGTAATATTTGAACAAAAGTGACAGTGGTCGGTCAATATAAAAGTACATGTCGCTGCTGTAGGTAATATCCATTGATCCGCAGCGACTTTTGGAGAAGCTACGAGCTACAGGTGGATAAAGGTTGTTGGTAGAATTTTTAGATACAGGTGAGTAAAGATTGTTGGTGAATTTTTAGATACAGGTGAGTAAATATTGTTGGTGGAATTTGTAGATACAGGTGAGTAAAGTTTGTTGGTGGAGTTATTAGGTCCAGGAGAGTAGAGGTTTTTGGTTGAATTATTAGCTACAGGTGGGTAAAGTTTGTTGGTGGAATTTTTAGATACAGGTGAGTAAAGTTTGTTGGTGGAGTTATTAGGTCCAGGAGAGTAGAGGTTTTTGGTTGAATTATTAGCTACAGGTGGGTAAAGTTTGTTGGTGGAATTTGTAGATACAGGTGAGTAAAGTTTGTTGGTGGAGTTATTAGGTCCAGGAGAGTAGAGATTTTTGGTTGAATTATTAGCTACAGGTGGGTAAAGTTTGCTGGTGGAATTTTTAGATACAGGTGAGTAAAGATTGTTGGTGGAGTTATTAGGTCCAGGAGAGTAGAGGTTTTTGGTTGAATTATTAGCTACAGGTGGGTAAAGTTTGTTGGTGGAATTTGTAGATACAGGTGAGTAAAGTTTGTTGGTGGAGTTATTAGGTCCAGGAGAGTAGAGGTTTTTGGTTGAATTATTAGCTACAGGTGGGTAAAGTTTGTTGGTGGAATTTGTAGATACAGGTGAGTAAAGTTTGTTGGTGGAGTTATTAGGTCCAGGAGAGTAGAGGTTTTTGGTTGAATTATTAGCTACAGGTGGGTAAAGTTTGCTGGTGGAATTTGTAGATACAGGTGAGTAAAGTTTGTTGGTGGAGTTACTAGCTACAGGTGGGTAAGGTTTGTTGGTGGAGTTATTAGGTCCAGGAGAGTAAAGGTTTTTGGTGGAGTTATTAGCTACAGGTGGGTAAATGTTGTTGGCGGATTTATTAGGTACAGGTGAGTAAAAATTGTTGGTGGAGTTACTAGATACAGGTGGGTACTAGCTACAGGTGAGTTAATATTGTTGGTGGAGTTACTAGCTGCTGTCAAACTGTCAAATACTGAATGTTTCCTGTTAAGGGATTGCAAGAATGGTTTTTGTAGCTGTGTGATAAAGGCCACATGCTCTTGCTGTCGCCACGTCATGTACAGGGTGAGTTTTTAAATTTAACCTCCGACAGAAAAAAAATCCAGTCCTTACCGAGGATCGAACTCTAGACCTCACTAGTGTGACTAACGCTCTAACCTCTCAGCCATAGGCCACACATTACTAGTTACAGGTGGGTAATATTGTTGGTGGAGTTACTAGCTACAGGTGAGTAAAAGATGTTGGTGGAGTTATTAGGTACAGGTGAGTAAAGTTTGTAGGTAGTTATTAGGTACAGGTGAGTAAAGTTTGTAGGTGGAGTTACTAGCTACAGTTGAGTAAAAATTGTTGGTGGACAAAGGTTGTTGGTGGAGTTAAAAAATACAGATGAACAAAAGGATGTTGGTATAATTACTAGTTACAGGTGAGTCAAAGTAAAGGTTGTTTGTGGAGTTACTAAATACAGATGTGAAAAGGTTGATGGGGAAATTACTAGCATCAGGCGTGTAATGGTTACTGTTACACATAGATCTGTGCATCAGATGTGGTCTACCATGAACCCCTTGCCCTTTAGAAAGTTTATCAAAAAGTACAGTGTTTGTAAATACTGCAGATTGACATTCTGTGCACCTATTCTTGCCATTGAACGTTATTTTTTATATGAGGCATTTACATGTGAATCCCGTAATGTCATTTACGTGATCATATGTAAACGCTGTGGCAAACAGTACATCGGGCAAACCGGCCTACGATTGAGTGATCGCTTTTGTAACCATCTTCATGCCATCAAGCACAGAACACCCACTCCTGTGGCCACACACTTCAACGGCAATGATCATCATGGTGCTTTTGATATTCAGGTCACCGCCATCAGATCTTGCACCGCCGATGGTAGATCTAGGTACGCTCTAGAAAATCGTATCATTTTTTAATTGAGTACACTCAAGCCTTTTGGACTCAATTCCGACCACTATTATATCTAGTACTGTGTTGGTGTGGTCTTTGTCTTTATTCTTTTTTTCCGTCATTTACTCATCTTTTTGTTCGTTTCGTTTCCACATATATTTACGTTTTTATGTACTTTCTGACCTTCCGGCATCTAATTTCCATATTTCAGTTGGATGTTGTGATAATTTTCCATTCGTCGTCTTTTGATGATTTGTTTGTGTCTTGATAAAGACCCTTTGGTTGAAACGTTGAATATGATTTGTGTATTATAATTTGTATGATTTCTTGTGTGCACATCATTACCTACTAGTTTTAGTTATAGTCTGTCGTGTCTCATTGAAGCGATATATAAACCTATGTTTTACCTAAGTCTAATTGTTATTTTTTATTAAGTGTTAACTCTGTAGAGGTTAACTGAGCACGTTGTGGTACCTCAGTATTGGTGACTTCGCCTTGTCATATAGGTTTATGACTTTACTCAGATATATCAATATTCAATGTGTTACGTCTCCTCTCACGTTTTCAAAAGTATGCAGTAAATGCTTCTAAGTCAAGGTATACTGTACTCAACATTCATGTTTAACAGAGTCAAGGTATACTGTGCTCAACACTCATGTTTAACAGAGTCAAGGTATACTGTGCTCAACACTCATGTTTAACAGAGCGATGGTATACTGTGCTCAACACTCATGTATAATAGATTAGTATGGTTGTTTTAATTTTCCATATTCGGTTTTTAATGGCGCTTTTGGACAGGCTACCTAAAACTGGTAGCTGCGCATTTCCTATGCGGGTATTTATGTCGTCATCTAAATAAATTAGCATTTGTAATTGTTCAATCTATGATTCTATTGTCTTTGCCCAGCTGAATGATGGGTGGTTGATAGTATCCGCTCTTGCCGTTAAGCGTAGGGGTTGGAGTTTCATATGGAGAAAACAAGAATTGTTAACTTGTTGTATATGGTTGCAATTTATCGTGATTTTTGTTGGTACTGTGACAACGTACATATAAATTGTTAATTTAGTTTCCAGTGTGTTGAATTGGAAAATATGGTTCTAGAACCGTATTTTTGATAAAGATTATTTGATCGGGATCACGCCTGTCGTCTTTACTTTTCTAGAATGTCTGGCACTTGTTTTATATTTAAAACGTTCGTTCTGAAACTCCCGCAGAATCTATCTTGTATCAGTACGACTCTGCTAGATTTCCAGCCGGATGTAGTACAGAGAATGAAGATGTATTGTATCACGATTTTATTTAAACCAATGGTACGATATGTTCGACTTTAGCAGAGGATATTGTACTTATTTTCACATGATGGGTCAATATAGAAGTCGTTGGGGTTTCATATTTTGGACAGTATGTGTGTTGCCTGGGATCTGAAAGGGAGAAGAAAACAACAATACAATCTACAATGCATGTCATAAGAGACGACTGAGGAGGTGTGGAGTGAAGATGACTCTCCCAGCTCATAGGTCAAAAAGACCAAAAACGATTCTGAAGTCTTATGTGTCATGCCGAAAGGTGCATATCGTAGACACGGTATAAATGACGACACAACACATTATGCACAGACTACATCCTGATAATCAGCAGGGGTTTGAGAACTACGGAAGAAGTAGTACAATTGAACTGGATAATTAAACCAAAACTACTTGACTATGAAGCCAGTACATTAACATTTGAGCTAATTGTATCTGTGGTCTTCCAAATATAAAGATATGTATCGTAAGAGGCGACTAAGCATTGATAGCGTGAATCGACAGATATTACAGTCGTGCTTTAAATTAACACAAAAAACAATATGTTCATCGGGCAACATTTGGATAACCAGCTGGAGTTTAAGAAGAGAACGTACGAAGACGATCCAGTCCACCACTGGCTTCAGGTTATGATCACGGACATTTATGTTTGAGGATTCTGCGACGTGAATTATTGCATCTACTTTAGATTAAAATCACCAGATAAGTAACCAAAATATTGTGTTATCCGTCTATTACAAGTCATGTTAACCATTTCTTACATTCCCTATATGACCATTTATTACATTCCCTATATGACCATTTGTTACATTCACTATATGACCATTTCCTACATTCACTATATGAAAATTTGTTACATCCACTATATGAAACTCAATTAGTTATACCCTTGTGTATATAAACAGTGTAGTAGACTGCACAGTCGAGATCAGGGGGAGAGTAGTAATAACGATGTCCAAATTAAAACTACTGGAAAAACCTGTGACACTGTGCAAACACAGGAAATAGGATATGTTTTTATGTACATGTATGTTCCAAGAGGCGACCTACTGCTGCGAAACATTGACAATAATAAAACTACAGCCAAGAGAATAGATGCTTTCGAAAAGAAGTTCTAATGATGTCCTGAGAATATCTTTGACAGCAAAGAAGATCAACCATGAGATACTAAGAACAACCAATGCTCAAGAAACCTGGCTTTTAAACACAATATTAAGAAGGAAATTGTTTTTTTCACGGTCATGTGAAGAGACACAATGACATGGAAAGTGTTTGGGGGGGGGGGTGCGATAGAAGGCAGTAGAAATAACGGTCGACCAAGAGGTAAGGTTGAGTAAGAGATATTAAGGAATATGTGCACATGTCGCTAGAGGAGGCGGGAGAACTTGCCAGAGACCGCTAGGATTTCAGGAGATTCATAAGGAAGAATACGTTCTGGAAAGAGTACTTACTACATGACAACATACCCTTGCCGATAAGTTAATAATTAGCTGTTAAGGGGATGTCTATAAATTACTTGAACAATTTGGGCGGGGCTCTGAAAAAGTTTGACAGTTATTGACACGGGGGATGCGTGACAAAAGTTGACGTCAGCGATACTATTTTTATAAACCAATAAATATTTTACAATTATAAACAATTTTCTAAGTTTGAAGCAAAACGTTATATTTTTTCGTGCTTATTGTGAAAAAAATGTCCATAATGGGGAGATTTCTTTTTGACATAAGTAAGCAGAAGAGAGGCCCCTGAATTAATGACAGTTGTTGGCGGGGAGGAGGGAGATGGAGGAGGTGGTTAAAAATTTCCGCAAATATTCTTGATGTAATTTATGAAAGCCCTTATTCTCTGTGCTGGTCGCAAAAGTCCTTGGACCAGCTAGCGCGGCATGGCCACTTTAGATTGTGTTAGATCTATCTCTCCATCTAGCATCAGTCGTTGAGCTGTTGCATATCTCCTTTTTTCCATACATGTTGCATTATTTGACTGTATGACCCCATATTGTGGGGTACAAAGCTGAAGAAACACACGTTAGATAAATAAATTACGGCGGTATTTCTGTGCTATTGGAGGTAATTTACTTCCGCTTCACGATTTATGGTTCCTGACAACCTAACGAGATTTTGTTTCCACAGCTGACATGACGACACAACAAAACAGTATTTAGGAACCATAAATATAACCACTTAACCAAAAAAGTTATTGGTACGTGGCTTGTGTCCACCTTACAAAATTCCAACTTCACAAACACTGAGTGAGAGATGGAGCGGGAGAGCAGTGCCACGTAATGTGTGCTAAAGTTCAGATCTATTTTCTGAAACCAATCGATTCCAGAACCTCTACCGTAATTCGGGAAATCCGGAATCGATTTAAAGCTAACATGTGTCAAATTGTGAAAGTTACATGAAAGTAAGGGTCGATACAGGAGGTTATTCTTATTATGTTTTTGTGTTAATGAGTAGCATTTCTTGCATGTGAAATATTTATAGCTAGGAATGCATTTAATTATTTCTTTCATGTGAAATATTTATAGCTAGGAATGCATTTAATTATTTATTTCATGTGAAATATTTATAGCTAGGAATGCATTTAATTATTTATTTCCTGTGAAATATTTATAGCTAGGAAGGCAATTAATCATTTCTTGCATGTGAAATATTTATAGCTAGGAAGGCAATTAATCATTTCTTGCATGTGAAATTTTTATAGCTAGGAAGGCAATTAATCATTTCTTGCATGTGAAATATTTATAGCTAGGAACGCAATTAATTATTTCTTTCATGTGAAATATTTATAGCTAGGAATGCATTTAATCATTTCTTTCATGTGAAATATGTATAGCTAGGAATGCATTTAATCATTGTTTGCATGTGAAATATTTATAGCTAGGAATGCATTTAATTATTTCTTGCAAGAGCAATCTCCTGGCAGTTCTTAAGTTCTTCTTCTGTTTCATCTCCTTAGACCGGACACCAGAGTCAGACAGTGTTTATCATTTCTATCATCCTTAGACCGGACAATAGAGTCATACAGTGGTTATCGTTTCTATCATCATTAGACCGGACAATAGAGTCAGACAGTGGTTATCATTTCTATCATCCTTAGACCGGACAATAGAGTCAGACAGTGGTTATCATTTCTATCATCCTTAGACCGGACAACAGAGTCAGACAGTGGTTATCATTTCTATCATCCTTAGACCGGACAATAGAGTCAGACAGTGGTTATCATTTCTATCATCCTTAGACCGGACAACAGAGTCAGACAGTGGTTATCATTTCTATCATCTTAGTAGCAAAATCCCTTTCTCCTACCACCATTATGCGTGACCGTTTACATTACTATAAGACCTTTGCACATAATTAATAAAAATATATGGCAAGGAGCAAACAGAAAAATAAAGTTACAAATACTAAGAAGCGATATATTTCCAGTGGCAACCTACGGTTGTGAGACTTGTTTCTAATTATTAAATCAACATCTGTAGTTTTTTTTCATGCTTTTTCAGCAAACATTTTTTTTAGGGAAATGTAGGGTAGATTTAATTGTTCGACATAATCCAGCAGAGTAGATCGTTGAATTATTCACAGTTGTTTATAAGGGGGGGGGGGAAGGTCAAAACAAGGCGAACAATTATTGATGTTATTTATGGACTTAGTTGGTATTAGGCATTCATATGGGACATACATCGTGGCATTGCAATTCTTGTGATGGCTGTCAGCATCTCATTTAATGACATGTTTAATTTAGTTCCATCGTTTCTCTCTTGTATATGGGTTCAAAATTGGACTGCAACGCTTGGTTAAGCTGTATACACTTTAACAGATATATTACCGATTACTCTGTTGAGTAACGTGCTCTGGCCATTTATCTTTTCAAAGAGTGAACTTTTTATTGTGAAGTCTACTCCTTTTGTTATTAGTTAAAAATCAGTATTGTAGCGTCAATAGACACCAAAACGCTTGGCGTCACCTAAAAACAACGTAAATATCACACATAAATATATATTTATTAGCTATAAACATAACATAAAGATAATAGCTGGTTTATTCTTTATTTGACAGATACGCTTCCTCCAGGAACACACTAACTAACTATCCGCCCTGGCAGTTTGAAGCCAAGAGACTGACGTCCAGAAAACAATATCCGCACCAGGATGTTTGAAGCGAAGAGCTATTGGTGTCAAAAGAAAAATAATATATCCGACAATGACCTCTCATTATCTGGTGGAGCACAAGTTGGAAACCCCGTTAATCTTTTAATATCTGCTGAATTATCGTACAAACGATGGTTCCAGACCAATCATACGCTTGGAAATAATTTATGATGACGCGTTTTCTGAGAAACGAAAACTGAAAACCTCTATCTGTAACATCTGTGCATAATTCATAAGCTATTATTTGTGAGTGTGTGTGTGTGTGTTTGTGTAAAATTAATTGTGTAGTATAACTGTTGAAATATGGCAAAAGTAAGTCTACCAGAATCAAAAATTCGTAGTTTTATTTTAGCAACTTCTGTGTGTAAATTATCACGAAAACAGCGATGTGTGTTGAGTTTCAAGACCAACTCCACGTTTGCCATTTACAAATTTTAATAATAGGCCTAATATAATTCAAGCATTCCAATCGTCCTGGTATGACAGATTTACTTGGATAACGCATGGAGCTGCACTACAAGATTATATACGCTATAGTTTTTAAAAAAATTAAAATATACAGTTTATATTGTAGGGCAGTAAATGTGTGTTTCTGGTATGACAAAAAAATGGGAGGCGGAAGAGCTAATTAACTACTAAAATAAGATAGAAATATTGGAGGTCACGGTTCATATAAAGATGTCACCAGGAGCTAAAATTATTGTGATGATCTCGGAAGGCAACTTGTTGCTATGATACAGTCATACGAACAGTACGTAGGGAGAAACTCGAGTAGATGACGTCAATCTTCTTCGACTTTAACATTAACTTGTTTCCGTCTGTTGCAGAGGCCCGAAAGGGAAACAGTTAATGACAGCACTGTGACCACCATTGACAGGGCCGTAGATATGACTTTAATAAAGGGAGGGTTTGTTTAAAAAACACTACACTTTCTGTATATATCGGCTTGACCATGGATCACGTAACAGGGGGACTAAAAAGGTTTTTGGATGAAGTTTGTTATGCTACCCCCAAATTTCAAAATAAAGCAACAGACATACTGAAATATCAAGGTGAAAAACGAAAATATCACAGCCAACCAGAAAAACCCCGATGAAACTTTATTCATTCTCCAGACTACATCTTGATAGTCTCAGGAGTTGAGAGAATGAATTCGGAAGAAGAAGGCATAAGACCCCAACTAGAATATGGTTCAGCTGCGTGGTGTCCTGCATCAATCACCTCATTACAAGATCTAGATAAAGTGTAAAACCAGGCGCTTAGGATAATGCTGGAAGCAATGAAATTAACACCCATAGTGGAGATGCAGAAAATGGGAAGAATCGAAACACTTGGTGAACGCAGAGACACAACGGTGCTAATACAAGAAGAAAAGTTTCAGTGTATGCCAAGTCATTTAATGAAGAAAAGATTCCAAAATCTAGCAATGGGGCGACTGAAAAGAAGCAGCTTTATCCATCAAGCTAAACGACTCCGTAGACAAATTACAGACCTGCCTGAAATTGACAGCACCTTAAGGTCTGTACCAGAACAAACTCATTGGAGTGAAAGGTATGGAATACTAATATACATTCAAACCCACGTGAAAGGAATACTAAGCGAGGACGAACAGAACAGTGTGCAGCGAAGGACAGTCACCCTCAGTTTCCTGAATGAGGAATATCTACAAGACATATGGGGCTGAGTATACACAGATGGGGGCTTCACAGAATGCAGTGAGGAATGGAGGTGCATATGTATAAACAGAATATCCACACCAGTCTAGAGATATGATCAGAACACCAACAGGGAAATTCTGCAATAATTATGATGCAGAAATCCAAGCAATTATAGTGGCAACTGAAAACTTCTGAACTCCAATTCTGGCCTACAGCCCGTGGTATTCTTGACAGATGCAAGGTCGGTGTTTCAAGCTCTCCAGTCTGGAAAACTAGCAGACTTGCAAAAATGTCTAAATGAAACTGTTACCAGTATAGTGTAACCATACAGTGGATACTCTCCCACTGCGGAATACCAGGAAAAGAAAAAGCAGACCAACTGGCTAAGGAAGGTGCTGCCGGAGACCAACCAGATATACCAATCACCTACTATCAGAAAAAAAACAGATGAAAAACCTCATGTTCAGGACATGCTACCTGATGATAATAATGTAGAGTAAACAGAAGCTGAATATTTATGTCATTCATGTCGTAAAATGTGACTAACGAGATTCAGGGGTAGGGTTGACTACCCATCCTGTGGGAGGTTAAAATGTCCGACACGTGCGGTCAAAATCCGTAAATATCAAGTGCATCTCTATACAACGACACAGGGTATTAAGATCCTGGAATACATCCTGTTTACTGATACTAGGCTTGAGATGGAAAACAGGGGGAAAAAAGAATATGAATATAAACGTTGAAAAAACAGATTCACGCAAAACAAGATGTGAAACATCAGTAACAAACATAAAACACGAAACAAGACAACAATAGAACGTGCTCTGTGTTGTCGGGACCTGAGAGAGGAGCAAAGAACCGTGACACTGTTTACCTTCCTTGAATATCGTAAGAGGCGACTAAACGTTTTCGATGGGTTCGACTATATAATTCTATAGAGGGTTAAAGTGATCCAGAAAACGTGCTAAGGTCAGATATATCATGTGGAAATACGCAGATATCACAGCAATGATGTAAACCGTTGCACAGAGCAATCCTATCTCCGGTCTGCATTCTGCTAATTTGCAGCATTTTGAGAACAAACGCAGAAGAAGAGTTAAAACACAACCAATTCGTTATATCTGCTATCGTGTTGTTCCTCCGATAACAACAACAAAACTATAATTGTCCGTTGTCTTTGTATTTTGCAAGGTGAATGATCGCTGATAGTATCCACACTTGTCGTTGATCGAAGATGTGGAACTTCAGTTGTCGTTCCACGGCTAGATATGTCGTATTGGTTGCGTTGAGTCCATATTTGTTCCAAGATATCTTGATATTTTCTATCCACCGTTTTCTTGGTCTACCTTTAGCTCTATATTCGGATATTCTTTTGTTATATGCTCGTATTGGTATTTGATTTCGTTCATGCTCAAAAGGTGACCTATCTATTTTACTTTCTGCCTTTCAATATGTTCAATACATGATATTATACCTACTTTTTTCATACTTTCTTCATTTCTTATCTATTTTAGTAACTATTGCAGCTTTTCTCAAACACTTCATTTTACGTGCAACGATTTTCCTTTGCATGGAACTATTAAAGACCATGTTTGACACTGGTAGCAGAATGTTGGTATAAAAATTGTAGATATTGTATGTCTTTTGATGTCCATCTTGATCTATTGGTAGATACGTAATGTGAAAACCACAATACCTTATAATAATAAACTGTTCATTTCTGGATGAACTTTTCAATAGAATATTTTCTTGCTTGCAAATTCAGTGGCTCTCATCGTGGATCACATGGCCTCCTTGGGGAGCCCACAGAGGAAAAACTCTGAAATTTTAAAGGATTGGTCACCTGTCTGGGGGTGGGGAGCGACAGCAACACAAGGGTAACAATATGAACGATAATACTGCAGCTGAAGACGGATGTGTCGGGCCATTGGCGCAAATAAACCAGCGACAAAACGCATTTCCATTCTCTGGACTACATCCTGCTAGAAATCTAGTAGGACAATGGTCCTGCTACAAGATAAATCCAACGGGAGTTTGAGAATGAACGCTGAAGAAGAAGAAGAACCATAATAATCCAGGTAAATTATAATAAGTGTCAAAGAACGTTAGCAAGGTCTTTTTATTTAGGTTCTTAAGGCAGGGACAAAGAAGAAAATTTGTCCCCACAATGAGACCCTTTGCCTAAAAAATGTAGAGAACCACTGATATAATTATCCCTCTTGCATACACATACATTCAGTAATGTCTGAAATGTGAGTTATAGTACAGCATTAAAACCCAGTAAATACACACTTTGAGAGTTTGATAGACAGAATATCGACACCTCGACGTCTCTTCTAAAAATGCAGAACTTCGAAGAATACATGTGTATTTGATCTTCTTACCTGACTCAACAACTATCAGCAATCATAAAGTCTTTCACCTGTTTATAATATATATATATATATATATATATATATATATATATATATATATATATATATATATATATATATATATATATATATATATATATATATATACAAAACGAATAGAGATAAGCGGTGAATGTTTTAATAAAAAGAAAATGCGGTTGAAAGCTTCTGTTTTTTGGTTCGAAACGTTGATATTGTGTCTATTGAGATGTAAGTTCTGATATGTGTGGAGAACTTAAACAGAAAACAGGTAGACTCACACGTTGCACCGTACGCACGAGGAGGTCACGTGTTTACACCTGTCTCTTATCTTCAAGGCCAGACGGCATGGATGAGAAGTGAGTAAATTTACAATCAATAGTTCATATTTGTGGAATATAATATGGTCAGAAATAAGAGAGAAATGACTTTAATTTTGTGGTATCTTTGTGTGTACTTATACGTGCGCATTTTATATTTGAGAGAAACGAACATAATTTGTTCGATGATCGAGAGAGAGAGAGAGAGAGAGAGAGAGAGAGAGAGAGAGAGAGAGAGAGGGGCATATTGCTAAAGTAGACTAATAAAATCTTTCAGTCCAGACTTGAGGTGCCATCGCAAATTGAAATATTTTTATATTGATTTCTCTCTTTCTACTTCTTTCGTGTTATCTCTTCCCAATTTTTTAAATCTCTCAATATCTTTCTCTCTTGTATTTCCCTAATTCTTTTTTATTCTCTTTCCTTTCTCTCTCTCTCTCTCTCTCTCTCTCTCTCTCTCTTCAATAAAGGCTCAAAATAAAATTGAACAATAGATGAAAAACCGTATCATTGTTGTTGATAGATTATTTCTCCCGAAGCTGATGTCAAAATACAGCTAAAAGCATAATACAACTTAATCTCTTTCATACAATTATTGGAATTCACTGCATTGAAACTCGTGTTATGTTCTCACTACTTTTTGTGTATCCAATTTTGGAGTTGGTCTATTTATCCCAATATTTTTAAAATAATATTTTGGTTACAAACCGTTCCAGATATCTGGCAATTCATCGTGGGGAAGTGTATTGTTACATCGTGGGTAAGCGTATTGTTACATCGTGGGGAAGTGTATTGTTACATCGTGGGTAAGCGTATTGTTACATATTGTCGGATGTACCGAAGATGCTGGAAAAATGGTTTCCCTTTGAACAAATACATATTTACATATAGATATGTATTATAGATATATATATATATGTATATTAGTCTTCATGGCATGTCTGTGAATGATGCACTCATCTGTTATGACATTAGACTTATGACATCTAGTATGTATGTAATAACATTTATACTATGCTATGAATTCTTATCTTCTTCGTAGGATAACTAACACTCACTGGAGCGAATTCAAATCGAGCGAAAAAATCAGAGAAGAAACACATCAAAACTACATCACATATGTTATTAGAAAACGCCGTTGGTCCTACATCGGACATGTCTTACGCTCAGACAATAACAGAATACACCACCAATCTCTTGTATGGATATCAACAGACAGAAGTGGCAGGGGTAAACCAAAGGAAACACTCAGAAGAAATATACCTAGAGAAATTAGAACACACAATATTCATATTATTCAAGAACTGCATAGAGTAGATTTGACCATACATAATTGGAGATATCTGACCTCTGCCCTATGCGCTAACTTCAGCGCTAAAAGAAAATAAATGATAAATTTTTATCTTGGTCAGGTACACATTCCCATATCATATGGCAATAAAGTTGGTAGTCAACAGCTTTATGGCGAGCTTACAGTCGAAACGTCGTTATGTTCTTGTGTTTCGTAGCAGTTAAGTTTTGCCCACCATTGGTAGTACTTTAATCTATTTCCTCTGCAACCTATATACCGGAATTCGACTTGTGCTACCGCAGCCCCTACATTTCCAGAGTGTTGTGTTGTTCTTCACGCTGCTGATATATCCCTCTCATTTTGAATATATCCGACTTCTTTTGGAAGCTATACCAATGTACACACTGTGTACCGCTGGCTGCTACAGTGTATGTAGATGTACATCTGTAGTAGGTGATTTGTGTAACGAAGTCATTCCATTAACTCCCTCGTGCACGTCTCGCTTGATACAATTTCTTCACCTTTCTAGCTTATCTGTACGGTATATTTTAATGATATGAGATTCGCTTTCTCAGACACCATTAGTTTAGTTTAGTTTAGTTTATTTCCACGAGTGATGCCAAGATCCGTGGTAATATTTTTGTATTGTGCGTAATGGGTGTTGCTTTATCTGCAGACTCGATTTCTTCAATAATTCCACTTGTAGTGTCTGGCAAATAAGACTACTAAAATACAAGGGGTTTCCAACTCGGGGGTCGCGATATGAAGATGAATGAAGAATTAAACAAATATTCCTTATTAAATCTTTCGATGGACATAAATATTAAAACATATGTTAATGTATAAATCATAGCGCTGTCCATAAATGATGTCAACAATTGGGGAAAAGGGGGGGGTATCAGAGAGGGCGAGGTGTCTTTAAAAGTTTGACATTTGTTGACAGGGGAAGGGGCGAAGGCTCTGACAAATTTTAACATCAATATACCGTCTTAATGCACCAATGAAATAGTTTTTCTTAGAAATAAATAAGTATTACAATGAGGAACACATCATGTAGTTGTTTTTTAAATTTTTTCCGTTAATTTCTTAATTTTAAATAAAATATGTTTAACAACGAAGTAGAGTTGAACTCTTGACAGCTTTTGACAAGTGGATTAAGGCGTTTAAAATTAGGCCAAAAAATTGTTGCCGTAATTTATGAGCAGCTCTACAAACACAAACTATAATCTAACCATCCTTGACAACACCTCTAACCATCCTTGACAACACCTCTAACCATCCTTGACAACACCTCTAACCATCCTTGACAACACCTCTAACTATCCTTGACAACACCTCTAACCATCCTTGACAACACCTCTAACCATCCTTGACAACACCTCTAACTATCCTTGACAACACCTCTAACTATCCTTGACAACACCTCTAACCATCCTTGACAACACCTCTAACTATCCTTGACAACACCTCTAACCATCCTTGAAACACCTCTAACCATCCTTGAAACACCTCTAACCATCCTTGAAACACCTCTAACCATCCGTGACAACACCTCTAACCATCCTTGAAACACCTCTAACCATCCTTGAAACACCTCTAACCATCCTTGACAACACCTCTAACCATCCTTGAAACACCTCTAACCATCCTTGAAACACCTCTAACCATCCTTGAAACACCTCTAACCATCCTTGAAACACCTCTAACCATCCTTGACAACACCTCTAACCATCCTTGAAACACCTCTAACCATCCTTGACAACACCTCTAACCATCCTTGAAACACCTCTAACCATCCTTGACAACACCTCTAACCATCCTTGAAACACCTCTAACCATCCTTGAAACACCTATAACCATCCTTGACAACACCTCTAACCATCCTTGAAACACCTCTAACCATCCTTGACAACACCTCTAACCATCCTTGAAACACCTCTAACCATCCTTGAAACACCTCTAACCATCCTTGAAACACCTCTAACCATCCTTGAAACACCTCTAACCATCCTTGTCAACACCTCTAACCATCCTTGAAACACCTCTAACCATCCTTGAAACACCTCTAACCATCCTTGACAACACCTCTAACCATCCTTGAAACACCTCTAACCATCCTTGACAACATCTCTAACCATCCTTGACAACACCTCTAACCATCCTTGACATCACCTCTAACCATCCTTGACAAAACCTCTATGAAAACAACCATCCAGAAAAAAACATTCAATTTCTCTCGCTGGAAAAGCTTCATCTAAATACCTAACCAGTATTATCAACAAAAACATACTCAAATTTTGTACAAAGTTTTCTCTGTATAATGTAGTACAATTAATGTTAATATTATGAGACACAGTTGCGCAAATCAAAGAGTTAAAATACCACTGTGCAATGACACAAACAATGTCTAGTTTATCAACAAAGATAACAGATATATTAGTGGATTTTTTTTTTGCGATGACGTACAAGGTGTTTACGCTGCTCACACTTTCCAAAGAAAAATTTCCGAATATGTCAAGTGTCCGGACCACTACGTCTTCTAAAAACATGACAATCCCGATAACTAACAAGGACAACATTGACAGATCAGACACGTACACATTTAGGAAATGACTAGCATCTTTGTTCAGAATATCTACATTGTTCACCGGACTTAATGATGTTTATTAAAACTACAGTATAATGGACTGACCAATAAAACTACTGGTATTAAAACGTTTAGATACTGGAGTCATCATCGATATAATCATGGTCATGCCAGCTGTGCCAGATATTTGGAATCATTTACAGCTAAATATAAGAAAAAAGATGAAAAAACGATCGACTTTATGTCATGTACATAAAATAATAATACTAACTTGAACTCAATGACCCCGCCGAAGACGGATGTGTCGGGTCATTGGTGCAAATACAACGGCGATACAAACAATGCCATTCTCTGGACTGCATCCTGCTGGAAATCTAGTAGGACAATGGTCTTGCTACAAGTGAGATCCAGCGGGAGTTTGAGAATGAACGCTGAGAAGAACTCAGTGAAACGAAATGCAATTAGAAGCTCAAATTCTAATAACTACAAGTATCTTATGCTTCAATATGATTGTTGTTTTATTTTGTATTACAATAACCAGAGAAACTATGACACCAAGTACAACAATTACTTGCTGGGTGTACCCAGGCTGCATATTTTCATCCAGAAAATGTGAACAAATATATACATTTTCAAATTCCTCAAATATAAAAACGTGATCAAATTTAAATTTCATGGTCATTAAATGTAGCCAAATTATTTAAATATAGCCATGAAATGACCAATATCATAACTTGGTTATACTACTGTGGCTTAATTTCCGATACAAGCGTTATTTCTGTAATCACGTAGATATTTCTATTATCTACTGTGTTTATCAATGAATAATTGATTTGGTAGAGTTAAACTCTCAAGAATGGTAAACAAAAAACAATTGTATCATGCAGTTTTAGTTTATATCAAATTCGTGCATTGTCAGCATACGAAGTTTAAAAATGCAAGCATTGCAAATCATGTTTTAGTCATTTATAAGAGAACTCAACTCGAAGCCGAATACTTTGAAATTCATAATTATATGCACACATTTTAAAAAACTATTATTATCTGACACCCTTTATAAATTTACTCAAAGTTGTATTTCAAGTCAACTTATTGTGTATTAGTTAGTTTGTTCCTTTCGTGCCGCAAGCGACACATAGGGCAGAGGTTTTGGTTCTCCATATGATGCGGTCCGCTGCCTGCAGCTTTAGTTCCTGGATGGTCTTATAACCTTTTAATTCCCATTCTTTAAGAATTGTGTTTTTAAGGGTTGTTTTAGGTCTTCCTCTTTTTCTTTTACCCGCAGGTGTCCACATAAGGGCTTGTTGGTTTATTTTGTTTACATCTAGTCGTTAAATTAGTATGTATACATTACTAAAAATGTTGCTATGTTGAGTTCTTATCATTACATTAAAGGTAAAGGTATGTACCATGGCAGTCACCTACCCAAAGATAACTCTTCATGTACTAAGCCGCAGCAACTATTATGTGGTGTGGCAAGTTGCCTTCCTTACTGTTTTTACAAGCAAGCTCACTATCAACTAGGCTAACTCGCTTCTCTTTTAGATGCTCAAATTCTAATAACTGTGTCATGTGACATATTCTTTACAGAAAGAAGTCTTCCTTATCTTATGAGTTTCCTGAAATCCCCACGATCTCTGACAAGTTGTCCCTGCTTCCTCAAACAACATGAGCATGCATTCCTGAATATCTCTTGTCCAACGACGTCTTGGTCAGTCTCTGCCACTAGTGCCTTCTAACGCCCTGTCCAACAACACTCGTTCCATGCAATGATGTCTCTTCACATGACCAAAAAATCTAACTTCGTTTGTTAATATGGTGTTTAAAAAGCCAGCTTTCTTGAACGTTGATTTTTTAGCACGTCTTGGTTTGTCTTTCTTGCTGAATTTCCTCATGGACGTGTTGTTCTAGTATAGTATATCTAGTATATTAAGTGTTACTATGATTATTATTGTATTTTTGTATTACAATGATGAGAGATCCAATGAAATATCATTACATTAAACGATTTTAATATACAGTTTTACCGATTTCACATGTCTTATATTTCAGCAAAATAGAATGAAAATCAAACTTTTTAACTCACTAGCTTCTTCTATTGTTGTTATATGGCTATGAGAGTTGGACACCCACTGAAGGCAGACAAGTAGAGACGATTATTGGCATTCGAATACAAATTTTACAAATGAATTCTACGAATCTAATATAGAGAAAACAAAACAAAAGTGTCATCATCATCAGGTGCCATACCGCCTGGCGTAGGCGATCATGTCTCTCTACAGCTCTCTGTCTCCAGTATTACGTATCAGAATCGTTGGTGTTTCCCTGCCGTGCCAGGCTGTTAAACTGTCTAATATTTTCTCACGTTATCGCCCTCTGTCTCTGCTACCTTCAATCTTGCCTGTTGTAACTATGTTCATGAAACATAGTTGTCTTAACACGTGGCCAAAAAAGGAAGATTGTCTTTTACTTATATTATTGACTAAACTCCGCCTCGTATTTAATTCTTTCAAAGCCTCCAGATTAGTTTTTCTGGCACTCCATCGTATTCTCAGCATTCTTCTGTAGAACCACATCTCTACAGCTTCTACTTTCCCAATTTCGTGTTTGTTTATTGTCCAAGAATCGCATCTATATGTTAGTATGGAAGTTATATAGCACTGTATAACTCTTCCTCACCTCTAAAGACAACGTCATATTAAACAATATATTTTTAATTTTTCTGAATATTTTTTGCTGCGCTATTCTGCTTCTGATGTCTGTTGAACTTCTTCGATTTACTGTAACAGTTGTACCTACATTTTTGAATTGGTGGTCCTGTTTTAATACTATATAATTCACTTTAGTCTTGCAAGCTGTGGTGTTTTGTTTCTTTGGTTAGTTGGTTGCTGGTCCAGCGGTCCATGGGCTCATGCCCTTTGACCCAATGCCATTAAAATGGCATTATGTTGCTGGGAAGTTTTGTCTCTTTGAAATAACCATTATTTCCGTTTTCTTGATGCTTAAGGGAGAGTCATTTCTCTGTATTGTTTAACACTACTACATTAATTAATTCTTGAAGGTCTTCCGTACTTATCAGAACAGTGTCATCCGCATATCTTAAATTATTTATAGTATGTCCTCCCACCGATATTCCTGGGATATTAACCATTATGCATTTTGTTTTCACTGTATAAAGAGAACATGTCTGGTGAAAGTACACATTCTTGTCTAACTCCTTGCTTTATTTGCTGACAATCAATACAAGGTAACTGCGTGAAACGTAACAACAATTAGACTTACGTAAAACACAGGTTTATATATCACTTCAATGAAAGACCTTCATTGAAGACCTTCATATATCGCTTCACTTTCTGACCTTCCGGCATCTCATTTCCATATTTCCGTTGGATGTTGTGATAATTTTTCCATTCATCGTCTTTTGATGTTTTGTTTGTGTCTTGATAAAGACCTTGTGGTTGAAACGTTGAATATGATTTGTGTATTGTAATGTGTATGATTTCTTGTGTGCGCATCATTTCCTACTAGTTTTAGCTATAGTATGTCGTGTCTCATTGAAGCGATATATAAACCTGTGTTTTACGTAAGTCTATTTATTTGCTGAAAGGTGCCAAATACATTTCCTACTATTATTGCTGCTGTTTGTTTCCAGTACATGTTCTTGATGATTCTTAAATTATTACTGTCGATGTTCAAATGCTCTAATATGTGTATAACTTCACTATGTTTAACTTTATCAAATGCCTTTGTGTAGTCTACACAACAGAGGTACATGTCTGTTTTTAACCTCTATAGACCTCTCTATTATTGTTCTCTCTCTTTATATATATATATATATATATATATATATATATATATATATATATATATATATATATATTTGCTTTCTCACTCTCTTCATGGTGATTCTGATTATTTTTGTTTTTTGGCTCATGAGGATGATTGTACGGTGTTCTTCCCATACTGTGGTCCCTGGTTTCTTTGGTAAGGCTATAAATATTGATATCATTAGGTCATGAGATATGTGTCCACTATTATATACGTTATACAGGAATTTGGTGATTTATTTCTACTCCTAATGCTACTAATTTCTTTAATATGATATTGTCTGGTCCTGGTGCTTTACCATATTACTTCTCCCTTGCTTCTGTTGCGAGTAGTGATGAACGTTCGCCATTATCTTGTATGTTTATCTCGGGTCTGTTGTCATCATATATTCTTTGATATATTCCAACCATCTCTGTACAATATGATCTATTCCCATTAATACCTGCCATGTCTTAGATTTTAGAAACTCTGTAGCTGTTTGTGTTCTTTTTCCTGTTATCAGATCAATTTGCGTATGCAGTAATGTTGTGTCTTGATTGTAATGCGGTTCAATTTCTGTGCACTTCTTGTTTCCAGCCAGCTTTCTGTACAAAATACAAAATGTGTACGTAAGAAATAAAATGGAGAAGTATGCAGGTCCACAAAAACCATTGCTTTCAAATAATGAAACAACGAAAACTTGCATGGCTTGGACATACATGCCGACATGATTCCTTATCAAAACCATTATTGGAAGGAACGACTGAAGGAAAAAAGAAGCAGAGGAGGTCAGCATCAAGGACTGGACAGGACAAGATTGTCCTCACTTGTTCTCATCGTTGAGGATATAAATCGTTGGAGGACTGTGTGCTACCATTGTGCATCCAATGTGATACCCTATTTCACCAAACGTGTTACGGATTTATAGATAAATAGATATATATTATAAAGTATTAATTATTTTTAATTGTGCATTTTATGAGATTCAATCTTTTCTTTTTAAAAAAAACAAACATTTTTATTGCCCGAGTGTTGTAAATTCTCAAAGGGGAGAAAATAAAAGCAACACGTGACATGCTATGTATGTTGTAATAGATTTTAAGGAGGTTTATTGCTGGATTTGTCTGGTCATACTATAGGTCAGCGATACAAAAGTCGGATACATTCGGTCAAAAGGTGCAAGTATCGCAGCCATACTCCAAGCCATAACACAGTGTATTCATTCGTCTGTACTACATTCTATTAGCTAGCAGTAATTTGAGAACGAATGTAGAATAAAATAAGACGTTATTGTTGTTGTATTTCCAATCCTTGATAAAAAACCATTAGTCGAAACATTTATCTTTTACCTATTTTAATCTATCCTTCATCCTATTTATCTGTATTAATATATCCATCATCCTATTTTACCTGTACTAATCTATCCATCATCCTATTTTACCTGTACTAATCTGTCCATCATCCTATTTTACCTGTACTAATCTATCCATCATCCTATTTTACCTGTACTAATCTGTCCATCATCCTATTTTGGTTATTGACGGTAACGTTTCCCTGTTACCAACAAAATAGCCAATTGTTAACCAGCAGTAACAAAATAGCCAATTGTTAACCAGCAGTAACAAAATAGCCAATTGTTAACCAGCAGTAACAAAATCGGGCCAGATACATAACACATTCTAATACATGATCATTCATCGATATAGCATATCGATCAGCCCTGTTTCCAGTGGCAAACTGAAGCCAACATTCGTAATATGAACGCCGAACTTTCAGACAATAAATTCTGTCCAGTGATGTCATCTCTGAAAATAGTTCACTCTGGACATTTAATAACAACAATAATGTGATAATAATAACAATAATATAGCAATAATATAATAATAATTAATAATAATAATGGTCGTTCACTGCGGTCACTAATTTGCCTACCAGGGTCTGGACTTTTCTGGTTTAAATATATGGTCACTATTTTCTTTTCAGGGATGCCGTAAGAGGTAACTAATGATAATAGGAGGATAGGCTGACTACCTATCAACTATGACAATAGGAGGATAGGCTGACTACTTATCAATTATGACAATAGGAGGATAGGCTGACTACCTATCAACTATGACAATAGGAGGATAGGCTGACTACTTATCAATTATGACAATAGGAGGATAGGCTGACTACCTATCAACTATGACAATAGGAGGATAGGCTGACTACTTATCAATTATGACAATAGGAGGATAGGCTGACTACCTATCAACTATGACAATAGGAGGATAGGCTTACTACTTATCAATTATGACAATAGGAGGATAGGCTGACTACATATCAACTATGACAATAGGAGGATAGGCTTACTACTTATCAATTATTACAATAGGATAACTATCTATCAACTATGACAATAGGAGGATAGGCTGACTACTTATCAACTATGACAATAGGAGGATAGGCTGACTACTTATCAACTATGACAATAGAAGGATAGGCTGACTACTTATCAATTATGACAATAGGAGGATAGGCTGACTACCTATCAACTATGACAATAGGAGGATAGGCTGACTACTTATCAATTATGACAATAGGAGGATAGGCTGACTACCTATCAACTATGACAATAGGAGGATAGGCTGACTACTTATCAATTATGACAATAGGAGGATAGGCTGACTACCTATCAACTATGACAATAGGAGGATAGGCTGACTACTTATCAATTATGACAATATGATGATATGCTGACTATTTAGAAACCATGACAATAGGAGGATAGGCTAACTATCTATCAACTATGTCAATAGGAGGATAGGGCTATATACTATAACAAAAAAAACTACCATATTTATAGAAACACAGACAATAGATGAATCCTTGTCTGTGGCCTATGCACCTAAAATTGTGTAAACACCTTATTATGGCTTGGTTAAGTGATTGATTGCAGGTGACGATGACAGCAGTCTAAAACGTTTGTTGTTGCAGCTCTCTGATATGTCAAAAGTCAAATTCGTGCATAGGTGCCTTGGCCATAGTTGGACAATGTATAGTCAGAGTTTGTTATTTTCTGTCTTTTGAATTTTTGTTCTTTCATGCAGTATATTTTCTATATACATCTGCAATTTAAGACTTGACAGAAATGCCAGCAACTTTGCGGGTGTCGCTGCTCCAGTTTGAGAGATTCCGAACGATAGATTCAGTGAGGTGACTTCAGTGTTGAAGCACTTTCGAGACACATTGAGCGTGCGCTTGGGGAATGTTCTGTCCACTGTTCGTTAACCTCATCTGAACGCCCCACACATCAGTTATTTTGGGATGTGTTGTCAGTAAAAAAAATTTGACAACACAACGAATGAAATGCAATTCCTGTTTAAATATTCAAAAATAAACAATAATTTCAGACGACCGTGTGTTTTTATGCTGAAAAATTGGTCAAGAATTGCAACACTGTTCTCTACCATTCATGTCGTAAGAGGCAACTACGAAGACTTGGCATAAGATCGATTTTCTGATCCCGTCTGTCAATGTGACCCACTTAAAGAGGATGCGTTATAACAGAAAGGCGTAATTATGGGAGAGAATATTAAACAACGTGTATATGTAATGCAGAGAATATATTTAGTAATATATGTATCTATAAGCCGAGAATATATTTAGTAATATATGTATCTATAAGCAGAGAATATATTTAGTAATATATGTATCTATAAACAGAGAATATATTTAGTAATATATGTATCTATAAGCCGAGAATATATTTAGTAATATATGTATCTATAAGCAGAGAATATATTTAGTAATATATGTATCTATAAGCTGATAATATATTTAGTAATATATGTATCTATAAGCAGAGAATATATTTAGTAATATATGTATCTATAAGCAGAGAATATATTTAGTAATATATGTATCTATAAGCAGAGAATACATTTAGTAATATATGTATCTATAAGCAGAGAGTATGTAAGCAAAGTGTATATGTAAGCAGATAATATGTTTTGCAATTCATGTGTGTGTGTGCGTGTGTGCATGCGTGCGTGCGTATGTTTGTTAATCTGCATCGATTTTTGAGCTAAGACAGGAATATTGGCTGGAACTGACTTCCAACATCTTCTGCCTCATGCCCTTATCGTGCACTCCACTAGACAGTAGCCTATCCATCTAATTATTTTTCTGTCCCACTTTGTATCGTTATCCATCTCTTTCTTATCGTCCCTCAACTCTTTCTTCAAGTAAGACTTTTGACCATGAAATGTCTTTGTTTATATGTCGAAATAGTTTATTTCATTTGTATTTCTCTTATAGATTCTCCTGTACTCTCAGATACTATTTTACATGATACACGTGTCAAATAGGACCAAACAGAATTTCCTATATTTTTGTGCTCGAGGATGAGAGTTCTGAGGGAATTGAACAAATTAAACGGGCTAGAAACGTGGCCATATTTTCGGAAGTTAAATTTCTGAAACATGATGATATAGATATTAAAAGGATTCGTCGAGTTGATCGATTTCCGTAGTTTGTGAATAATCGTCGCCCTGAAGACTTCAAGTGGCTGAAATAAAGGTTGGAGCAACCAAAAAAGGAAAATAGTGGATATATATACAAAAAGACTGATAAACAGTGCAGAAACTAGGAATGTTGACACTCTGAGCAATGCGATTTTACATAAACTAACTTCATTTGTGTTCTGGCGCCCATCGGTATTTTTTAGCGCTTTTGTCCTGGACGGTTCTTCCCAGTCGATGTGCCTAGTTTCAGCGATGCTGGTACGTGTAATATGAAAACGACACATTGTATCACTTTTCTAAACGTCATCCTGAATATCGGACTACTTACGTGATTTTGGATCAAAAGGGAATGGACCGCTGGATTAGCAACAATCTTACATGATTTATATTATAGCTACTCAAAAGTATAAACGCACATTTCTATAATGAGGAAAAAAAAGTACTCTTCATTAGAGTAGTTCCCTAATGGCTCATAAATCTCTATGTTCCCAAGTCAGCCAGGAAACGCAGCACAACCTTCAAATATAATCAAATGACAAGCACGTTTCTTTCCTATTTACGTGCCAGACTCTACTTTTATCAGAATCTCTAGATGTGGCTTATTTATCATCTTCCCGCAACATTTAACCAAATTTACTAGACTTTCTTGACAACCTATCTGAGTCGGCGTGCCAGATGGACTATAGTTCGTGTGTTAAGGGCTCATCAAAGATTCGATTTTTATTTCTTAATCTCTTGTAGCTCCAAATATTACTTTCTGAGATTATGAGACAGTAAATATATTACTATAAACTTCTTGTCAAGAAAATATCAGAGTATCAACTTCTTGTCAAGAAAATACAAGAGTATCAACTTCTTGTCAAGAAAATACCAGAGAATCAACTTCTTGTCAAGAAAATACCAGAGTATCAACTTCTTGTCAAGAAAATACAAGAGTATCAACTTCTTGTCAAGAAAATACCAGATTACTAACATCCGAATTCGCTTCCTATATGTGCAGCTTGATAATCATTTCAATAGAATACACTTACAACACACTCCATGGTGCCGGTTGTCCACTTATCATTATAAAAGTGTTGACCATCACCTTTTTAAATGACCAGCTCTGGATGATGTTAGAAAAATGCTTCTCAATTCAGGGTCAGATAAATGGAACACTATATTAAACAGAACAAACTCACAAACATATGCATATATCACATGATGACATTAGATCAAACGGCACTAGCCCATGGACCGCTGGATCAGCAACCAAACAACGAAACCAATTGGCAGGCCAGTAAAATTTCTTGTCGGACCGGGTTTGTCCCTCGGGTTATATTTTGTTCATCTGTACTATAAAGATTAATTGAATAAGATTATCTTTTGCCATGCGTTGGAAGGGTCCGAAAGGGGAGCAAAGAATAGCAACACTATTTACCTTCCATGCATGTCGCAGAAGGAGACTAAGGAGGTTATGGGGTAGAGTTGGCTGTCCCAGTAGATATAGGGTCAAAGTGACTCAGAAGTCATGATGAAGTCAGACGTATCACGTCGAAAGGCGCAGATACCACAGAAAAGCTGCAAACCATGACACAACGCACTATATATTCTCTAGACTACTTTCTGTTAACTCTGCAGGAGCTTGAAAGTGAACGCAGAAGAAGAAGAATATCATTGTAAAAATACACATGTTTGCTGTTCTTATATATAGCGTATATATAATATCATGGAAGTAAAAAAAGAGAAACACAGATATTATGAACACATTGAAGATTTCAGAGTGTTGGTTTACTAAACACAATAGCAAAAAGAAAACTACACCTGTTTGGTCATATAAAGAGACAACTATTTATAATTTCAAATAATGGAGGGAAGAGCACCTGGGCGGGGGAGGAAAGGCAGACCAAGAAGACGATGGATTGACGACATTAAAGATAACATGAATACGAGGTTGAAAAATGCAAGCCCAAAACAGAGAAGGGTTCATGCAATTCATTGGAAAGACAACGTTTTGGACACGCGGTAATACTCACAGACTCTCAAAGCATGTTGCGCAAGACAGAAAAGTTCATGCTAAAAAAAGAATGGTGGGACTTATTGAACAACTCAGTTGTCCAAAGCATTACATGGATATTCTGCCCTGGTCATGCTGGGGACAGAGGAAACGAGAGAGCCGACTTACTGGCAGGCAATGCGGCGATAGACGGCACATTGTTGAGAAGAGATAAAGCAGATTTAATAAAGGCAGTAATAAATTCATTTCAAGATACAGATGATGTCAATGAGGTTGAGAACGTACACATACAGAGAATGTTAGAAATGGGAATATTCAGAGGTGAGGGGAGGAAAAGTAAATTTTTTGGAAAGCCCCGAAGATCACACAATCAACACCTGACCGGAACTATGAGTCTACATACACTGGGATGGCTGCTGGAGCGGAGGGCGGAGCACTTATGGGAATTTCCCGCGTGCTGTGAAGCCAGTTTCTAATCAAGAATCAAGAATCAAGAAGAACGTTTTGGAGAGAATACGTCACATCACATGACATGACATGACATATAAAGCGTTGTCTTCACTAAGACTATATTTCCTGTGTAAGGTGTCATATTTCCAAGTCTCACATTCTGGAGATCTGTGTTCTATGCTGTAGAACCTGTCTTAAAGGAACACTTTATTAAAAAGAATATTGTCTTTAACAGAAATATTTTTCAGTATCATGTTTACATTTTTAATATCACACTTTGATTAAGCAGCAATCTGGCTTTATCTTTACACAAAATACCTCTTGCAGTTGCACTTAAGACAGTTTTTACTGTATTTATATTCGCTTTGTGCTGTAAATTAAAGTGTTTTTACGTGGTCATAAAGTTATGGTTCAATTTATTAATGAAATCCGATTTCAAATATTCTGTTGTGGTCTCACATTCACTGTGGTCCTGTATTATCCATATGGTGTCATCTACACCACCAAAAAAAAATTTTTTTAAATCAAAAAAATTAAATGGTGCGATGAAATATAGAGAAGCATAATTATTGTAATGTCAGCTAATGGTAATGTGTGATCTGATCTCTGTCTCGTACAGGAACAGGAAGATCACAACAGCAGAGCACAAACGATGTTGAAACAATGAGAGTTCATTATATAATACCCTAGAAAGAATACCTGGTGAGAATTTAAAGAGAAAAGGGGTACTATAATAAGCTCTCCTATATAACCTATATACAATTCAGCAGGTTTTATATTTAATAGGACCAACAAAACACATTTCCTGTTATTAATGTTTACTTTTCACATCAAAATGAAAGAAAAATAGCAGTAAAACTGATTACCATGTATTTTTAGATTATTTTATATGTATATATTTTCAGTCCCTTTCAGCAGAGGTGCACGCCACTTGTGTAGGGTATCACTAATAGCTCGTGAGTCCGATACTGCAAACAATAATCCTCTAGGTTGAGAGTACAATACACATGTAAGTCAGACGTTACATCTCGGTATCGATCCTAGGTCTCATGAGTACAAGACAGACGGCTCAACAAGACTATATATATTATCTTAAAACTACGCAACATGGTGTTGTGTTGAGGGGAGGGGAAGGTTCTTATAATAAATCTTGTTTACTATTCTGATCTAATGTGCAGGTGTGTGTATAGGGGGGAGGGGGGGGGGTTATATTAAAACAAATTATTGCTTGTTTTTTTTTAAGCAGAATGTTATGCTCAATTTTTTTTTTATGGGAGGAGGAATCCTTCACATTCCCCTCCCATTACATGTATTTAAGGGATGACTTAATAATTATCATCACCTTCTCAAATAAATACCTGTCAACTAAAACGTAAGCACGACCTATAACAGGGCTCATTTCAGCCAAATGTATTGGTGGGTCTTGACTATATTTGTCATGTGACTCCAAGTATATAAATAGTGACCAATGAGAATCTAAACAATAATAAAAAACATCACAAATAGGCTCCTCATTCAATCGTAGAACAGGTCTTCTATACTGCGATCGATCATGTCTTTATGCCACGGAGATTCCCTTGGAATTTATTTATTATCAAGGTTGTCACTCTGATATTTTTCGTAGAAATCTTTCATTTCCTAAGTATCATTTTAGTTGAGCAGCGTGTATAAGGTTCCTTAATCGATACCAGGTACAGAAAATGGTAAAATAAGGTGCAATTGAGTGAAAAGACCCAATTCTATCCATTTTGTTAAAATCAGAAACAATATAGATAGAAACATGGATACACAGTACTAACGAAAATTCTAGCTAATAGATAATAATCATTCAAATAATAGAAAGGAAACACATTATCTAGTAGAGAAGAACCACAGCAGCTAATAGAGAATACACAATTTATCTAATAGATAAGAACCATTGTTGATAATAACAAGAAACTCTTTATCTAATGAAGAAGAAAAACAAGCTAATAGATAACAAATACTTTAGTTACTAACTAAGATTAAGAAACACTGTTTCCAATAGGTAATAAACAATGTAGGTAATAGATCACTAACACGTGAGTTAATATATAAGAAATACGTTAGCTAATAGATAAGAATCACGTTATTTACTAGATAAGAAATACAGTAGTTTATAGATAGGAACAGGTCATTTCACAGATAAAATGTTAGTTAATATATAAGATATATTATATAGGTAATAGATATGAAACAGGTGCTGTAATAGATAAGAAATAAGTTAGCTAATAGATATGATACAGGTGCTGTAATAGATAAGAAATAAGTTAGCTAATAGATATGATACAGGTGCTGTAATAGATAAGAAATAGGTTAGCTAATAGATATGATACACGTTAGCTTATAGATAAGAAACACGTTAGTTTATAGATAAGAAACACGTTAGCTTATAGATAAACACTATTGCTAATAGATCAAATTTGCTAACAGTGGGGGACAAAATCAACGTCTCAAAGACATCTCCATTATCAACTAGACTTGAAGAACACAGACGTGATGATGATGATGATTTTTGACCGGGAACAAATAGAAAAGAAGTGTAGATATTTCTGTCTGATCAATATCCTTCCGTGCGAACATTTTCAAACAACCCTGACAAGCGGATCGCTCGTGACGATCGCTCCGTTCCCGAAAACGTGAAGGGATAAAATGAGAGAACAGAAGAAACAAAATGCCTGATTTATCGGCGACTGTCACGTTAGAAAGCTAAGAATCGATCGATCTCCAGAAAACGTTGCTTCTACTCCACGTAATCTTTTGGAATCCTATTTCATCTGAGAAAAAATATTAAGACTCTTGAGAGAGGTTCCATTTTAAATGGCATCAGGCAACTGCAGTTATATTGAGCATTTTACCAGCTCTTGGCGTTATATCTTCACTGCTTGACGTCTTACAGAGTCAATAACAATATAGAAATTCAAAACGCTGATTTACTCATTATATAGCTAGAAATATTATCATCAAGTGCTATGTCGACTGGCGTAGTCGATCAGGGATCTCCACAATTATCTATATCTTGTATCAGAATCGTTGTTGAATCTTTGTCATGCCACGATGTTAAATTGTTTAATATATTCTCACGATGTTGTCTTCCGCATCTTTTGCCTTCAATCTTGCAAGTTGTAACTATTTCCTCCAAACATTCCTATCTATTAACGTGTTTGTTTTCTTTTTTTTTTTTTTAAATACGTTTATAATTTTAATAAGTAACACCCCGTTTTGATGTGAATTTGACTCTTTCCCCTCCTCATTAATAGTTGTTCTAGCTGCCAGTGGTACTCTCTGCATTGTTCTATAAAGATACACGTCTATGTCCTCTGATGTTACGTTATAATCGGTTCTATATAGTACTGAAGAATGTAGAAATATGAACGGAAAACATTTTTTAAGAACTCGCACAGAAATAGTGCATGTGGGATAAAGTAGATCCAGCAAATAACAAGTAAAAATAGACCCTGCACATAACAAGTAAAGTAGACCCTGCACATAACAATTAAAGAAGAGCCTGCACATAACAAGTAAAGTAGACCCTGCACATAACAAGTAAAGTAGACCCTGCACATAACAATTAAAGAAGAGCCTGCACATAACAAGTAAAGTAGACCCTGCACATAACAAGTACAGCAGACCCTGAACAAAAAAGACCCTGCACATAACGAGTAAAGTAGACAATGCACATAACGAGTAAAGTAGACAATGCACATAAAATTCAATGTGTTGTTGGATACCTTAATAGTTCCGTAAATTTTCTTTACCAGTGGGTGATGTGGCATGTAGAACATCAACAGTGGAAGGGCGCATGCTCCTAAACAATACTAATCTAAAGGCTAAGGGGGCATTTGTTCATATACGATCATGCTTCCTACTTGAATTTACTTGAATACAAACAACACTATAACAAGAAAATTGGAGAGTTTGGGTTATATAAAAAGATATAAAACCAAGGAAAAAATTAGTAATGGGAGGCATGCTTGCTGTAAAATGGGATAGGACTATGATGGAAAAAATACGTTTCAGTGTTTAAACCGTGGCTGAAATTAGATTAATACTCTTCAAAGTGTTTAAACCTTGGCTGCCTCTGGTCAACTTGCCCAGAATCGTTCAGCATCCGTAAAGAAGACTTAGGTCTGGAAAGATTACATCACCTGAATATGATTTGGTCAGCACGCCTTCTTTACTTTCCAAAACGTTCTGCTTTTACTTTGGCTTGGTGAACATAAAAACCAGGAACTGTTTATGGGGTAATAATGTTTCTCTAGTTGAACTAGAAAATCAAACTTTTACCATCTAATTAGTAAGCTTGAGTATTGATTTTAAACCTTTGTTTTTGCTTGTGTTCCCAATTTGGGACAATTTCTATTCTATAGCATCACAAGTGCCCAAAAAAGAAGGTCTTTGACTTTCTGTACAGTCCACAAACGTATTTTAACATTTAACATTTATATCATGGTGTATTGACTTTCTGGACTGTCAACCAAGGTATTTTAACATTTAACATTTCATATCATGGTGCATTGACTTTCTGGACTGTCCACCAAGGTATTTTAACATTTAACAATACATATCATATTGTATCACGGAAGTCGGATGTGTCGGGACACTGACGAAAAACTACCGTCGACGCAGCGTATCTGGAGTACATCCTGCTGGAAACTCCTGCTACAAGAGATGTTAGGTGGAAATTTGAGAACCAAGTCTCAAAACATATAGTGTTATCTAGTGTTCAAATATTTACCTTTCTGTGTCCTCCATTGCCTATAACTGTCAGTACTGTATATTTCTAGTAAGGAAGTTTCAGGGAGATTTTGAATGGCTTACCTGAAGGTGGAATTTTAAATTTACACTGTGACAAAAAAAAACACAATCATTACACCTCGAACATCAAACACCCTGGACATCATGCACCTCATGGACCAAAAAGTTAACCTTTGCCAGGTCTATATTCTCCCAATGCCGCACAATTTTTCTCCGCTACTGCTACCCTCCCCCCTCCTTTTTCCCTTCACTGTCTCTATCGAATTCAGGTGGGCCATATAATCCCAACCATCGGTTTTATAAGACACCTTGGGTAATTGGAGAACAGCCATCTTAAATGACACATTTTAATTTTCCTGTGCTTTTTATTAGCTGTTGACGCAAAGTAACCAATGCCAATCAAGGGGAAAGTGAAATAATGTCATTTTCGAATGACGAATTCAATGAGTGACTAGAATTACTGAGAATACAGTTAACTAAAACAACTTTTCGACCTTCATGACACAGGATCAAACCTAACCAGAGCACAAGTCTAAAATGGTAGAGTATCTTCTCTGGCAATGTTTTTTTACAACTAACTGTTATAGTATGTTTTCTTTACAACCATCTGTTATAATATGTTTTCTTTACAACCATGTTATAGTATGTTTTCTTTACAACCATCTGTTATAATATGTTTTCTTTACAACCATCTGTTATAGTATGTTTTCTTTGCAACCAGATGTTATAGTATGTTTTCTTTGCAACCAGATGTTATAGTATGTTTTCTTTGCAACCAGATGTTATAGTATGTTTTCTTTACAACCATCTGTTATAGTATGTTTTCTTTGCAACCAGATGTTATAGTATGTTTTCTTTGCAACCAGATGTTATAGTATGTTTTCTTTGCAACCAGATGTTATAGTATGTTTTCTTTGCAACCAGATGTTATAGTATGTTTTCTTTGCAACCAGATGTTATAGTATGTTTTCTTTACAAACATCTGTTATAATATGTTTCTTTTGCAACCAGATGTTATAGTATGTTTCCTTTGCAACCAGATGTTATAGTATGTTTTCTTTGCAACCTTCTGTTATAGTATGTTTTCTTAGCAACCAACTGATATTTCCTTTGCAACCAACTGATATTTCCTCTTTAATCAACTGTTATAGTATGTTTCCTTTGCAACCAGATGTTATAGCATGTTTAATTTACAAATAACCATTATAGTATTTTTCATTTACATATTTGATAACACTCATACGTACTGCCGTTTATTTCTTGTGTTCTATGTTTTCAGCCATCGCATTTCCCATGTTCGGCTGTTTCCTATTACTGGTATTTATCTCCTGCTATTGTGAAGTGCACACATCCAGTGATACATGTATCTAGGGATCCGTGCCGGAATCCATTAGTTATTGTGGAATGGACAAATCCCGTGATGCATACTTGTATCTAGGGATCCGTGCCGGAATCCATTAGTTATTGTGACAAACGGGCATAAGTAAGTAATGGATATCACGTTTAGTTGACACTCATGTTAGATAGGAACAGGCCAAGAATAGACAATACACGTAGGGTATGAAGTACTGAAACTCTCCCGGGACACACACGAAGGCAGATAAATGTAGACACACAAATACACTCATATTTAAGGAAATACAGACCGACATGCAGACATATGGACTAGCAGATAAAACGATAAGACATATTGAAAACAATGATGCATGCATTAATTATATCAACGGATGAAAGGTAGACACGCAGGCTGGCACCAGAAATACATATATAAACGAATGGATGGGATGACGGATTGACGGAATAGATAGACAGACAGACTTGCTGGTATACAGACATATAGAGATATATGGATGAATTGATGGATGGAATGACGGGAGGGTAAAACGGACAGATATACATAACTATCAGAGGTATCTGTTTGTATCTATCAATTGTAGTGAACCATATTTTCCATTGATTCTCAAATCAATTCAGTTGAGATGAACATACAGACAACTGGTAACACACTTAGTGTTATAGAAACTATTACACTCGTCACAGAGAATAACACACTGAACTGTGGAGACAATATATCTTGGAATTTTCGTACTCAGTGACTACGCACAGGTACTCAGTGGTAGATATACACTATTGTAACAAGGATTTATCACAGGAAGTCAGTGGTAGATAGGCACTATTGTAACATGGATTACTCACAGGCAGTCAGTGGTAGATATACACTATTGTAACAAGGATTTATCACAGGCAGTCAGTGGTAGATATACACTATTGTAACATGGATTACTCACAGGCACTCAGTGGTAGATATACACTATTGTAACAAGGATTTCTCACAGGCACTCAGTGGTAGATATACACTATTGTAACAAGGATTTCTCACAGGCAGTCAGTGGTAGATATACACTATTGTAACAAGGATTTCTCACAGGCAGTCAGTGGTAGATAGGCACTATTGTAACATGGATTACTTACAGGCACTCAGTGGTAGATATACACTATTGTAACAAGGATTTCTCACAGGCAGTCAGTGGTAGATATACACTATTGTAACAAGGATTTCTCACAGGCAGTCAGTGGTAGATATACACTATTGTAACAAGGATTTATCACAGGCAGTCAGTGGTAGATATACACTATTGTAACAAGGATTTCTCACAGGCAGTCAGTGGTAGATATACACTATTGTAACATGGATTACTCACAGGCAGTCAGTGGTAGAAAGACGCAATTGTAACAAGGATTACTCACAGGCAGTCAGTGGTAGATAGACATTGTAACAAGGATTACTCAAAGGCAGTCAGTGGTAGAAAGACGCAATTGTAACAAGGATTACTGACATGTAGCCAGTGGTAGATAGACACTATTGTAACAAGGATTACTCACAGGTAGTCAGTGGTAGAAAGACGCAATTGTAACAAAAAAGTACTCACAGGCAGTCAGTGGTAGATAGACACAATTGTAACAAGGATTACTCACAGGTAGTCAGTGGTAGATAGACACAATTGTAACAAGGATTACTCACAGGCAGTCAGTGGTAGATAGACACTATTGTAACAAGGATTACTCACAGGCAGTCAGTGGTAGATAGACACTATTGTAACAAGGATTACTCACAGGCAGTCAGTGGTAGATAGACACTATTGTAACAAGGATTACTCACAGGCAGTCAGTGGTAGATAGACACTATTGTAACAAGGATTACTCACAGGTAGTCAGTGGTAGAAAGACGCAACTGTAGCATCAATAAATAATATACAATCTCATTCACTGTGTTCCACAAATAATAATGCGCACTATTATTAAATAAACTATTCTAAATAATCGATCGATCTGCTGTCGTATGGAATCAAATATGCCTGAACCTATAGGTCATGACATCACCGCACCGTACACACTCGAGAACTGAATGCATGCCAAAGAACAGAACATACACACAACACACTAGTTACCTGTCACATTTGTTATCTAACACTCCACATTCCGAATTCATTCACTACTGGGACAAAAAGGGCGTAGTTTCAACGGATTCAATCACAAGATCACGTAAAAGGGTTTTCTAAAAAGGTACTTCGGAGGTCATGGTGACTAGATTATTAGAACCGCGACTTGCACTATTTTTATGTGATGTTGTTAAACTTAGATAAAACCATATTGAACTAACGTCCGTGGTTAAAAAGTACGTACCTCACCATAAGAGCTACATAAGACCAACACAATAACTACATAAGACTACACAGGAGCTAAATAAGACCAACTTAAGAGCTACATAAGACCAACATAAGAGCTACATAAGACAACATAAGAGTTACATACGATTACATAAGACAACATACGAGTTACAAAGAGCTATATAAGACTAAATAAGAGCTACATAAGAGCTACATAAGACCAACATAAGAGCTACATAAGACCAACATAAGAGCTACATAAGGCTAACATTAGAGCAACATAAGAACTACACAAGTCCAACATAAGAGCTACATAAGACTACACAGGAGCTAAATAAGACCAACATAAGAGCTACATAAGACCAACATAAGAGCTACATAAGACTAACATAAGAGTTACATACGATTACATAAGACAACATACGAGTTACAAAGAGCTATATAAGACTAAATAAGAGCTACATAAGATCGGCATAAGAGCTACATAAGAGTTACATAATACCAACATAAGAGCTACATAAGAGCTACAAAAGAGTTATATTTTACTTAAACAAGGTAGTTGACCTTATAAAAACCATGTCATTATGAACGTTGGCATTCAAACATTGGCCAAAAATGATACCACAAACATGCTGCAGCTTTTCATATGATTGGAATATAACCATAGTGGGCCATGTTTACTGCATTTACAGACTCCCACTGAGAAGGAGACAACTTCTCAAAGCATTGAATACTAATGAGAGTTTACCATAAGGCTATATAAGAGCTACATAAGATGGTGGTAAGACTCTTAACACATATAACCACTATAAGACTCTTATGATGGTCAAGAGTTGACGGGGTATGTGCTTTCATATTTTAAAATATTGATTAAATAATAAGTGTCTCTTATTGTGAGCTATGCTCCTTTCGACCACAGACGTTACTCAAATTTGGTTATATCAAAGCATTAAAACATAAAAACATATGGAGATCGCTGTTCTGGTAATCCACTCGCAGCAATATATTATTAATAGGGTGTCTATAAGTTCGCTGTGCACAATGTATTTGAAATGAAATATTTGTGCTCAATGTGACGTCATTGAAAGTTGTGTATTTCCATTGTAACAATGTTACTAACATTGTTTAATATTGTATTCCCATTGTAACTAACAATAATACTTCGTAACTCAGTACATTGTTCTTAGATGCCGAGTTACTCTTTAATTGCTGACCAAAATGGTGAAAACCACTGAACAAAGAGTAATTGTGGTCGAGCTAGTGTTTAATAATGGGGGTAAATATGTGGAAGATGTTACTAGAAAGTGTGTGTAGAAGTATCCTGATGCACCAGCTTCTCACCGTAATGCAATTATAAATTTGAAAAACAGGCCTCGTGATACGGTTATTGTGCAAGATGAACACCTATCTTGACGTTCTACGATATCAGGTGAAATATATATCGATATCCACAATAAAATTACCCAAAGTTCATGTAGAAGTAACTTCATTGTACTAAGAGTCACTTTACCCAATACGCGATTGACATGAGCAGTAATGTTTTGTTCATAATTGTCGTAGCGTTATGATGTCATACAGATCTGCATTTAATACCCACAATTCATATGACCTACCGTCGGCATCACTGTAAATGATTGCATAGATACTTTATAGACACCCTATTTACAGGCATTAATATAGTATATATATATATATATATATTCAGCTCTTATATTTTTCTTTTTGAAACTACATTTCCAGTAAATCCAGGCTTAGATTAATTCTCCTCCTTGTCTGGAACCTAACTTCCTTAGAACCTCTGATCCATTTCCTGTCTTTATGGGTTGTCCATAAATTACGCCAAGAATTTGGGATGGGGAGGTCTGAAATATTGTTAACAGGGGAAGGGATGTTGACAAAGGTTGACGTCAATAATTCGGTGTTTAAATTTATGAAAAATTTGATAAAAATAAGGCGTTTTTTGTCGCACTTTTTATGCAAAAGGAAATTTTGGGCGAGTAATAATGTTGATATAATTAACCAGCGATGGGGTCTCAGAAATTTTGACACATTTTTGGCAAATGCGAAGTGGGGGGGGGGGTAATCAAAAGTTAAAAAATAACATTGACGTAATTTACGGACATCCCCCTTATCACAATAATGAGTTATATGTTCCCGCAAGAGCTAGGAGAGCGCCATCCACTGGCTCACACCGCAACATAGTGATATAATGCTACCGCGCTCAACTTTTAGTGCACAACACAGATATTGTCCTCTTATTTTTTTTCCAGTTAGACTTACGTAAAACACAGGTTTATATATCGCTTCAATGAGACACGACAGACTATAACTAAAACTAGTAGGTAATGATGCGCACACAAGAAATCATACAAATTAAATTACATAAATCATATTCGACGTTTCAACCAAATGGTCCTTATCAAGACACAAACAAAACATCAAAAGACGACGAATGGAAAAATTATCACAGCAAGCAAACGTATCCAACGGAAATATGGAAATGAGATGCCGGAATGTCAGAAAGTACATAAAAAACGTACATATACGTGGAAACGAAACGAACAAAAAGATGAATAAATGACGGAACAAAAAGAATAAAGACAAAGACCACACCAACCGAGTACTAGACATAATAGTGGTCGGAATTGAGTCCAAAAGGCTTGAGTGTACCCAATTCAAAAATGAGACGATTTTCTTCTTTTTTTTCCCACCATTTTGAAAAGTAAAAAAGAAAACATCGCAGACACATAAATATATTGTAACAAATTCTTGCTATAGCAGGTTTTAGAAAGTTCACTCTGTATGCACATGTTGGACTTCAGCCTAATCAGCAGTCTATTCGCAGGTAAAGAGAGCACTGATCTGTGCATTATTTTTTTAGCTTAAGGGAATCGCAAGTACATGGAATACATCAAAGAGCAATGAAAGATGCTTACAAGATCTTTGCAGACACCAATCATTAGGCTTTCAATAAGTGGGTTGTTGTTGTTGTTTTTTTCGAGGGAAGGTATATTTACGTGTATGTTTGTATTTATTATGAAAAGATTTTCCGATTTCCAGTTTTTTAAACGTAAAAATATAAAAACTGTAACCATCAAGCCACGAGACTGATGAGGTTCCTTGATGATTGCAGCTGAAGTATAACTAGTTGTCGCACCTGTTCGTGAACCACAGCCCACCAGGAGAGTCGGGAGCAGAATTAATATTCCTCTTATTGTACTGTAATCGTTCTAGTACTCTTGTCGGTTAGCAGGATGTAGTCTGGAGAACGGAATGCGTTATATCGTTTTTATAGATTTGATGTAACATCTGTTTATTTCTATCTGACACCCACAATGTGTTTATTTTGATCAATTGGAAGTACTAACGATGAAGGTCTTATTCCCAGGTCTACTAACAGTTGACCTATATCTGTATGGTAGAGGCATGCTCCAGAAGTGTGTATGCAGACAGCCAATCACATAAAAACCTGCTACCATTCTGTTGGTGAGTTGGTTGTTGATCCAGTGGTGCATGTTGGTTGAAGAATTGAGATTTGATGAACTATATTCTCCGGAAATAGCTTTATTTCTGACGTAAGACGATGTCATACATGATGTAAACATATGTCATTGAAATATTTGACACAGGTACATTCCTGTAACATGTACCAAGTTTAGACTTGCACTTTGTGATAAGTCTGTAACAATTTCATAGCTATACGGTAGGGCTATCTGGCTGATGATGCAGCGATCCATGGCCGCATGCACTATACCCAATGCTATTGTTGAAATGAGATTATTACACTGTGTGGTATGTGCATTATCTTCCCACGCAAGATCAGAGCCAGAAAATAACTGTCACGCGACCTAGGCTGAGGAAGACTTAAGAAGAGAGCTGGTTTAAGAAGTTACGTACGTTATGAGAAGCCTCGGTATTGTTGCAATATCAAGCGACTAAACGTGCAATAAAACAAACAGCCAACCGCCATTTAGTTCTGCGTCGACCAAGAAAAAAAATAACTAATAAAAATTAAAAAATTGAGATAGCTTCAGTTGGTGTTTTATTAAACGGGTTTTTATTGGGAGTTTTTCAGTCCCACATGGCTGTTTGTCCCATATGTGATGTTTTTATAGGAAGTGTACCAGTCCCACATGGTTGTTTGCCCCATATGTTATGTTTTTATAGGGAATTCTCCAGTCCCACATGGCTGTTTGCCCCATACGTGATGTTTTTAAGGGAGTTCTCCAGTTCCACATGGCTGTTTGCCCCATACGTGATGTTTTATAGGGAGTTCTCCAGTTCCACATGGCTGTTTGCCTCATATGTGATGTTTTTATAGGGAGTTCTCCAGTTCCACATGGCTGTTTGCCCCATACGTGATGTTTTTATAGGGAGTTCTCCAGTTCCACATGGCTGTTTGCCTCATATGTGATGTTTTTATAGGGAGTTCTCCAGTCCCACATGGCTGTTTTCCCCATATGTGATATATTAATCAATGCCACGGTATGAGCATTTTACTACTATTTAAATGGACTTCTTATGATCTCGAGAGAGGGTGCATCTAAGAAATGGATTCTTCCTAAGCAGTTCAGAAATGTATCTTCAGCATGCTTCATTACAGATAAGATTATGTAATGTACGAGCCAAACTCTACGTCCAACCTATTGAATGGCCGTATACTACATGCATGACATGTGGCAGTGTTTTCTTTCTCTTCTTCTGCGTTCGTTCTCAAACTCGTGTATATTAGCAGGATGTAGTCCGGAGAATGGAATGCGTTGTGCCATTTAGAGATTAGATGCGATATCTGCTGATTTCGTCATGGTATCCCACTTCAGCATGTTTTATATGACACACTGACCGTCCATGGGATGGGACAACCAGCCTGCCCCGAAATCTTCTTAGCCACCTCATAAAACACTTGTGGAAGTGGCTATTCTGTGATCCCGTTTTGACCCAGACAACACATGGTTAGTGTTATATACTTTGCTACGTTCGAGCTCAGGTAACACGAAACACATAAAAATGGAAATTACCTAATGTCCGCATTGCTTACATTCCTAAAATGGTTTCTGAATTATACCTACCTGATCTTTCAAAAAGGGACAAAAATATCTACCAGCGGGGTACGTGTGTAAAGTAGCTAGAACTACTAGATATAGACAGAGAATGTTTGAAATTGAAACTCCAAATGTTGTTTGTTCATGTACTTAAGTTAGAGGATGGAAATACCTGATGTTTGATGAAATTCCACACATATTAGGACATATAACTAAATAGGTCAGGTGTTTCACTACGTGCCTATGTAATAGTACAGATGGAATAGATCAATTCACAACATGTCTGTGTAATCGTAGAGAGGGAATAGATCAATTCACAACATGTCTGTGTAATTGTAGAGAGGGAATAGATCAATTTGCAACATGTCTGTGTAATCGTAGTGAGGGAATAGATGCATTCATAGACAAGATCAGTGGCGTCAATAATGGATAAATGATTCCAACGAGGGGGTGGGGGTTGGGGTGTGGCACATCATGCCAAGAATGAGTGATACAAAAATGCCACTCTTGTAAGCTGCTTTCTGCAGTCTCTATGGCGTAGTTGTTAAAGCCATTCGCTTTCTGCTCAAAAGGTGGCAGGGTAAATCACGTCAGCGACGTTTTGTTTACGAAGTGGATTTATTTTTTTTCGAAAATCCCTGGCGATTATCGCTTGCATCTACGGAGTTACGTGCTATGAGTGGTACTATCGGCAGGCAACGTGAGTGGGACATACACATCGGATAACTCTTTTACAATAAACTCAATCAGATACGCATTTTAAACCCTTTATCCAAATAGTTACTCTGGATACATTACTTCTGACATTTGTAAATATGAAGTTACTCTAGAGACATAACTTCTGACATATGATTGAAGAAATTAAAGTTGTTATGAACTTTAGGGGTCTATGTGTCCTCTAATATTTTTTGGTTGTGCGTCCTGATATAGCCTTCTTGAGTGAATATACATTTAGAGTGAATTGAGTTCTGAGTCAATGTGAGCTCAATAATCTTTTTCATTATGTCAGGCAGTGAAGGTGTATCTCCTCCCCCCCCCCTCTTTACGGCTATGCGATTTAATACTTCTCAGCGATGGAGATAACATTTCAAGAATTACTACGCCACAATGAGGGTAATGCGCAAGTGATTCCAATAAACTTACATCAATGTTGTTGCTTTTCCAAAGAAATTTTTAAAGAAAGAGCGTGAAGCTTCTTTTCAGTTGACCTGTCGCTAGCGAATAATAAACTCGCCATACATTCGTATTTTAGTGGCGAAATTGTCAAATACTACATTTCTTCATCGAACTTGAGAATATGGGGGTTGGTCAAATTCGGAAAATGTATTGACTCAAGTTGTGAGTCAAATAGGTCCTAGTTGAACGGACCAGGTTCAAATCCCCTTTTACTGCCTTCCAATTTGTTTTTTCCAACTTCTACAGAACAATAATGCTTCACGTGACAACGGTATTACGGATATGTGGTCCAATCATAAAATCGAATCTGTCATCCGATTTGTCATCAGCTTTGTGTATTGATTGTTTGATATCCTCTTTACTATGCGTAGACTTCAACTTCGTGCAGTAGTGATAAGCTATCAGGTAATTTGATATTTCTGTTGCTCTAGGGCAGCGGTTTCAAACCATTTTTGATCAGTCTCGCTTCAAATCCTAAAACAATGGGTGTCTCTTCACTGCTATTACACATCTAGTATTATAATAAAACTAAATGACCAAAAAAAATAATAGTATAAATAGCTATTTCAAATAGAAAGTCATCCCCCACACAACCACACATTTAAAATAGTTCCACCTTAGGGGCGAGTGACATATTAGGAAACACGGTCTAGTGTACTAGTTATAAAATAAGCCATATGACATACCAGTAGGTCACGGCAGCCGGAAAATGGTGGGGAAGGAGAACGAAATGAACAATTTAAATGCTGCAGACGTGTCTAAGTGGACATTGTCAGATTTGTCTAAGTGGACATTGTCAGACTTGTCTAGGTGGACATTGTCAGAAGTGTGCAAGTGGACCAAGAGAAGTTCATTGTCTGGAGTTATCTAGAAAATGTACAAAACATTTTTGTTTTAATATTATGAAATTTAGCTCGATATGACGACTCACAGACTAAAAAAAAAGCCTTACATACACAATTAACCGGTTAGTGAAGGAAGATTAATCAGATTCATAATTACAGAACATACAAATCGTGACCAATATTTTAAGACATCTTGTCTCATTAAAAAACAGCTATCTGAAGTGATTCATTTGACTATTTCCATGATTTTCATTGGCTGTCGACTGAGCTAGCAGATATTATTGGATCATTGGTGAGAAATCACAAGATGTATAGAACTCAGCAGTGTCCCTGCAGATAAACTTAGAGACTAACCCACTAGCGACATGGCACAGATTGCGACTTACGACTAACCCACTAGCGACATGGCACAGATTGCGACTTACGACTAACCCACTAGCGACATGGCACAGATTGCGACTTACGACTAACCCACTAGCGACATGGCACAGATTGCGACTTACGACTAACCCACTAGCGACATGGCACAGATTGCGACTTACGACTAACCCACTAGCGACATGGCACAGATTGCGACTTACGACTAACCCACTAGCGACATGGCACAGATTGCGACTTACCACTAACCCACTAGCGACATGGCTACGGACGTCTATCGTTGGTGAAAGTAATGAAAATACTAAAAAATATTAGTTACCACAATAACGATGATGTATCTGGCATTACGCAAATACAACAGTGAGATTTACGTGTTTCGGACTACACCCTGCTGGAAATTTAGTAGTACCATTGTCCTGTTACAAGAGATATCCAGTGGGAGTTTGAGAAGAAAATAAAACAGACTCCTATTTTAGCAGGAAAGTCAACCACCAAAGAAATATGCTAACAGTATCTGGATTATGTCGTTCTCCATAATAAGTCCTGCGCGCTGATCCCAAAATGTATGGCATTTCTTGACCCATGAGTCTGCTAATTCAGATGGCTATCGCCCTCATTTGCAGAGCCACTGAAATGTGAGAACGCTAACATCTCACACCCCTACGGCATTAATAAATGTTATGGGTTACTTTACTTTACTAAATTACACCATTTGGCTATATTCACAAAACTGTGGTATATTTCGTCAACTTGGGCAGAATGACACAGACTGATATCTTTTTCAATAATAAATGTAGGAATGTGTATAATTCTATTAATCTTCTCCTCGTGTCTCAATAATGTACGGTAGCCCGTTTGCAACACACCAAGGGAGATAATTTGTAAGACAATGAGGATTATGGATGAGTACCTGCTGTGGCTTATTTCTTGGCAAGAATATGAGCCCACTTCAATCAGAAATATCTGATATCAGCATGACATTACGTTACGTTTATCTGCTCAAATATAATACAGTCGTTGGTTTGACGCTTGAAAAAGTCAACATACAACCAATTGAATGACAATCGATCTGAAACGTAATACTCAAATAGGTGATTGATAACGACATTTAAAGTTAATGTACATTCAGTTGTTTGACGAAAGAGTTTATCGAGTGACACTAAACGATAAAATTACATGAATAAATAAGGAAATGGTTATGTGATTATAATATTAAATTAACAATGATGCTCAATTACATACAGATAAATAATAAACAACTAAAACAAGTAGATGAATTCAAATATCTGGGCAGCACATTGAGATATGACAACAAACAAGAAGCAGAAATAAACGCAAGATGTAATAAGGCCTGTCAGATCATTGGTCAATTAACACCTTTACTAAGAAACAAAGATATTACACTAGAAAGAAAGAAAGCGCTTTTCAACACCATTTTCTTACCAACATTGTGTTATCAGTGTCAAACTTGGACATTAGATTCTAGAACAATAAATAAGATTAACACCACTGAAATGAAATGTGATTGGAGTTAGCTTGAGAGACAAAATCAGGAATGAAGCACTAAGGAAACAATTAGGGATCAATCAAACCAACAATAGAATACATACAGAAACAACACGTTAAATGGTACGGCCACATAACTAGACAGAAAGAGCAAAGTATTATCCAAAAAACACTTAACAAACTATACGAAAACAGGAGACCTATTGGACGCCCTCGTAAAAGGTGGATAGATAGTGTATTAGAGACACTCGGAAATATAACAGCAGAGGGGGCAAATAGAAGGGCAAAAGACCGTACACTCACTCTCCCCTCAACACCGAAAGGTACATGAGGACAGAAAGAAGAAGAATGATGCTCAACCAGTAAATAGATGGTTACATCATACAAACTGTAACATTTCATTAGTCAAAAGACGAAT
>CM067321.1:34977340-34994840 GCA_034231615.1 Meghimatium bilineatum
TATATTAAATGTCACAAATTAGGCAGCCTTCTATTGCGGATGGGACTCTATCCAAAAGTATATTTTCTGAAAAAGGTCCAGCAATCAACGAAGCTATGCAATCGGTTTTGTTAACATTTGGAAACTCCGTTCTTGTGTTGCAGGTCCGAAAGGGGAGCAAGGAATGGTATCACTATTACCTATCACATATGTCGTTGGATGCGGGTAAGGAAGTTTCGGCGTGGAGTTACTGTTCCATCCCATAGAGTATCGAAGTGATCCTGAAGCCATGCAGAAGTCGGATGTGTCAATGCTAATATACGTTTATTCAGTGGTATTTAAGCATATAGTATTATTACTATTAGTGGACACTAGTAGAATGGGCTGTAAAGCTCATGGTTTCCACTACAACTTTGTTAACTAATCTCAATGTGTGAAATTGAATTAAGAAATGGACAGGATAGGAGTATTTCATGTGGCTGACGTTTTCTTCTCATACCATTATTTATCTACACAGAGTGTGACTTATATATTCGTACAATTTCCAGTAGATGGTTGCTGATGCCGTAGTGGCTAATCATAAATATAAGACATTTTGGCTCATCAGAAAACAGCCCTCTAAAGTGAGGCATGTGACATTTTCCGTTATTTTCATTAGTTACTTTGAGTTTACTTTGTGTCGATAGCCAATGAAAATCCCATTAGAAGTTTGCTTCGCATAAAGACAGGGGCAGAGAGTCAAGATTTCTAGGGCATGTGCTGAGAGGAACACAGATTAAACGCTTAATAACTACTGGAAAGATCAAGGGGAGAAGAGATAGGGGACGACAAAGAGAAACGTTGCTAGATGGACTAGTATTGTGGCACGGTAGAAGTTCATCAACAGAGCTTATTGACACTACAAGAGAGAGTCGTGGTGAAGCATGATCGCTTACGCCACTCGGCATGACACTTGATTGATTGATACGCATAAAGGAACCATTTTTGAAATGCGGCTTCGCCAGTTCTGACCGTTACTATGTGCTTAGAAGAATATTCGTCACACCAACAGGGAGCTTGAACGGTTAGTCAGTATGTAGTGGTAGATACATTCAGGTGGAGATTGTAACACCTTATAGACGTGTCCGGAGCGCAATTAGGATCGGACGACTCAATGACTATTTGTGTATCGATTTAGCTGCACATTTTCATAGTGTATATAGAATAGATACGTTGTGTGTCCAACGACTTCTTGTTAGTGAGAATAGCAATACGTTCCAATAACAGCGGTTACATAGAACAAGGACGAGAGCCTGGACACTCTCAGGAGTTTTTGTGCATGGGGAGTGGTCAGTTTATCATTATCAGTCATGATGAAGATTTTTTCTCTTTGTTGTTGTTGATTGTAAATGATTATTTTTTCTTCTTCTGAATGCAAATAGTAATTTAGTAATTTTAGGGAAGTGGGGTGGAAACTCAACCTTTTATCTGTCAGAATTCCTAGAGATTGCAAGAAAGTCACATTAACGTTCCCTCCCGTGTAGAAGACTTCCAGCTCGAAGCATAGCATCATGCAGCCTTATAGTTATAACACCATACAGCAACACTGGGTTAAAAATTTATCTGAGATTTGCAAAAGCTTTGCAAAACCTCTCCATCAAAAAACAATGCCAGAGAGACAATCTGGAGCTGAAAGTAGAAACTCACTACCTGTCACAAGAAGCAAGAGAGACAAACTCATACTTCCTCGGTGTTCTATCGGCATCATCATTGTTCAATAAATATGTTCTATCCACGTGAATAATATTAAACAGGAAGATTGTATTAAGAATGTACTATTTCAACACAAAAACTGCATTAACTACGAGTACTTACCACAGTTGCTGCACAGTATCTTCCTTATCTCTGTAGCAACTTTTTTAGATTTTTTGACCGGCAGAGCCATAATCTCAAAATATAATCCTTTGGGGTCTGCAATATTCCTAAGGAAGAAGAAATATGTCCGACCTTTCTGAACATTACCTATGCAATCTTTTTTGTTTTTTGACTGATTGTTGAACTTGTCAATAGTTACTGTTTTTACTGCACGTCCTTTGTTTATCAGATCTCCTCCTTTAAAGATATTTTTCTTGACAGCAACTGTGATGTTGTATGATCCTGTTGCGTCAGGATCTGATGTCTTTTTAACTTTTCCTTCTATAACAATGTCTGCGAGTACGGCACTTGAGGCTGGGTCTGTGAATTTTTGTCCACATGTTCCGCTGACCACATGGACAACACAGAGAAGAAATCCCAGAAGAACAAATCTTATACGGCACCACCTCATATTGTACTTGTCCTGGTTTAATTCGTGTGATGTTGGAAGTGGCACAACTCCTGTTGGAGATTGCTGATGATGGAATGAGCTTATAAGCCTCAGATGGAATGAAAACGTCCCGGTGAAGTTTTAAGAATGAATAAAACAACACACGTGTGATCCAGGTAAGCAGACGGTATTCTTGTCTTAAGTTACCGGATATGAAATTGCGTGCAGACGAAGCTGTGACGGTGTTGACACTCTAGGGCCCCTAAAGAAGGCGGAATGAAGCATCGATACCACATTGCTTGTGTGTTAATCCAGTAACTATTACTAAACCCTGCGTGTTCGCAGCATCATATTCTCCTGTAGTTACTTTTATGTACTTACGGATATAGACAATCCCGCGTTTTCACTTGGAGACATTACAAACCGACATGACTTCTGAAGTAGCCACCACTAGAATACAGTAAAAACATTCAGTTTCATTTCTTATCAGCGCAGTGTGTGCTTGAAAATATTTGTAGCCTCTCGTTTTTTTATCTAGACTCGACGATCTGCTCGGTACTTGGTCCAGTAGATGAATCAGGTGTTTACGTCTTTATATCACAGTGTCGCTCGTGCGAGAAACTTCAAACGTCTCGCAGCAATATTAAGCAAAGTTAGCAGAAGCCACGCAAAGGGTCTGTTTTAAAAACAAAAATGGACAAGACGTGAAAACGTGAGACCACGCTGGCTGCGACTTGTTTTACCGATCACACGCAAACTGAACTGACAGACCTAGTGATAGACTCAGATCAATGGTGCCCACCCCTGCATCTTATACGCACAGCGTAGGAAGAATTTCCGGCATGCTCTCGGGTTTCCTCGGCGCCAGGTTTGTCCCGACCTTAGACACCCCTCCACCAATATGGTTTCGCGGAGGCCGTGTCGGCTGGTTTTCTGCAATGAAGTTGGACCGCTGTGCGTCAAGCGTCGTACCATGTCCTCACAAAATTCAACTCTGTAGTTGTTGGCGGGCATGTCTTTACCCACGTTTATTCACAAATGCAGTAAACCAATAGTATAAAACAGTAAATGGATTTACTATGAAATTGCTGTAAAGACAACTCTGGATATCTGAGGATATGTTTAATAGGAAACAGGTGGATAATATAAAGATTATAAAAATCTTGTATAAGAAAATGTTAATATGGAACACTGAAAAGGGCCGTAAATAGGTCTTCAGTAAGGGGATGTTTACTTTTGTATTTTAAAAAAAAAGTAATTTGCTTCTTTGTGTGGAAATTCCTTAATGTTCATTAAATTTTGGCGACCTCTTCTGGTTAAATTGGTTTTCTTGATTCTTTATTAGGAACAAGCGTCACAGAAATGGGGGAATTCCCATATATGCTTTGCTTGTCGTTCCTTCAGCCATCTAAAAGTGTATAAGCTCAAGTGTCCCAGTCAGTTGCTGATAACGCGTTCTTCTGTTCTTTCCGGTGAGGAACACTTTTTCCCATCGCCTCTAGTCACCCTCATTGCTACCATTTTCTGAATATGTATATTGTCTCGTTCAACTTCCTCCTCTTCTCGTAGAGTATCAATGACTGCTCTAATCAATTCAATCCTGTCTCTTCTTATCTTGGTGCTGTTCATCACGTGTTTACCAGCGAACACATTGGCTCTTTCCCTTCCCTTGACCCCCAGCATGACCTCGACAGTAGATCCATGTAATTCTCTGCTCGCTGTTGAGAAAAGTGACCCATTCAGTTCTGATCATACACTTTTATATCTTGCGCAGCATACTTTGAGAGTCCGATAGAATCACTGAGTCTGTTGGTGAATGCGTCGCCAGCCAAGTGAGAGCTGCTGTCACCGCTTCTATTTCTATTCTCATACTCGATTTTGTAGTAGTGTACAAAGCTGACTTCTCAGCTAATTTCTTGCCATTTTGGTAGGCCACGAAACCCCTAACCACACCTGTTTGTTTCTTGTGTTACTGAGCCGTCTGTGTAAATTATCGTATCGTGTGGCTTCGAGTGCTGCAGTATGGGTTTTTGATTCGATCCCTCTGTTCTGTTGGCAGCCCACTTGTGGCAGTCTCTTCCCATCTGTAGCCGAACTGTTGTTAATAACTTTCTCTCTTGCCAAATGTCACCATTTACAGCCACTTCCTCAGGCTTACAAACTCTAAGTTTGGTATCCTCTGCATTCGCAAACCATGACCTTCCTCTCCCGTCACGCCATCATTTTCTGTTGTCTAGAGATTAGTATAGGAGGTGATGATCATTATTGGTGACCTTGAAGTATTCTTTAACCTGAGCTATTGTATGTCTTGGTTTGATGCTCGGAAGGTCCAGGAAAAACCTCATGGTCACGATAGGTGTATCTCTTGTGCATCCTAAGACAGCTCGCATGGCCTCGTTTTGAACTCTCTCCAATCCATCCATATTATAAATTATACTAAATCGTCGTTAGACCACATTAAACAAGTGTGTAGTTTAAATCCACGTGTCGCTGACAGCATCCGTGACAGCAATCGAAACAAAAAGAGCAGTCGTCGGACCGACGGAGCACGTGCTCTGTGGTCGACATCTGTTCGGTCAGATATAAGCTCAGTATCTCGTCGAATTAGAACACACCCACACCGAGGAGGATATTCTAAGAAAAGGACAGGAAAGAGAGGAGTAGGAAGAAAAGTAGACCGAATCAGAGACTGAATAATGTCAACATTGTATATTGAAATTGTTCTAACACTATGGCAACCTACTGAACGTATTTATATTGCCTAGAAAATCACCACAGCCAACACATGCTGGATAGGATATGCTACCAATTTTTAAATTTTTTTCTAGCACTTTTCATCGTGGTCCGGAACTGGAATAGTCAGCATACGATTTGGATGTAATGCTTCTGCAAGAGACACAAAACACTCGAACAATTACATAGATTAGTGTCTAAAAAAACATCGCTATTCGTGTGGGATGGGTGAGGATGGGGGGGGGAGGGTGATGTATGTTTGTCCTCGAAAGTAGAAATTTCAGTGTGGAAGTATCCCAGGATCATCATAGTCCGTACTTTTTGGGCCAAGTAGTTCATCATTCTCATAACGAAATATGAAATCAGGCACAAAGTGCTTCACCAAAATAGTTCTGCACTCACATATCGAACATGGACACTTGTCATTTGTCACGTTTCGTATACGTTTTGGTCGCTAACCAATGAAAATCACGGAAAAATAAAATCAGCCCAGATAAGTGAAGCTGTTAGGGAACAGCACAAGACTATACTAGAGATTGACTTAGTGAAAAAAAGGTCGTTAACAAATCACAAAACAAAGTGACATCGATTATTCTAATCAATGAATACCCATACTCCTGTGATGTAAACTTAAATCTTTTGAGGTATTGTATAAAGATGATTCTACAATCTTTCTTTTATGAAATATCTAGAGCAGGAGCTGCTCATGCAGTCTAGCTCTGTGTACCATCAAGGCAAGAGGGGTAAGATATTGGAGGTCCATTGCAGCCGACCGTCGACGCTGAGACGGCAATTGATGATATTTATGACAGCATCGGCATCATTATGATGTGACGTCGCCGCAACGAAGGTTGGCTGCAATAGACCTGCAACATTCATTGTCTCTTGTCTTGGTGATACACTCTGCTAGACTGCAACCTGTCCATCCTGTCTCCCTAGACTTTACCCTAATGTCTTCAATAAGGTGTCACGTATTTTAATATGTCCAAAATATTTTATAGACATCACATGGGTTGGTAAATATGGACATCGGACCATATTCGACCTCTCAATTAATTTTACTACCAACCCCCAGGTTGATTTAAATTACTATAAACTGGAATACAGAGTTCTGAGCAGATAAAATATCAAATCGCAATCTATCTTTGTCAAACTGCAAAATACTACGCTAAACAGTTATAAGGAGGAATGATTACGTAGAACACTTGAAATGTTATTTAAAAACAGTGTTCAAAACGAAACAGACTTTCGGAGAAAGAACCTGCCGCCGACTTTTTATATTCTACATCGATATAGAATAACCGAGATGATATCGATAACAGTTTTACTTCAATAAATTTGTTGTTTTAATGATACAAACAATTTTTGGTTTGCTTTTACAATCTGACCTCGTTTCCCCATATTTTTCTTGCAATAGTAGAGTTTGAATGACCAAATCAACATAGGAAAATATTGTAACCTGATCTCTTTTCGATGTACTGAGCTGCATTCGATCACATTTCATAAATAAAGATGCTAATAAAACAAAGTTTCGACTAGAAATGACGAAGAGAATGTTCAAAAAGTATTCAGAGATTTTGTTTTTTTCTCCTCTTGTGATCCAGTTTTAACTCCTGCAAATAAGCATTTCATTTTGCGGACTACATTCTGCAGTCTACATTCTGCTAACCAGCAAATTGTATGAGAACGCATGCAGAAGAAGAATAAGAATATACGTGTGTTGCCGGAGTCCGAAAGGGGAATACGAATAGCAACTCTGTTTACCTTCCATGCATGTTGTAAAAGGCGACTAAGAAGATTTTGAGGTGGAGCTAGCTATCTCTTCCCATATAGGGTGAAAGTGACCCAGACACCTTGCTAAAGTCGGATGTCACAGACCAAAAGTTTCAGATAGCACTGCTATGGTGTAAACAAAGCATTCCGTTTTCCAGATTACATCGTGTCAATATGCAGGATTATGAGAACAAACGTAGAGGCGGTAGAAAACACTGACTTAAATTTGGCGTCAAGTGATTTTCGTCCACTCTTATAGACCAGTCACTATCTTGCTGTCTTCGCATATTGTTTACACTTATGAAATTAGTGTTCCTGAAAGCTTTCCGTCTTTTTAGATGCTATTATTTTGATATGCTTTAAGAATGTGAGTAAGCTGCAATATTCCAAGGACGGATGTGGCTAGCAAGTCCAGTTCATTCATTAGGTGTCATGCTGGCTGGCGTAGGCGATCATAGCTCTCCACAGCTCTCTATTCCCAGTATTATGTATCAAGATCGTTGTTGTTTCCCTGCCATGCCAGGTTGTTAAACTGCCTAATATTTTTTCACGCTGTCGTTCTCTGTCTCTGTTGCCTATAATCTTGCCTATTGTGACCATGTTCTCCAAACCTCCTTGTCTTATAACGTGGCCAAAACATGACGATTGTCGTTTTCTTATATTATTTATTAAGCTCCATTTCACATTTGACTCTTTCAACACCTCCACAAAAGTTTTCCTTGCAGACCATTGTATTCTCAACATTCTTCTGTATAACCACATCTATATTAACTCTAATTTATATGTTGGAAGTTGTATAACTCTTGTTGGAGATTGTTGGCGATGGAAGGAGCATATACGCTTTAGGGGGAATGGAAACATCACGGTGAAGTTTTAAGAACGAAAAAAACAAAACACGTGTGATCCAGGACTTCAGTCCAGTACGATGCACAAAGAGTATTCCACAGTTTACACACGAACTATCAGGAGCAATTGTGCCACCTAGAGCTGTGGAATTTGTTTCTAACAAACACATTAATTCATATTACTGACATCGCCCGTGTGTTGCCGGTGCCCGAAAAGGGAGCAAAAAATAGCAACACTGTTTACCTTCCACACATGTCGTAAAAGGCGACTAAGGAGGTTATGGGATGGAGTTGGCTGTCCCATCCCATTTAGGGTCAGTGACCCAAAACCATGCTGAAGTCGGATGTGTCGGGCCGAAAGGCAGCAATGCTGCAAACCATGACCCAACGCATTCCGTTCTCCGGACTACATCCTGCTAATCTACAGGAGTTTGAGAACGAACGCAGAAGAAGAAGACGATATTACTGATATTCCTTTTTTTCTAATTCTTAACCCCTCTCCCGATTCATGGCACCCTGTACAGCTGAACTGAGCCCATAACTACGCCTGTATCATATATACTCTTCTGGTACACCCAAGCGCATCTGGTTATATATGTATAAATATAATATATAGCAGGGTGCGCCAGACTAAGATTGCTAACTGATACAGAGATTGCCAGGAGAATGCATGAACTAAACAAGATCGTCCCCTGTAGCTACATTATCTCTGTTGACTACTAGAATGCCCTCATCGCTTACATATTAGATATTATAACTGGGCATATCTTAGCAGGTGCCTCTGTTTTTCCTCTTGCTGTGTGTACATTTTCGTTGATTCTAAGGTTTCTCTCTGGTTCAGCTAGTTCTAAATATCTACAATTAGCTGTCCACATGTATCACATTTTCCCATATTCTTAATATTGTTCATATTCTCTGCAATTCACATACGTAAGGTATATATATATATATATATATATATATATATATATATATATATATATATATATATAGTTCACTATCATGTGCCGTGATTACAGAACGTATGCTGCCACAATTCATCAATATACCTAGAACAGTATTTTAGCTCATGTCCCACCCCCATCGACTGAAACAGTGACACCACCATCCCCCCTATTTTCTATCATATCAAGATATGGATAAAATATAAAATAGGTAGGTACCTCCAATAACGAGAACATTTCTCAATTGCTTGAACTATATAATATTTTATACTTCCTTATTTATTGAGCTATATAATATTTTATGCTTTCTTATTCATTGAACTAGAGACGATTTTAAAAGTCACATTTTTATGGAATACATTTTTCATGGTCATCTAAATATACATAAGATTATACTATGACGTCACAAAAACAGTTGTTGTCACATATAGCCGGGATTTCCCGTACAGTAAACTATCATGTTCTTTCCAAGAATTAGCATTGATCTTACGCAGCGTCACTCATCTCGGCTAATGCGATTGAAAAGATAAGTGACACGGCGTGCGGACAGCACGCAGGACTATTCTGGAGAAGGGCTTGGCATACACCAGGTAAGTATATCTTATAGGTGTACTCTAGTTTTCACGTTCACTTTTACCCTCAAGTTCAATTTTTCATTTATTTTCAAATTACTTAAGCACTGTATTAAAAAAAACCAATATAAGTGTATATTTATTTATTTATTATTTTATCGTATGGTGCTCGCACACTGATCAATACATCAGGATAATTTTCGCCGTCTGAATAGATTGAAAATCCCTATTGTAAAACTCTAGACCAGTCTTGAAATTTATTGATGTTATCCCAAATTTCTTTATCCTAAAAGCACATTAGCCCACAAATTCGAAAAAAAGAATACATGTCCCGCCTGTACTCTTTTTATTTTTTGTTTTTAAAAAGCATGATTTTCAGCCATCAATTATGATAAACTCACATTCTCTTCTTTCGCTCTATACCACTTTATGCCTTGCAGCGTCAGGGATAGAAGTGTTCTCTGGAGATAGCCTTTTTGTGTGTACTTCATATATACAATTCAAAAAAAGAAACGTAACGTTACTGTAGTGCTAATGTAGACCAAATTTCAAACGTGTACCAAATTTTATTGTACTGAATTAATGTTTCAACCTTGGCATGAAGAAGTTGTTAGACTTTAACAATGAAATTATTTTAATAAACGTGGTTTGAACTTATATAATTTGTGCGACTGAGGTCCAGTGGCGTAGCGAGAGGGGGCGGAGGTGCGGTCCGCTCCGGGCGGCAAATTTATTTTCGTCCAAGCTTTCACAATCACTGCCATATTTTTTTAATGTCACACGGGCGGAAAATTATGATTCCGCCCCGGGCGCCATTGACCCACGCTACGCCACTGTTGAGGTCTCCGTTTCAGTAAGATGTATGGCCTCCTCTGGCTTCTATCAGAGAACGACATCTCCGTGACATGGATCCGATTAACCGTTGGATCTGTTGTTGTGGGATGACTGCACACTTTGTCCGCAGTGCAAGAGACAACTATCGGTTATTGGCTGTAGCCAGGTTTTGCTGGCTTAGTCGTCTGTCAAGTGCATTCCATATGTGCTCTATGAGATTCTTGTCTGTTGACACAGCTGGCACGGAATGGTCTGGACGTTGTTGTCAGCTAGAAACTGGGTGGTGAGTTGTATCAGATGAGGGCAAGCGTTATCATGCTGAAAAATCGATCCTCGTGTAGCCAATATCGGAAAGACGCTAGAATAAAACTTTAAAGCGACGTATCGTGTTCGGCATTCAGGCATCATACAATATGCTCCCAAATCACTACTTTTAATAAAGTTGATCGTCCCCCACATCAGTACAGGACCACCACCATGTGGCGGAGCCTCATCAACGATGTTCTGGGCATATCGCTCACAGCCTCTGCGGTAAATTCTTCTTCGTCTATCGAATTGCTGGAGCACAAAAAGTTATTTATCACTAAACCAAACACATCTCCACTCATTCACAAATATCCATTGAGGATGCTGGTTCGGCCACTGCAGTCGGTTCTGCGATAGGTCCATAAGAACAGGACCTCTGTATGGTATTCTAGCCCAAAGACCAGCGTCGTGCCACCGACTCCTGATCTGAAATTCAACGAGCTGCTGGTATTGAATGGACCTTTTGCCCACTGATATACTACTATGAATAATCACACACAAAGAATACAGAACAAAGCTCTTAAACTTACCGAAAACTGTGTTATCGGCACATGGAATGTGTGCACGATATACGCATGCGGAAAGTTCAGCGAACTTACACACGAATTAAATAAGTATACATGGGACATAATGGGCATGGCAGAGGTAAGGTGGACTGGATTTGGTGAAACAACAACGGATGACGGTCACAAAATATGGTATAGCGGAGATGAAACAAAACACCAACATGGAGTGGGGGTTATTGTAAACAAAGAGAAAGTTAAATCTATCATTAGTTGCACCCCTATAAACAGCAGACTTATAACAATACGTGTAGCAGCTAAACCCCAAAAACATCACGATAATTCAAGTTTATGCCCCAACTGCCGATTATGACGAAGAGGAAATAGACGCATTTTACGAAACACTAGAAGACACAATAAAGGAGATCCCCAAAAAAGATCTATTAATAGTACTAGGCGATTGGAACGCAAAAGTAGGACCTGATGCTTATGATCAATGGGCCGCTACAGTAGGGAAATTTGGAACAGGAGAAACGAATGAACCAGGACTAACACTATTAGATTTTGCCAATAAATTTAAATTTACTCTTGCAAATACATTATTCCCACACAAGCTTTCCAGAAGAACAACGTGGCATTTTCCAAAAGCAGACATACATAATCAAATTGGCTTTAGCGTCCTTGTCAAGGCTAACTGTGATTTGGAAAAGCAACATCAGTGTTGGAGTGAAAATCAAACTGTATAAGTCGCTGGTGCTTTCTGTTGTGTTGTATGGTTGTGAGAGTTGGACACTCACTGCGGTCATGGAGAGAAGATTACAGGCTTTCGAGTATAAATGCTACAGAAGAAATCTACGAATTTCCTATAGGGAACATATGACCAATGTGCACGTAAGAAATAAAGTAGAGATGTGTGCAGGTGTCCAGGAGCCATTGCTTTCAATAGTGAAACAACGAAAACTATCATGGTTCGGACATGTATGCAGGCACGATTCCTTGTCAAAAACAATACTGCAGGGAACTGTCGAGGGTGGAAGAAGCAGAGGAGGTCAAATAAAGACATGGACAGACAACATCAAGGAATGGACAGGGCAAGATATTTCCATACTCATCCGCATCGCTGAGGATAGAATTCGCTGGAGGACTCTGTGTGCTGAAGCATCCAATGTAGTACCCCTACGACCCTGAAGGGTTATGGGTTTATTGATTGATTGATTGATTGAATGGACTTGGAGAAAGCAGATGCAAATCGATTCCTGAGGTGACGCAGCCGTATGAAGCAGCCTTCGGCAGAAGTTGTGACTCTGGATCTTCCATTGCTCGGTCTGTGTGCCCAGTTTATTGAAATCGCCTACAAAGACAACTAATTTTGGCACCTAACCACATTAAGTTGTCTGTCCACTACACTTTGTAATTGTCCAGTTTGTATCCGTCCAATGATTATGTATCATTGGTCTGTTTTGATATCAATGTTTTGTCATGAACATTGTCTGCCATTTAGCAAGTTTGTTGAAATCACCTCCAAAGGAGACTAATGGTGCTTCTAACCACATTAAGTTCTCTGGCCAGTCTGTAACCGCCTAATGATTGTGCATCGTTGTTCTCTAGTGAGATGAGCCGTACTTGTGCATTGAAATGTTAATTCAATTTATTAGAGGACCGTCAATCTTTTATAGACATTCAATAATATAGTCAGAGAATTGTGTTTTCGTTAAGTTTAAGGAAATTCTCATGGAATTGTCACGAGTTATTGTCAGAAATGTTGTTTTGACATTGAACTCTTTCACGACCGTACAAATCATGAAATGACTACAATTCAGGTAACCACAAGACGTTAATGGCCAGTTGGGCAGAGTAGATAGGTTGAATGACGTTCAATCAGTGAATGACGTTTATACAAGTAACTCCAAATAGTTGCGTTTCTTTCTTTTTGTTTTTTGCACAGTATATATGTTTATTTTCGTTGAGTCTTTTTTTTGTGTGAACCATCTTTTGCATGATGTGCCCCTATCCTTGTATCCACCATTTCGGATGTCCTCTTCTGAAAACTCGCCATGTTTCCCAAGATCGCTTAGTTGTACACTGGGTTTGCTAGACCAGTCAGAATATTTCAGTGTCTAAATGGTTAAACCGTGTTCTAATCTATCACATTCAGAAAAAAAATGACATATTCCATTAAGAAAGCAATTAAACACTGAACTTTACTTCATTTTACTGCAAGCAGGATAGTAACCGCCATTAACCAGAAGTTCATGTTTCATGTTATGTAACATGCTAACATAAAACGTGTTTTAGGAATTGAAAAAAAAGTAAAAATGCCTAACAGGATATGAGGAGAAAGACATACAATGTCACTGAATCTCATACTAAACTAAGTAACATATCATTATTGACTCACTTATTCTCATCTCCGTTCTCTTGTTCATACCATCCGTGGATGTTATGGTTTTCTTCTCTTATCATGCTGAATTTTTCATTTTCTGTTAAGTTTCAGCTATCTGGGTACAAGCCAGAGAGATGCAACAACATGAATCTGAAACTGTTGCCATTATTGACTGCTAAAAGAATAATTTTTTTTGCTTCTTTATTTCTTTTAAAAAATAACAGTTGTATTGTCGTAGAAGACTTCTTGTTCACAAGAATATATTGTTGCATAAAACAACATACTTTTTCTGGAATGTATATATGCAATGATAACATGTTTTAATATATTATTTTCGACATAAAAACGGAGTTATTTGTCTTGTTCTGAAACTTCATGCTTGCTTCAGATTCGGCAAACTTTAAGAAATGTCGCTACTGTTCATTCACCCTCTTAAATTTGTCGCAAGTTGACAGCTTGTTTTTATAAACTTCCTAGTAATCTGATAGAGACAACAACAAAGATGTGTAAGTAATTAGAGAATTGTTGTTTGAGTTTGGTTAGATATTTGAATCTTGTAGCTTGATGCCAAATAAAATGAAATTTTCCTTCTTTAAAAAACACATTACTAGTTTTGGAAACCATACATTGATAATAATTTTTCTTGTTTCTCTAATATAGACGTTGATTAAAATGAACTATCTGTGTCTCTTTCAAATAGCACTAAGTTGTATTTCCAACGAAAAATTGCATGTCCAATGAGTTCGCATAGCTAACAATATCAACTAAATGTGTAAAATGTGCAGGTAAAATCATATATTTTTATCATAGATTTGCTATTGCAACGAAAAATAGGAGTTTTTAACTTTAATTTCTTAATATTTAAAACTATTTTCCTTGCAGCAGGACAATGACCCTGCACGATTTTGAGAAGGATGTAGTCTATTCGGAGAATAAAGATGCCTTGTGCTGCGGTTTCATTTACACAAATGGTCCGACACATCCAACTTTGGCAGTGGTATATATGTGTGTTCATTGTGTTACTACTCAGACAGAACGTTGTATATATTGTCGTTTTGCTCAGGTACAACAACACAAAAGGAAGGTGTATTAAGAGAGGAAGGTCCTGGATGGCAGAAGCAGAAGATACCCTACTCAGAGTTTGTAAGCTGAGGATGTGGGGGAAGAGGCTGTAAATGGGTGGCATTTGGCAAAGAGTGAAAGTTATTGACAACAGTTCTGATACAGATGGGAAGAGAGTGCCGCGACTGAGCTCCAAACAGAACAGAGGGAATGATCAAAGAACTCATACCGCAGCACTCGAAGCCACACGATACGATAGTTTACACAGACGGCTCAGTACACAAGAAACAAACAGGCGTGGTTGGGGTTTCGTGGCTTACCAAAATGGCAAGAAATTAGGTGAGAAGTCATTTGTGTACCCCACTACAACATCGAGTATGAGAATGGAAATAGAAGCGGTGACAGCAGCTCTCACTTGGCTGTGACACAACCACCAACAGACTCAATGATTCTATAAGACTCTCAAAGTATGCTGCGCAAGATAGAAAAGTGTATGATCAGAACTGAATGGGTCACTCTCCTCAACAACGCGCAGAGCATTACCTGGATCTACTGTGCAGGTCATATTGGAATCAGTGTAAACGAAAAAGCCACTGTGTTGGCTGGTAAAGCATTGGCGAACGGCACTGAGATAAGAAGAGACAGGATTGAATTGATTAGAGCAGTCATGGATACCCTACGAGAAGAATAGGAAGAAGTCGAACGAGACAATGTACATTTTCAGAGAATGGTAGAAATGGGAGTGGCTAGAGGCGATGGGAGAAAGTACTCCCTCTCCGGAAAGATCAGAAGAACGCGTAATCAGCAACTGACTGTGACAATGATCTTATACACTTTTAGATGGCTGACGGAACTGCAAGCAGAGAATATATGGAAATGCTCCCAGTGCTGTGACACTTGTTCCTAATCAAAAATCGTATATACATCCATAGGCAAGTATGTGAGTCGTAACATATTTATCAGCGTTGTTCGCACAGTAAGCGCCAATGTAATCGTCGCTTGAACAATCTGCCGCATTCTCAGTCTTCATGGACCTAACCACATAAGCCCGCGTATATTCCCTCTATTTAACAAAAGGGACCTACATTGCTCTACCTTCTGTGTTAGACATAAGATGTAGATAAATCCTCATGTATAACATATTTTAGATATAGATACATGTTCATGTACAATATATATTAGATATATATTTTAGATATAGATGCATGTTCATGTACGACATAAATTAGATATAGATACATGTTCATGTACAATATATATTATATATATATATATTTTAGATATAGATACATGTTCATGTGCGACATATTTTAGATATAGATGCATGTTCATGTGCGACATAAATTAAATATAGATACACGTTCATGTGCGACATATTTTAAATATAGATACATGTTCATGTACAATATATATTAGATATATATTTTAGATATAGATGCATGTTCACGTACAATATATATTAGATATATATTTTAGATATAGATGCATGTTCATGTGTGACATATTTTACATATAGATGTATGTTCATGTACAATATATATTAGATATATATTTTAGATATAGATGCATGTTCACGTACAATATATATTAGATATATATTTTAGATATAGATGCATGTTCATGTGTGACATATTTTATATATAGATACATGTTCATGTGCGACATATTTTATATATAGATACATGTTCATGTACAATATATATTAGATATATATTTTAGATATAGATGCATGTTCATGTGTGACATATTTTAGATATAGATACATGTTCATGTACAATATATATTAGATATATATTTTAGATATAGATGCATGTTCATGTACAATATATATTAGATATATATTTTAGATATAGATGCATGTTCATGTGTGACATATTTTAGATATAGATACATGTTCATGTACAATATATATTAGATATATATTTTAGATATAGATGCATGTTCATGTACAATATATATTAGATATATATTTTAGATATAGATGCATGTTCATGTGAAACATATTTTAGATATAGATGCATGTTCATGTGCGACATATTTTAGATGCCGACTTTTCATTCCTGTATCACGTGACACCAGTCATAGATTTGTGAACTAGATTAGTTTTCGATTACTTTAATCTTCAATCTTGATTGAGATCTGCAAATGAATCTTGTGGTTTCAGAATAATACGATTCTTGTCACGTTGCAAGCTAGTAATGGCATGTCTATACATGTCCCTAGCTTTCATTGATAACAGTCTTAAATGTTACCTGGGCATACTTTAGACAGTGGCTTGTTTTGCATGAACTAAATTGGTGTTATAAGTCTTTCGGTTTCTATATCAAGGTGGTTTCTTTTTGTATCTGAGGTATGTGAAGTTGGAATGTATACTAGGAGAAGGTAGAATATTATTTGTAAATGTAAGATTAGTTCTGCAGTAAAGACATATACAGATCGGTAGTGCTAAATATTGTTTGCACGAGTGTTAGAACCGGACATAAGAAACACATGCAGACGAATTAATGGTTTTGAATATAAGTGGCAAAACTTGGAATATGGTCATGACGTTTTACTAATCACTGGTAATATACATGACAACACGCTCGTCGACGTTTCGACCAAAATCACTATTCAATAACACGACGAGTAAGGAACTCGTATAATCCACTTTCATATAATATTTTTTTCTCCTTGCCGATAAGCCAAGTTTCAGGAAGAGTTTGGGCTCCACAAGGTAAATCATTCCATAGAAAAGTTACACTGGAGGAAGAAGCGGAGGACAGATAAAATCCTGAATTGATAACATCAAGGAATGGTCTGGGTGTGATTTTTCTATACTTCTCCGAATGGCTGAGGACAGGGCTGCTTAGAGGGCATTTTGTACTGATGCATCCAATGTGGCAGTCCTACGACCATGACCGTTTATGGGTCTTATTATTATTATTATTATTATTATTATTATTATTATAGTTATTATTATTATTATTATTATTATTATTAATGCCTAGACATGATAATGATTACAATGTGTCATTTGAAAGGTGAAGAATTCATAAATAATAAAAATGTTAGAAAAACTCAATGTTAACGGGAAAGATCTAAATATAGTAAGAAATATGTATTGAAAGCAAACAGCAGCGATGAGGGTTGACAGTAATGTAGGAGAATTTCGAAAGATAGTGATGGATGTCAGACAAAGATGTGTAATGTCACCAGATCTTTTCTTCCTCTCTACAGCGGGTATTATGTGAAACATAGAAGCCTGTCAGGAATAGCAGTTGGAGGTTACAATCTGAATAA
>CM067321.1:34999840-35024004 GCA_034231615.1 Meghimatium bilineatum
CTTACAGTAGCGGTGGGTTAAGAGCGACAAGATGGGCAGTCTTTTTACCGCAGAAGAGATTTTGATATGTGTTTCTTATAACCTCGGAGGCACGATGAAGATTAAATGGTTTATGTCCTGCTAGCAGACAAGCAAAAACTTCTTCAGCAGGCGTCACGATGGTGGGGATCATGCCAATCCTTGCATCATTAGGCAGAATATTGTGTTTCTAGAATGCCGTTCCAAGAGGTGAGGCAAGGACTGGGTCATGACTGTATCCTCTACCACGAAATGTTCTGCATACTTACAAATTTAGGTATCTACGATTTCAAGTAAAGAAAAATAGCGATTAACGAAATGTGCTTTATGACTGCTACTGAGAGATGTTTATATTAGGCACCAATTTATAGACTTTCAGTCTCAAGTCTCCTCATTTAGTGATACCTAGCCATTTTATTATCATGCTTGAGACCGTCGTGAGGCGACGACGTTGGAATGTGTCACATGATTCCCAATGATGCATACCGCAGTTTCAGTCCCATCACTTGATCCCTACATGATGCATACATACATTAGTTCCAGTCGCCTAAGATTTGTTAGTCACTGTACACGTGACTTTTTTAATTAGAAATATGCTTTAGACGTAACTCTTATAATAGTAATATAACAAAATATCTTCATCTTTGCAACAACAAGTTTCATTTGTTTCTTGAAGTTGTTTTCTTCAACATATTCTGCTACTCAGATATCTTCTAAATAACTCACATATGCTTTACCATCAACGGTTTGTGGTTGCTTCGTTTCTTTACAAGGTGTAAAAAAAGGTCATAATATGGACAGTATACATTCTAGCAAAGTGCAGCACCAAGGTAAGAGACAAAAGATTTTGTAAGACCGTTGCATCTAACCTTCGATGCGGAAAAGACACCCAATTATGACGATTTGAGTGTGTGACCTTCGTTTGGAATCACTGAGATAATTATAATAATTGCATTTCCATTGTTTGTCATTTTTAAAAATTCATACAGTTTAATTGGTATATGACAAATATTATTATTGACGTCAACTTTTATCAAACTCTTCCATCTCCCGTGTCAGCAACTGTCAAACTTTTTCAGACTCCCTCTAATTTCTGACGTAATTTATGGACAGTCCAGCATTGCAGGTTAAAGCGATGCGTGAATCACGTAGAAGTCTGATGTGTCCGGCCGAAAGGCGTTGCTATATGTAGAGGGATGTGGTAACTATCAGTCATACTTCAAAACAATACATATGACAGATAAACTACGCATGTGGTTGTGTCTGTGGGTCTCACCAATGGCCCACTAGACAAACTACCCATGCAACAGAAAACCTTAGTGGATGACATGCCGTTATAGTGAGGTTATTTTCTTATAGAAGATTCATGGCACGTCATCTATACAATTATGGGTTTATTTTATTTTGTTGTTGAAATGTGTTTCATGTTTACCTGAATATATATGTATGCACCCTCTGTGGTTGGGAGGGAGCCAGAGATGTACTGTGCAGCAATGTGGAGGAGGAAACTGACAGCACTTTTTTTTCCTATGGCTTAGATCCATCATAGAGGCACAGTGACTCAGGACGTGACAATCCTTTTGACTTGAACATTTGGTTGCATGCCTGGAGCAATAGAAATGTTTGGCATAACCAGTAGTCAATTGGTAGCGGGGAATGAGCACAGTGAAGCCTATCTTGGCTACAGTGGCTAGGAGCAGTGCATAGGTTGAAACCTACCTTCCTGGAGGTGTGATAGTTTTCTCTGGCTCTGTCCCGGGGTGAGCCGAAAATCCACAGACTTTCCAGCAATATAATGCCATTTAATGGCATTAGGCCAAAAGGCATGAGCCCATGGACCGCTGGATCAGCAACCAACTAACCGACAGATAAACTATACTCGTTCGGGCATCCAAATAAAAAAGCCAATTGCACTTTTACGCAATGAATCTGAAATTACATAACCTAGGAAACTGACGTCACAAGAAATATTTAAAAGGCCGGCACTAATTTATATAAACAATGAAATTAAAACCAACTTCCTGTAATTATAAAGAACTATCGTCACGTTTCAAGAATCTTCAATGACACCTCTACGTGCAAGCGTAAACAGATATTAGTCATTGTGATGTTGGCATGTTAGTGGCAATATATGGAGTAACTACTTCATTATGATTCACAGGAAATTACGCGCATGTAGAAGATGCTTACACCGGAACATGTTCGTGATTATTTCACATCTCAAGTATTCATGAGCTAAATAAACTATGTTCGTCATACAGCTACTAGATGAAGCTTCCTATTGTCAACACTCAGATGTGACCATCGATTTTACAAGACCTATTGGCCAATGACATATAGCTGAAGAATTTTCAGAATGCCATGCACCAATCTGAAAGAATTGAAAGTAAAAGAAAGCTGGCTAATAAAGAAAAATGTTATCTCTAGAAAATTATTATATGTTGATCATTTACTCGACATAACAGCCTAGAAAATATCACAATGTTGATGCCAAGCAACGAATAAGTGGTGGGCCATGAAGAAAGTGGACGCAAATATCAAAGACCACCTGAACATGAGACTCACAGAAGCAGGAAGATTGGCTCAACAGATGTTACAAAAGGTGTACTGTTACATCCTGTCCGGGAAATGCTACCTGATGATGATGATTGGCTAATGTGAAAATGCTTATTAAAATGAATCGTTTGACTTTTCCTGTGGTTTTTATCTTCTTTCTTCATTTCGCTTTATACACCTGTGTCCCCATCGAGGCCAACTCCTTGACGTGGAGATGGGGCTTAGTCCAGCCAACAGAGGCTGGAAACTAAGACTGGTCGGGCCAACCCAATATCAAGCAGGGTCACTTTCCTGCCCAAGAAAGCACAGGTGCTGAAGTCAGAGATGCCAGGCCGAGAGGCACACTAGCAACCATGGTATTAAGCAAACCGAATAATTGACATGCCTGCACGACAAAATTATAAATATCGTCATGGTGCTCGCCCTGTGAAGTTCCCCAGGCAGGAGCAGTGCCGGATTCTTAACCTCGACAGAATTCACCCCAGCTACTGGAGGTCCCTCTAGTCTACCTCGTGGTACCAGGAGGCAGAAGAGGAAAGCGAACGGCCAACCAGACAGGACAAAAACCTCTCTGAATATTATGCACTGGAATGCAGAGGGAGTTAGAGATACAAAAAAATACCGAACTAGAAAACACCTAGCAACAGAAAGAAATTAGTATTTGCTGCATAAAGGAAACTCATATCAACGAAAAAATAACATTCAAAATACGAGGGTACCAATGCTTTAGAGTAGACATGAATGATCGAAGGAAAGGGGGCATACTAACTCTGGTCAAGGATAACATCAACGCCATAGAAACGAAAACACAAGAGGATGGCGCCGAATACAAGATGATTCACATAAAAGACAACTCCCATGAGTTTGACATGCTAAACTTCTACTGCCCAAATGACATCACACTAAACATGACCAGTATTAACATCCCGAACAAACACTTTCTGGCAGTGGGAGACTTTAACAGCCACTCCCAAAGCTGGGGATATAACAATTTAGACAGAAGGGTAGAAGAGATAGAAAGTTGGCAAGATGATAACAACCTAATCCTCCTGAACAATCCACAGGATCCATCAACTTTCTACTCAAGAAGATGGCATAGCACCTCAACCCCAGACCTGGAATTCTGCACCTCAGAACTGGCTAGAATAATGAAAAGAACAATAGGCGAACAACTTGGTGGCAGTGATAACCGTCCAGTTATCATCCAAGTGAACAAATCAACAATTACAAGACCAACTAAGCCAAGATGGAACTACAAGAAAGCAAACTGACACATATATAAACATAGAGCAAACCTACTTACAAAAGACATAAAATTAACAGGCAGAGACATCAACACTATAATCATGGAGTTTAATAAAGGAATACTTCAGGCAGCTAAGGAGACAATACCAAGAGGAGCAAGGAAGAATTATGTACCATATTGGACCAATACACTCCAAAATCTACAGGAAGAACTGACTGAAGCACGTAAAATGGCAGAGACGTAACCATCACAACAGAACCACATCGCTCTACAAAAAAAAACCAAAGCAAAGTTCACTAAAGAAAAGATAAAAATACAGAGAAGAAGTTGGAGGGAAAAAACTCAATGATAAGGGAAACACTTCAAGTCATAGTCATTTAATTTGTTCTCCTTCTGGCATATAGTACTGCTATTTGAAACCACGGGCGTGAGTCCAATTTTGTTACATCGCAGCTACTTTGCCATTAAAAATAATAGATGTCTGTATTCGGATAATCCTGTCACCACGAGCTATGACTTTTGATTAAAGATAACACTTCAGTTACCAGAACATGTGCATAATAAAAGCTACTTCCAAAGAAGAATGAAATGCGAGAAGGGAGTTACTTAATACCAGAAGAATACAATCCTTATGTTTTTTGATACTATATGAGATAGGGAGGTCTGAAGATATTCGGTTTTTTTGGTTGGTTGGTTGCTGATCCAGCGGTTCATGGGCTCATGCCCTTTGACCTAAAGCCATTAGATGACATTATATTGCTGGGAAGTCTGTAGATTTTCGGCCCACCCCGTGACAGAGCCAGAGAATAACTATCACACCTCCAGCAAGGTAGGTATCAACCTATGAACTGCTCCTAGTCGATATAGCCAAGATAGGGTTCACTGTTTTCATTCCCCGCCACCAATTGACTACTGGTTATGCTGAACTTCTCTATTGCTCCAGGCATGCAACCAAATGTTCAAGTCAAAAGGATTGTCACGTCCTGAGTCATTGTTCCTCTATGATGGGCCTCAGCCATAGGAAAAACAGTGATGCCAGTTTCCTCCTCTCCGGTGCTGCACATTACATCTCTGTCTCCCTCCCAACCACAGAGGATGCATACATATATATTCAGGCAAACATGAAAAACATTTCAACAACAAAACAAAATCATAACTGTATAGATGACATGCCATGAAGCTCCTATAAGAAGATAACCTCAATATAACGGCATGTCATCCACTAAGGTTTTCTGTTGCATGGATGGTATATCTAATGGGCCATTGGTGAGACCCACAGACGCAACCACATGCGTATTTTTTTTAAAAATTTTCTATTGTCTTTTCCCATGTGGTTTGTTATCTACTCTTGCTGTTAAGTGTAGGAGTGATTGGAGCTTGAACTTGTGCTCCAGGGCAGATATGTTGCCTCGACTGTGTTATCATCGTGTTTGTACATCGTGTTTGCAGACTTTTCTGCACGTTACGGATAGTGAGTTAACATGATTTTGCAACTGTTCTTCGTTTTTGTATATGAGGCTCTTGTCATGAGGCTCAAAAGATATTAGCTACAATGAAAAAAATAGAAGGCAAGAAAAATAGAAGGCAAAAGGGATAGAGGGCGACATCGTTAGAAAATATTAGATGGCCTGACATCGTGACATGGTAAGGAGTCTACAATGATCTTGATAAAATATACTGGAGAGTTGTGAAGATATATGGTGTTGAAACACAGTCGTCATGGTACATGATGATGTTAACTTCCAAATAGAGGATAGTTATGAGGTTTTGTTTATCGCTTGTATGCACAAATTGGAGCAACTGTCATCATCGTCGAGTGCTATGGGAACCATCCTAGGCGTTAATGAGATACTCACAACTCTCTGAACTATCTTGCACCAGAACGGTTGTTCACTTCCTGCCATACCACTAACCAATATTTTCTCACGCTGCCGCCCTCGATCTTTCTAGCCTTCAATCTCTTCCTCTACTGCTATACTCTACAAACCTTTCCGTCTCACAACGTAGCCAAAACTTCAAGAGACTATGTCAACTCTAAAGACACATATAAAAGTGATATAATATTGGAGATTCTGCGTTACTTGTAGATGGTAATTGTGCAATAGATAAATAGACCGTGCCATAACTTAGCTGCTCGATCATACAGATGGTTTCGTAACTTACAGGGACGTGCGTGGAAATTTTGCCCTGATCATTCGGGTGTTCACGTTAACGCGAGTTCTGACATCCTCGCATCAAGAACACAAGACCCGCCCGAGTGTTACCGGGACCGACATTGAAACAAAGAACAGTGATACTGCTTTACGCCAGGCTAGGCATTAGCTGAGAAGTCAGCTGCCTACCCCACTACAACATCTAGTATGAGAATGGACATAGAAGCGGTGACAGAAGTTCTCACTTGGCTGGCGACGCAACCACCAACAGACTCAATGATTCTATCGGACTCTCAAAGTATGCTGCGCAAGATATAAAAGTGTATGATCAGAACTTTATTGGGTCACTCTTCTCGACAATGCGCAGAGCATTACATGGATTTAGTGTCCTGGTCATGCAGGGGTCAGGGGAAACGAAAGAGCCGATGCGGTGGCTGGTAAAGCTTTGGTTAACTGCACCGAGATAAGAAGAGACAGGATTGAATTGATTAGAGCAGTCATGAATACCATACGAGAATACGAGGAGGAAGTTGAACGAGACAACGTACATATTCAGAGAATGGTAGAGATGAGAGTGACTAGAGGTGATGGAAGAAAGTGTTCCCTCTCCGGAAATATCAGAAGAACGCGTAATCAGCAACTGACTGGGAGACTGAGCTTATACACTTTTAGATGGCTGAAGGAACGGCAAGCAGAGCATATATGGGAATGCCCCCAGTGCTGCGACGCTTGTTTCTAATCAAGAATCAAGGCATACGGGACCACTAAAGCGATTTAGTTGACTGTTCCATTCCAAAGAGGATCAAAGTGAGCCAATAATGGAAACGTTAACACGTTAATTTTTCAGAGATCCTGGTGCATTATCAATTGAAGATTGGAAATTACATGAAATGAGCCATACGCTTACCAAGCAACATATTACACTAATGATAGGGACAGAGAACATAAGGGGAAATTCGAGTACAATGTAGTCAATCTTCCACGATTTTTGAACCCCTTAAGAATCCAGCTGCTATTACACTTCCTTAATGAGGGAACATATCAATTCAATATTAGCAGTTCTATGTTGTCTCAGTATTGCGGACAATTTATATTTCCTGCTGGTTTGGTGTGGTGGGGGGTTTCGCCCTTTATCCAGGGAAATGAAAGAAAGCTCTGAGAAATGATCCCACTACAAATAGGAAGTAAAAGCAAATCGTTGGTAATTCCTGGGGTTATTCTCAACAACAAAACAACATCTAGGGGCTTGTGATTTACTTCTTGGGTACATATCATCAACTATACTATCATTAGTGCTATGGCTAACATCTAAAAAGACACTATCATTAGTGCTATGGCTAACATCTAAAAAGACACTATCATTAGTGCTATGGCTAACATCTAAAAAGACACTATCATTAGTGCTATGGCTAACATCTAAAAAGACACTATCATTAGTGCTATGGCTAACATCTAAAAAGACATAATATAAAATGCTTGACGTTATAGTATATTTCCACAGTGATATTACTACAAATAATCAACGATAACTTATAGTATGCCAATCAAGAGTATGTCGTGATGGGTAAACATTTTGTGTACAATACAGGTGGCACTAGATTTATGACAGCCCAACATCTGTTGCTGTTCTAGCAAACGGAGAAACAGATAATAACGACCTGTTTCCTTTGTCGACAAATGTTGCGGCAACATCAGACGAAACAAATTGATTGTTTTCTTTATAGATATAATTAAATACTAACTCTAGAAGAACAGTTATAACCTAGAAAAAAGGTTGAATGTCTTGTGTGATCGTATGACTGTTACATGTCTTGTGTGATCGTATGACTGTTACATGTCTTGTGTGATCGTATGACTGTTACATGTCTGTGTGATCGTATGACTGTTACACGTCTTGTGTGATCGTATGACTGTTACATGTCTTGTGTGATCGTATGTCTGTTACATGTATGTGTGATCGTATGACTGTTACATGTCTTGTGTGATCGTATGTCTATTACATGTCTGTGTGATCGTATGACTGTTACATGTCTTGTGTGATCGTATGTCTGTTACTTGTCTTGTGTGAGAAATATTTGTTACTTTTCTTGTGGGAGGAAATATTTGTTACTTGTCTTGTGTGAGGGTATGTTTGTTGCATGTCTTGTATGATCGTATGTCTGTTACATGTCGTGTGTGATCGTATGTCTGTTACTTGTCTTGTGTGAGGAAATATTTGTTACATGTCTTGTGTGAGGACATATTTGTTACTTGTCATGTGTGAGAGTACGTGTTACTTCTATTGTGTGAGGGTATGTCTGTTGCATGCGTTGTGTGCGTATGTCTGTTACTTGTCTTGTGTGATCGTATGCCTGATACTTGTCTTGTGTGAGGAAATATTTGTTACATGTCTTGTGTGCTTGTGCGTTTGTTACTTGTCATGTGTGAGAGTACGTGTTACATGTCTTGTATTAATGTATAGTTGTTCCGTCTTGTGTGAAGGTATGCTAGTTAGAATGTTAGCATCTTCCACTTGCGCCGCTCCGACAAATTATGAATATTAAGTAGCAGGACAAAGTTAACTACGGTTCATACCAAAGTTGAATCTCTCGCATGGTGCAGGCATACCAAAGTTGAATCTCTCGCATGGTGCAGGCAGACAAAAGTTGAATCTCTCGCATGGTGCAGGCATACCAAAGTTGAATCTCTCACAACGTGCAGGCAGACAAAAGTTAAAACCTGAAACTCTCACAAAGTGCAGACAGACCAAAGTTGAAACCTAAAACTCTCACAGAGTGCAGGGAGACCAACGTTAAAACCTGAAACTCTCAGAGAGTGCAGGCAGACCAAAGTTAAAACCTGAAACTCTCACAGAGTGCAGGGAGACCAAAGTTGAAACCTGAAACTCTCACAGAGTGCAGGGAGACCAAAGTTGAGACCTGAAACTCTCACAGAGTGCAGGGAGACCAAATTTAAAACTCTCACAGAGTGCAGGGAGACCAAAGTTAAAACTCTCACAGAGTGCAGGCAGACAAAAGTTGAAACCTGAAACTCTCACAGAGTGCAGGGAGACCAAAGTTAAAACTATCACATAGTGCAGGCAGACCAAAGTTGAAACTCTCACAGAGTGCAGGGAGACCAAATTTAAAACTCTGACAGAGTACAGGCAGACCAAAGTTGAAACTCTCACAGAGTGCAGGGAGACCAAATTTAAAACTCTCACATAGTACAGGCAGACCAAAGTTGAAACTCTCACAGAGTGCAAGAATAAAAGGCAACCCAAAGTTTAGAAATAATGGTCTATAGTAAAACATTATCAAGCAATGATCAAACGACAAAGCTGCACCGCTTCTGCCAACTGGGAAAATAAAATTGGAGGAAAATAGTGTAACATGGATAACACGTCTGCGTATCGGTTCTGGGAAATTTCATAACTCAAAATTCTACAAAGTGGATGAACGATCTCTTGGACGAACGAAAAACAACAACAATATACAACATGTGGTAACATAATGTTCCGATTTGTCTTTTGCGTCCAATAAAATTGATTGATAATATTTTATACATTTTATTTTGTTGTTTCACGTTTTATTTTAAATTTTTTCTCTCTATTAATTATGGTGTCACCTCTTGTCATGGTGTCATCGGTATGCACACCGTACTGTCTTCACTACCGACTACTAAGATATGATTAATGATATATTTCAAATCTATTCTGCAAGTAATACAAAGCACACTTCTATTTTCCGGCTCTGTAGATGAGACGTACAGATTGTGTCTCAGACAGACAAGTTATCAGTTTCATTTTCGCTGCAGGCAGTCATAATGCTTCACTACCACAGATTCACCAACACACAGTGGATTTAAACAATTACTACCAGTACAATAACACTCCATAATAGCGTAGATACAATACTTGGTTGGATAGAAGATAAGACTCCAATTAATTTAATTAAACTATTTATTACTAGACAAAAGTTATTGATATAATTTAGTCGGTTGTCTAATATCACCAAAATACATATGTGTTATTATATCACGTGTATTGTATTGTTTGTTATTATATCATGTGTATTGTCTTGTTTGTGTTATTGTATATCGTGTATTGTACTGTTTGTATTATTGTATCACGTGTATTGTACTGTTTGTGTTATTGTATCACGTGTATTGTACTGTTTGTATTATTGTATCACGTGTATTGTACTGTTTGTGTTATTGTATCACGTGTATTGTACTGTTTGTGTTATTACATCGTGTGTATTGTTTGTGTTGTTATATCGTGTTTAATTTTTTGTTTGTATTATTATATCGTGTGTATCTTCTTGTATGTGTTGTTTCATCGTGATTGTTGTCTTGTTTGTGTTGTTATATCATATTTTTTGTCATGTTTGTATTGTTAGATCGTATTTGATGTCTTTTTTTCGATCTGTTCATTGTCTTTTCTGTGTTGCTAAATCGCATCTCATGTCTTTTTTAAAAATATCCTGCGTGTTGTCTTGTTTGTGTTGTTATATCGCGCTTGTTGTCTTGTTTGTGCTGTTATATCGCGCTTGTTGTCTTGTTTGTGCTTTTATAGCGTATGTGGTGTTTTGTTTGTGTTATTTGCTCGCTTCTATATTTGTTTTATTATAACAAATATGGTAGACAATGCTAAGACTGTTACCAGTTATTTTTAGAACTTCCAAAATTCAGCTTCAGTGCTTCTATTATTTTAGACAGGACAAGACTGCAGACACTTGAACAGAGAAGAGATCAACAAAGACATCTGACATGATGATAGTGCTTTGGTAATAATTACACGTATCATAATGTTATTTCGCCGAAAACCTTAAGGCCGTAGGCATATAAATGCCAACACTTCCTGATATAACTAAAACAGACCCCAGTCTTAGGTTTAAAGTGTGTGCCTCGGCAAGTAAAGGCTTTAAATTTAGTAAAGAAGCAAACAAAAAATATGAATTAGGAACTTTCAGAATCGAAATATAATGTACGTAAATATTGCCAGGAAAATCCCTACAGGAACAAAACTGCTGTGTTGGTTGCTTTTTTCAACGTTTATTCTCACACTCCTTCTAGATATTCAGCAGGATGTAGTTCAGATAATGGAAATGTCCGTTTTATTTTAGCCAATGGCCCGACATCCGTCTTCGGCGGAATGTGTTGATTACTATCTCATTAATTTTGAACCAAAGATTTTATGTAAACAAAATCACTATAAAATATTTTTTGGTTTAAAAAATATCGACTAATGTAATAAATACTGAACCCAACATGGAATCTATGATACAAACGAATGGGTTACAACACCCTTGTTAAACTCCTCTAACGTGGGCGCTTTTACCTGTTGTGACAATAAGTATTTGTGGGCAAGGGATAGGTTGTAATGTTTTATAGATCAGATATTCTCACCCTTTTTTCTTGCCTACATGGGACGATGTTTCTTTTATACGCCCCTACCGACGCCTAAAAAAAAAGATATTTAACTGTATATACAAATAACCATTGCCTTTTAAGGTTGGTATGTCTTGTTATTTATCGTTCAAATAATTACATTTCAATGGCTCCTGCCCTGGACAGGTTTTTTGGGCCTCCATTAAAAAAAAATGTCCTCTGAATCCCACTGTGACAACATGGCAAATGTTGAGAACCCCTATTGTCGACTATATCTCTAGTCGCTTATTGTGGTCGTAGCCATTATTTGATATTGAAGATAAATTTCGACAACGTAGGTTGATAATTTTAAAATAGACACCTAACTTTTCAGTTTAGGGCCTATATCCTGTAGGGCGAAATATTTCTGTGTGTTTCTGTCATATGGACATGTTCAGGTGTTCGATTGTGTCAACGGAAGTTGTGGGCGTTTAATCTTGTTAAAGTGAAGGTGACATCAAGCACAGAAAGAATGTATTTACTCAGCGTAATTGATAAATGTGGTGGCGTTGTTAGCATATCAACATTGGTAAAGAGGAGTGGGAAATTAGCGACGTAGGACTACGCCCCTTTACTACAACACATCTTGTATGCATGTAGCATTCCTTGATCATGTTACAGCAGGTTCATCTACTCACGCGGAGAAAACAATCGGAATCCGATAGATCAGCGTCATTGCACACATGACACATCAAAAACAGAAATGTTAGTCTGTGTTTAGTCTGTTAGTCTGTGTTTAGTCTATGTTAGTCTGTGTTTAGTCTGTTAGTCTGTGTTTAGTCTATGTTAGTCTGTGTTTAGTCTATGTTAGTCTGTGTTTAGTCTGTTAGTCTGTGTTTAGTCTATGTTAGTCTGTGTTTAGTCTGTTAGTCTGTGTTTAGTCTATGTTAGTCTGTGTTTAGTCTATGTTAGTCTGTGTTTAGTCTGTTAGTCTGTGTTTAGTCTATGTTAGTCTGTGTTTAGTCTATGTTAGTCTGTGTTTAGTCTGTTAGTCTGTGTTTAGTCTATGTTAGTCTGTGTTTAGTCTGTTAGTCTGTGTTTAGTCTATGTTAGTCTGTGTTTAGTCTGTTAGTCTGTGTTTAGTCTGTTAGTCTGTGTTTAGTCTGTTAGTCTGTGTTTAGTCTATGTTAGTCTTTGTTTAGTCTGTGTTAGTCTGTGTTTAGTCTATGTTAGTCTGTGTTTAGTCTATGTTAGTCTGTGTTTAGTCTATGTTAGTCTGTGTTTAGTCTATGTTAGTCTGTGTTTAGTCTGTTAGTCTTTGTTTAGTCTGTTAGTCTTTGTTTAGTCTATGTTAGTCTTTGTTTAGTCTATGTTAGTCTGTGTTTAGTCTATGTTAGTCTGTGTTTAGTCTGTTAGTCTGTGTTTAGTCTATGTTAGTCTGTGTTTAGTCTATGTTAGTCTGTGTTTAGTCTATGTTAGTCTTTGTTTAGTCTATGTTAGTCTGTGTTTAGTCTATGTTAGTCTTTGTTTAGTCTATGTTAGTCTTTGTTTAGTCTATGTTAGTCTTTGTTTAGTCTATGTTAGTCTTTGTTTAGTCTATGTTAGTCTTTGTTTAGTCTATGTTAGTCTGTGTTTAGTCTGTTAGTCTGTGTTTAGTCTGTTAGTCTGTGTTTAGTCTATGTTAGTCTGTGTTTAGTCTGTTAGTCTTTGTTTAGTCTATGTTAGTCTTTGTTTAGTCTGTTAGTCTTTGTTTAGTCTATGTTAGTCTGTGTTTAGTCTATGTTAGTCTGTGTTTAGTCTATGTTAGTCTTTGTTTAGTCTATGTTAGTCTTTGTTTAGTCTATGTTAGTCTGTGTTTAGTCTATGTTAGTCTTTGTTTAGTCTATGTTAGTCTGTGTTTAGTCTATGTTAGTCTGTGTTTAGTCTGTTAGTCTTTGTTTAGTCTATGTTAGTCTTTGTTTAGTCTGTTAGTCTTTGTTTAGTCTATGTTAGTCTTTGTTTAGTCTATGTTAGTCTTTGTTTAGTCTATGTTAGTCTTTGTTTAGTCTATGTTAGTCTTTGTTTAGTCTATGTTAGTCTTTGTTTAGTCTATGTTAGTCTGTGTTTAGTCTATGTTAGTCTGTGTTTAGTCTGTTAGTCTGTGTTTAGTCTATGTTAGTCTGTGTTTAGTCTATGTTAGTCTGTGTTTAGTCTATGTTAGTCTTTGTTTAGTCTATGTTAGTCTGTGTTTAGTCTATGTTAGTCTTTATTTAGTCTATGTTAGTCTGTGTTTAGTCTATGTTAGTCTTTGTTTAGTCTATGTTAGTCTGTGTTTAGTCTATGTTAGTCTGTGTTTAGTCTATGTTAGTCTGTGTTTAGTCTGTTAGTCTTTGTTTAGTCTATGTTAGTCTTTGTTTAGTCTGTTAGTCTTTGTTTAGTCTATGTTAGTCTTTGTTTAGTCTGTTAGTCTTTGTTTAGTCTGTTAGTCTTTGTTTAGTCTATGTTAGTCTTTGTTTAGTCTATGTTAGTCTTTGTTTAGTCTGTTAGTCTGTGTTTAGTCTATGTTAGTCTTTGTTTAGTCTATGTTAGTCTTTGTTTAGTCTATGTTAGTCTTTGTTTAGTCTATGTTAGTCTTTGTTTAGTCTATGTTAGTCTTTGTTTAGTCTATGTTAGTCTGTGTTTAGTCTATGTTAGTCTTTGTTTAGTCTATGTTAGTCTTTGTTTAGTCTATGTTAGTCTGTGTTTAGTCTATGTTAGTCTGTGTTTAGTCTATGTTAGTCTTTGTTTAGTCTATGTTAGTCTTTGTTTAGTCTGTTAGTCTTTGTTTAGTCTGTTAGTCTTTGTTTAGTCTATGTTAGTCTGTGTTTAGTCTATGTTAGTCTTTGTTTAGTCTATGTTAGTCTGTGTTTAGTCTATGTTAGTCTGTGTTTAGTCTATGTTAGTCTGTGTTTAGTCTATGTTAGTCTGTGTTTAGTCTATGTTAGTCTGTGTTTAGTCTATGTTAGTCTGTGTTTAGTCTACGTTAGTCTGTGTTTAGTCTATGTTAGTCTTTGTTTAGTCTATGTTAGTCTGTGTTTAGTCTATGTTAGTCTTTGTTTAGTCTATGTTAGTCTTTGTTTAGTCTGTTAGTCTGTGTTTAGTCTATGTTAGTCTTTGTTTAGTCTATGTTAGTCTTTGTTTAGTCTATGTTAGTCTTTGTTTAGTCTGTTAGTCTGTGTTTAGTCTATGTTAGTCTTTGTTTAGTCTATGTTAGTCTTTGTTTAGTCTGTTAGTCTTTGTTTAGTCTATGTTAGTCTTTGTTTAGTCTGTTAGTCTTTGTTTAGTCTGTTAGTCTTTGTTTAGTCTATGTTAGTCTTTGTTTAGTCTGTTAGTCTTTGTTTAGTCTGTTAGTCTTTGTTTAGTCTGTTAGTCTTTGTTTAGTCTGTTAGTCTGTGTTTAGTCTATGTTAGTCTTTGTTTAGTCTATGTTAGTCTTTGTTTAGTCTATGTTAGTCTTTGTTTAGTCTATGTTAGTCTTTGTTTAGTCTGTTAGTCTTTGTTTAGTCTATGTTAGTCTTTGTTTAGTCTATGTTAGTCTTTGTTTAGTCTGTTAGTCTTTGTTTAGTCTATGTTAGTCTGTGTTTAGTCTGTTAGTCTGTGTTTAGTCTGTTAGTCTGTGTTTAGTCTATGTTAGTCTGTGTTTAGTCTGTTAGTCTTTGTTTAGTCTATGTTAGTCTTTGTTTAGTCTGTTAGTCTTTGTTTAGTCTATGTTAGTCTGTGTTTAGTCTATGTTAGTCTGTGTTTAGTCTATGTTAGTCTTTGTTTAGTCTATGTTAGTCTTTGTTTAGTCTATGTTAGTCTGTGTTTAGTCTATGTTAGTCTTTGTTTAGTCTATGTTAGTCTGTGTTTAGTCTATGTTAGTCTGTGTTTAGTCTGTTAGTCTTTGTTTAGTCTATGTTAGTCTTTGTTTAGTCTGTTAGTCTTTGTTTAGTCTATGTTAGTCTTTGTTTAGTCTATGTTAGTCTTTGTTTAGTCTATGTTAGTCTTTGTTTAGTCTATGTTAGTCTTTGTTTAGTCTATGTTAGTCTTTGTTTAGTCTATGTTAGTCTGTGTTTAGTCTATGTTAGTCTGTGTTTAGTCTGTTAGTCTGTGTTTAGTCTATGTTAGTCTGTGTTTAGTCTATGTTAGTCTGTGTTTAGTCTATGTTAGTCTTTGTTTAGTCTATGTTAGTCTGTGTTTAGTCTATGTTAGTCTTTATTTAGTCTATGTTAGTCTGTGTTTAGTCTATGTTAGTCTTTGTTTAGTCTATGTTAGTCTGTGTTTAGTCTATGTTAGTCTGTGTTTAGTCTATGTTAGTCTGTGTTTAGTCTGTTAGTCTTTGTTTAGTCTATGTTAGTCTTTGTTTAGTCTGTTAGTCTTTGTTTAGTCTATGTTAGTCTTTGTTTAGTCTGTTAGTCTTTGTTTAGTCTGTTAGTCTTTGTTTAGTCTATGTTAGTCTTTGTTTAGTCTATGTTAGTCTTTGTTTAGTCTGTTAGTCTGTGTTTAGTCTATGTTAGTCTTTGTTTAGTCTATGTTAGTCTTTGTTTAGTCTATGTTAGTCTTTGTTTAGTCTATGTTAGTCTTTGTTTAGTCTATGTTAGTCTTTGTTTAGTCTATGTTAGTCTGTGTTTAGTCTATGTTAGTCTTTGTTTAGTCTATGTTAGTCTTTGTTTAGTCTATGTTAGTCTGTGTTTAGTCTATGTTAGTCTGTGTTTAGTCTATGTTAGTCTTTGTTTAGTCTATGTTAGTCTTTGTTTAGTCTGTTAGTCTTTGTTTAGTCTGTTAGTCTTTGTTTAGTCTATGTTAGTCTGTGTTTAGTCTATGTTAGTCTTTGTTTAGTCTATGTTAGTCTGTGTTTAGTCTATGTTAGTCTGTGTTTAGTCTATGTTAGTCTGTGTTTAGTCTATGTTAGTCTGTGTTTAGTCTATGTTAGTCTGTGTTTAGTCTATGTTAGTCTGTGTTTAGTCTACGTTAGTCTGTGTTTAGTCTATGTTAGTCTTTGTTTAGTCTATGTTAGTCTGTGTTTAGTCTATGTTAGTCTTTGTTTAGTCTATGTTAGTCTTTGTTTAGTCTGTTAGTCTGTGTTTAGTCTATGTTAGTCTTTGTTTAGTCTATGTTAGTCTTTGTTTAGTCTATGTTAGTCTTTGTTTAGTCTGTTAGTCTGTGTTTAGTCTATGTTAGTCTTTGTTTAGTCTATGTTAGTCTTTGTTTAGTCTGTTAGTCTTTGTTTAGTCTATGTTAGTCTTTGTTTAGTCTGTTAGTCTTTGTTTAGTCTGTTAGTCTTTGTTTAGTCTATGTTAGTCTTTGTTTAGTCTGTTAGTCTTTGTTTAGTCTGTTAGTCTTTGTTTAGTCTGTTAGTCTTTGTTTAGTCTGTTAGTCTGTGTTTAGTCTATGTTAGTCTTTGTTTAGTCTATGTTAGTCTTTGTTTAGTCTATGTTAGTCTTTGTTTAGTCTATGTTAGTCTTTGTTTAGTCTGTTAGTCTTTGTTTAGTCTATGTTAGTCTTTGTTTAGTCTATGTTAGTCTTTGTTTAGTCTGTTAGTCTTTGTTTAGTCTATGTTAGTCTTTGTTTAGTCTGTTAGTCTTTGTTTAGTCTGTTAGTCTTTGTTTAGTCTATGTTAGTCTTTGTTTAGTCTGTTAGTCTTTGTTTAGTCTGTTAGTCTTTGTTTAGTCTGTTAGTCTTTGTTTAGTCTGTTAGTCTTTGTTTAGTCTATGTTAGTCTTTGTTTAGTCTATGTTAGTCTTTGTTTAGTCTGTTAGTCTTTGTTTAGTCTATGTTAGTCTTTGTTTAGTCTGTTAGTCTTTGTTTAGTCTATGTTAGTCTTTGTTTAGTCTATGTTAGTCTTTGTTTAGTCTATGTTAGTCTGTGTTTAGTCTATGTTAGTCTGTGTTTAGTCTATGTTAGTCTGTGTTTAGTCTATGTTAGTCTTTGTTTAGTCTATGTTAGTCTTTGTTTAGTCTATGTTAGTCTGTGTTTAGTCTATGTTAGTCTTTGTTTAGTCTATGTTAGTCTGTGTTTAGTCTATGTTAGTCTTTGTTTAGTCTATGTTAGTCTGTGTTTAGTCTATGTTAGTCTGTGTTTAGTCTATGTTAGTCTGTGTTTAGTCTGTTAGTCTTTGTTTAGTCTATGTTAGTCTTTGTTTAGTCTGTTAGTCTGTGTTTAGTCTATGTTAGTCTGTGTTTAGTCTGTTAGTCTTTGTTTAGTCTATGTTAGTCTGTGTTTAGTCTGTTAGTCTGTGTTTAGTCTATGTTAGTCTGTGTTTAGTCTATGTTAGTCTGTGTTTAGTCTATGTTAGTCTGTGTTTAGTCTATGTTAGTCTTTGTTTAGTCTATGTTAGTCTTTGTTTAGTCTCTGATAGTCTTTATTTAGTTTATGTTAGTCTTTGTTTAGTCTATGTTAGTCTTTATTTAATCTATGTTAGTCTTTGTTTGGTCTATGTTAGTCTTTATTTAGTCTATGGTATTCTTTGTTTAGTCTATGTTAGTCTTTATTTAATCTATGTTAGTCTTTGTTTGGTCTATGTTAGTCTTTATTTAATCTATGTTAGTCTTTGTTTGGTCTATGTTAGTCTTTATTTAGTCTATGTTAGTCTTTATTTAGTCTATGTTAGTCTTTGTTTAGTCTATGTTAATGTTTGTTTAGTCTATGTTAGTCGTCAGAATATCAGCATGGCACCCCATACAGGTGCATAGACACTCCGATATCCTATATTCTTCAACAAGTGCTAACTGAACGTTACGGTTCTGTTTTATTACATATGCGATTTTCCTATTCCACTCAACCTCATCCCCTACAAATTCACGCCCCTGCAACCTCCCACCACTGTTACTTCACGCCCTTGAAACTTCACCCTATTCCCCCTACATGCTGACATGAGAAACGAAAGAAGAGTCACACCATATATCCTCCAAATGATTCAACTTCTTCATTGCACTCAATATATTGTCACTGTTCATTGAACAACTTGTCACTTTAGTCACATTTCAAAATATTGTCACGGTCCATTTAACTTCAACTTGTCACTTTAGTCGCAATGACAAGTCTTGCTGCTCCTTCATTTCCTCTAGTACAGGAACATAAACTGAGAGTAACACTCTTTGTTGTGTTTGTGGGTCTCACCAATGGCTCACTAGATAAACCAACCATGCAACAGAAAACCTTCGTAGATGACATGCCTTTATATTGAGGTTATCTTCTTATTGAAGCTTCATGGCACGGCATCTATACAACCCCATAGTCGTAACCTTCGATAACAGTTACCACGTTGTTCCGACAGACATGCTACGTTGTGCTTGAACTGGTTACGGCCACGGCGGGCGCAACAACAAAGAAACCTGTCGCAAGGGCCAGAGTTGTGCCCTGATGTCGACGCCTGTTTCGGCAGCAATGGACTCGAGACGCCATCGAGTCGAATGGATGATGGAACAGAGGGCGAAACAATTATGGGAATGCCCCATGTGCTGTGAGTCAAGTTTTCTAATCAACAAGCACAGATTTTGTCATCGCCTCAAACCAATGTGGTGTTGATATCCAGAATGAATCTTTCCAAACATTCTCATAGAATCAGTCATAAACAGACCCATGTCTGTGTATCCAGCAGTATCACGGCCATTGGCACTGCCATCACCTCCATCGTCATATTAATAGTGGATGTACTCACGCTTTTCCCAAAATGTTTTTCCCCAAAACTCACGGATGTACTCACCCCAACGCACTTCCCTCTCTATTCGATCGTGAATTACTATGAACTGCGCACATGACGAACCACAAACCCATCAGTGTGGACAATAATACTAGCTTTTTCTAAGTACCAAACTAAATATCTTAGTTTTCTATTGCTTTATTGTTTAATTAGTTTGGTGTTATCACCGTGTCACTCGTTTCTCATTCATTAGTGGCGTCACTGCCGTAAGGTGAGACAGTGTTTATTGTAAATTCCTATTGAAATCAATACAGAACACCAACATTGAAAGTATGATGGTTCATATCAGATTGTAATTTAGCAGTATCTAAAGGATTGCAACTGCTATATATGAGTAACTACTCCTCCACTGAGGAATAATTTGGAAATAGACAGGTGAAGGATTTGCTTGAAATATAAAACTATCAATACTGCATAATTCCTGTTAAGGATTTGCAGTTACGTTTCTAGTGACTCTCGCCAATATGTGACCTACAAATGATCCTCATCTCATCAATCATCATAAAAAAAGTACTGCGGCGATGGTCGAGTGGTAAATTGGCAGGTAATATACACTGGCAGCCATAGTCACAAACCTGCAGGGCTTGTGGTCATTCTCCAGTGACATTGAGACATCTCTGGAGTCTGGTGACAGCCGTCTGGTCGGCTAAGCAGCCCTATTCAGATCATGCACAGCATTTAACCAGCTCAATTCGAACACTGCCTTTCAAATTCCTCACCGTAATAAAATTTCATGGATGTACCGACAACCAAAACAGTGACATCACATTGATTATGTCATCATGAGACAACGTGATAAGCAGGATGTGAGAGTTACTAAATCTATGTGTGGCCCCGACAGCTGGACGGATCACAGACTGCTAATCTCCAAAATGAATCTCCATACACTGCATCTTCAGCAACCTCAAAATAGCAAACACTTAAAACGTCTCGACGTCTCCAAATTGTAAGATCCACTTTCTGCGCAACTCAATGGATACCAAAATTACACCATTGACATTCGACTGCATATACATTTTAAAAATGCTGGGAAAACCTCAGTGGCACTATCTACAGAGCTAAAGAAGAAATATTGGGCGTTGCTGTTCGCAGGCATCAAGACTGGTTTGACCAAAACGATGTACAGATCAAAGTTCTCCTTGACAACAAGCACAAACAGCACAAATCTTATTTCAACGACCCCACCAGCAAAAAGACGATGTACTAAAACTCAAAGAAAAACGAGCAAAAAGAACTAAGAAGGGTGCAAGACTCATGGTTTAGTAGCAAAGCAAAAGAGATACAGCATTACGCTGACAACAATAATATGCAGAAATTGTATTCAGCTCTAAAACAAATTTCTGGTCCTCAGTCTTCAGGAACGTCTCCTCTTCTAAGAGCAGATGGAAAGCATACCGTCATTGATAGAAAGGAAATTCTCAAAAGCTGGGCTGAACATTTTGAAAATGTACTAAACTACCCCTCCAACAACAACGACGAAGCGATTGTGCGCATCACACAAATACCGATCAATCATTTATTATCGAAGGCCCCTTGTCTTGAAGAGGTGGAGAACACAATCTCAAATTTGCCCGTAGGAAAATCGCCATGTCCAGATTCCATTCCAACCGATGTTTACGCATTCAGTGGCCCTGTTATGACTGATAAATAAACAGAGCTCTTTCAGACAATTTGGAACCTGGAAGCGATACCACAAGACTTTAAGGATGCTTCCATCATACATCTATATAAGAGAAATAGAAATCGTCTAGCGTGCGACAAGTACCGCCGAGATATATCCCTGCTCTCTATGGCAGACACGGCACGATCCCGGCTAGGGTCATGCTAAGCAGACTGCAAGCCCATCTTGAGTTTTCCCAGAGAGCCATGTGGCTTCCGACAGGGTAGAGGTACGATTCACTGTCAAACAACTACAGGAAAAGTGTCGCGAAAGGAACATTGGTCTCTACGCCACATTTGTCGACCTAATTAATGCATTCGACACCGTAAATCGCAAAGGATTATGGAAGATGATGGCCAAATTTTGTTGTCCCGAAAAATTCACGAACATGGTTCGCCAATTCCATAATGGTATGACAGCCCTTGTGCAAGATGAGGGCGCACACACAGGCCCATTTCCAGTAGCTAACGGTGTCCAACAAGGTTGTGTCCTGGCTCCGACGCACATTAGCATGGTGTTCTTTGAAAAATCTTAGTAGATTGAAGGCCAAGACCAAAACTAAGACCATATTCTGTTCTCTGAACTCCATCCTGTTAATCTGCAAGATTGCAGAAGAAAGTTATCGGGAATGCACGTATTCGCACCAGTTTAACTGAATTCCATTACGTCTTGTGTAAGAAGTTATGACATTCACAGGCGGGAAAATGTCGTTTGTTGGAATAAATACACAAACAGATCACACTCCTTCGTCATTATTATCATAAATTTCAGTTCTACTGAGTTAAAAATTGTATCTATTATCTTTTAGCGATAAGAAAAAAGAATAGCTAAGAGTCAAACGTCAAGGCCATCATCTTCTCCATTGTCGACATACAACAAAATCATAAATAGAATGACAGTTGTGGGTGAAATATCATCTGTCACGGACGACGGTATCTTATCCATGGCAAACAAGAATGACATTCTAAATGATGTTATACAAATGATAAATGATATGTTATCACAAATCATAATAAGCATATGTATCTGGGAAATACAGATTTCACCAATATAGTTTTGGGACTCAATTGGAGAGCAGAAAAATAACACCGCCACCTACCAAGAACGTCATTAGCGGCAACTAAAAAGAGGCCCAAAAGTAATAACTTGAAGTAGGATGTATCACGCTAAATGAAGTTTATACAGGAATGTTAGAAACAAGTTCGGAATTTATGGAAAATAAGAAAATCCGATTCAGGAATGTTTTGCCTAATAATATGATGGGGATGGAAGGCGAAGCTAAAATTTTGGGTTCAAATTCCTTCTTTTCGTCTACGACGACTACTACAACTAATATTACTACGACTGTCACTACTACTACTACTGCTACAACTACTACTACAAATACTACTACAACTACTACTTCTACTACTACAAATACTGCTACTACTATTATCACTACCATTACTACTACTACAACTGCAACTTCTACCACTACTATCACTAGTGTAACCACTTAACAACGTTATTCGGTACTACGCCATCATCTCGTTCATCCTCTTGCCGACTGACATTCGCCTGACGTCTACCAACTATGATCTTACTACTTTTCGAAAAACCAAATATTTTTCTCACACGCGTTTCATCACTACATGCCATCTTCATCTTATTCCCAGGGGCTTCTTCACCTCCAGCTTTCGCCCTTCGGCGTTAGGATATACCCTTGCGAGCAACGTATGCTGCAACAAGTGGACACTAAATTTGCATGTTGTCGACTCTAACTACTCCCGCCTTATATCTGAGCTTGACACATACCAATCGGAACTTTTCAATCGTCTACAGTACCTTACCACGGATAACTCTCTTCTCCGTCATCCGCATGACCATTCATATTCTTAACCGACAACTGCATGACTTCAAGTACACCCAGCACAACAATAAACTCAACCTGCTCCGTCCTTCTCCCCATTCTGACTCTGCTCCTCAGTTTTACCCCACTTCTCATGTTGTCTGCATCCTTCCTGACCTGTATATATTTCTGACGGTGAGGTTTCTATACTCAGCAAGGGGCTTCAGTTTATATCCCACCGTCCCTCGAATGATCGCTACACTCTTATACGGAACGTTCATCAGTTCCATTGTCGCCTGCGCCTACGTTTTCATTTCTCGTTAGTGAACCTTGTGAACAGTCCTCCGATTAGGAGGATCTATTGTCCCGGTATGCTTCCCGTAAGCATGACTGGACACCTAAGGAGGGTGAATCCCGGAGCCACGACCGCTACATCGAGGACACCCAACGTGACATAGAACACCTCCGCTTCACCGACCTTTGACGCACTATCATCTACCCGGCTGAGTACAGTGTTTTCATGAAACTTCGCAGCCGGGAGGACATTATCGCCAAGCGTGCAGACAAAGGTGGCGCGGTTGTTGTCTGGAGTAAGGACCTATACCGAGAAGAGGGCCAGGAACAGCTGTCCAGACCCGTATTCTACAGGACCAATACATGCAAGAAAAAAGAAAGGCCCTATTGTTGACCATAAGGACACAGTCTCTACCACTATCAAAGGGTTGATCGCTGACAACCTTCTTCCTGCCACCGCGACCGCTCTTGTCTCAATGAGAGCAACGTTGGTAGGCCTGTATTCTAAATGCTACCTAAAATCCACAAACCTTCTAACCATGGAAGACCTACTGTCTCGGCATGTTCCTGCCCTACAGTAGTTAGCTCGGACTTCTTGGACAGTGTCTTTCAACCATTAGTGGAAAAACTTTCTACATTTCTTAAATACACTAACCATGCACTGTCTATCTTGGCCTCCATTTCATTGTCCCCTGCTCATACCTATCGTCTCTTTCTTCTCCATATTTATTCCCTTTACACGTCCATGCCTCACTCTGATGGCCTCAATACCTTGAGATTCTTCCTCGACAAGTACCCTCATCCCTCTGTGTCTACCTCAACTCTCATACATCTTGCTGAGCTTGTACTTACTTTTAACTCGTTTGAGTTTGATGGGCTTTTCTTCGACCAGATCAGTATGGTTGCCATGGGCACTAAGATGGAACCAAGTTATGCATGTTTGGTTATGGGTCACATTGAGCACCAGATGTGGGAGTCCTATGGTGGGCCCTTCCCATTGATGTTCCATGGGTATATCGATGATGGGATCGGTATCCCTGACATGGCTGAGCTGTCAAGCTTCATTTAGCTCATTGATAATTTTCACCTGGCCCTCAAGTTCACATCCGAGATCTCCACTTTCCATGTGAACTTCCTGGACATTACTATTACTATCTATTACTATTTGACCTTCCTGTCTTAGCACATCGGTACACCACAAACCGTTGATGCCAACAGCTTTCTCCTATATACCAAATCGCATCCTTCTGCCTGTCGTGATTCCCTTCCATTCTCTCAACTTCTTCGTCTCCGGCGTCTTTGCAGTGATGAAGATGACTTTCTTGAGAAAGCCCACGAGATGATGGATTTCTTCGGTTGCCGC